>JAVIWB010000595.1:0-159420 GCA_031893035.1 Dermolepida albohirtum | reverse complement strand
TCCACCTCCAAGTCCTTATGCAGGTTGTCATTGCGAATATACCACGGAGCATTAACAATGCCTCGCAGTACCCTATTCTGAAGTCTCTGCATAATGTTTCGATTACTTTAGCTGGTACAGCCCCAGAGCTGGGTACCATAAGTCCACACTGGTTTCAGGACTTGTTGATAAAGCAAAAGCTTATTATATACTGTCAGGACTGAATGTCGACCCAATAACTTTTCTTTTACATATGGAAAATTTAAAGCATTACATTTAGTTTTAAAAAATACATTTAAGTGGAGAAAGAAGGAAGAGCAAATGTATCTACACTTTTCTATGTACTTTTTAGTACACTTATATATAGATGTATTAAACTAAATGCGTACTTTTGGTCTAATTTTTAAACAAGTTGATAGCACTTGAATCGTTTCCAGTGGCATTTTAAATTATTATTTAATATCGAAATATATTGAATATTTGAAATATAACATTCATGCCGATCACAAAAGTTTCATAATACAAAGAGGAACAATATATTTTTTACTATTTACTACTATTTATCATCATTATCATCATTATATTATCTCTAGATTTAATTATGATAATAATAATGATAATATTTGCATGTGATAGCCAGTAAATTTATTACGAAAGCAACTGTATTAAACGGGTTTCCAACTAGCTCGAGCGCAAGTAAAAAAGAAGTTAAAAGAGTTAATAACTAATAATACGAGGGAGCGTTTTTATATTCGCGGAATGAACGGGTTGTAGAGGGGTGAGTAGGCGCATTGGGGGCGTGACCTGTGCAGCGACTCATGATTAGTATAAATACGAAGTTTCATTGTTATTAGACAGTTAGTCTTTGAGCTATCGTCAACCAAGTAACATAATCAGGAGTGAAAAGTGAAATATGGAAAAAATCGAATATCGTGCCGTTATAAAGTTCCTTACCAGGCAAGGAAAATCAGTCGCGACCATAATGAATGAGATGTCATTGGTTTACGGCGACTCTTTTCCAGGAAAAACCATGGTGTACAAGTGGCATAGTTTATTTAAACAAGGAAGGGAATCCCTTGAAGACGACCCGAGGCCGGGCAGGAGCATTGAGGTGACCACGCCAGCACTTATCCAAAAAGTTGAACAAATTGTACTCGAAGATGCTCGACTAAAGAAGAAACAACTCGCAGAAAATGTTGGAGTATCCGATACAACAATTTTTAAAATCCTACACGATCATCTCGGTATGTCTAAGGTCAGCGCAAGATGGGTGCCGAGAATGCTCACGCCGCCGCAAAAACAACAGCGCGTAGAGTGTTCGCGTGCATTTTTGGACCTCTGTAATGAAGACAAGGATGGTGTATTGAGTGGAATTGTTACTGGAGACGAAACTTGGGTTCATCATTATGAACCTAGTCCAACAAGACTCCATGCAGTGGCATAAAAAGGGCACAGCACCTCCCAAGAAATTTAAAGTATCACAATCAGCTGAGAAACTCATTGCAACGGTATTTTTGGACTCGGAAGGAATATTGTTGATTGATTATAAAGATAAAGGTGTTTCTATAACCGGAGAATATTACGCTTCAATATTAGAGCGACTAAAAGAAGCCATTAAAGAGAAAAGACGGGAAAATTGACAAAAGGTGTTCTGCTTTTGCACGACAACGCGCCCGTCCACAAGAGCCGCGTTGCGTTAGCTGCCCTGCATAAGGTGGGCTTCGAAATTGTGAATAACCCACCCTACAGCCCAGACCTGGCCCCGAGTAATTATTACCTGTTTCCGAAAATGAAAAAAGAGCTGCGGGGTAAAAAATTTACTGCCGATGATGAAGTCAAGGAGGCAGTTTCGGCGTATTTTGCAGATAAAGACAAATCATTTTTTTATGAGGGTATAAATAAATTAATTGAAAGATGTGAAAAATGTATCCGTCTTGCAGGTGAATATATTGAAAAAGAAAAATAATTTGGTTTTTTTATTTCCACCCCTTGTCCCCCATTCCGCGAATATAAAAACGCTCCCTCGTACTTTGATTAATGATATCGTATCAGAGTTCCAAAACGTGCGTTAGGCTGAAAGAAAGATTATACCGGACAACCAATAAATATTTTTTAAAAACCTTTTTGAAAGTTCAACCTGTTTCTTATGTATTTTGGTGTGCTGAATACAAATTTTCAATCAGTTTTTTTCTACCACGTACCAATTTTTCGCAATCTTTATCTTTTGTTGGGTATGATAGTATTAAAATATATAGTTAAGATTTGAAGGTACGTAATTTATTATCAGAATATAATCGAAAAATTTAACATTTTATTATTACAATGGTACTGTAAGTTTGAATATGAACAATTTTTTACTTATTAATCTAAAGTTTTGTATTTCCTCAACCTCTTCACAGTAAAAGTCCGAGTGTAGCTTTTCCTTTTATATGATGCTTCTGGGGTAGCTCGTAGAAGGGTTCAACAGTAATCTCTCATCATGTTGCAACATTGCAACGACCCTGATACCGTTTCTCCATCTCCTTTATATATTGGTGGAAACGCTCCCCTTATTCCTCCAAGATTGTCAGGGAAAAAATTTTAATGTGAGTGCAAAAATGCGCATGCAGATTAGAAAGCATATGCCTTCGTGATTTTCTTTGTATTAGTCATGCAGATACTCAAAAGTGTACTTTGAGCATTTACTACTAAATAGGTGTAGAGACCAAGGTATAATTATACGTTCACAATGCATAAATAACGTAAAGTAGACATGCGAGGATACTTTACGTCCTGTGGTATTTTAAAGTTCATTTTCGGATTCAGCACATCAAAAAACATGTAGGGAAATTTATAAAAAAGTTATTTCATGATTGGCCTGTTATTACAGGAAATAAAACTACAGGATTGTCCTCAAAATTAACTAATTTAAATAAAACAAATTCTTAAAAAATATATGAAATTAAAATAATTAAAAAGGAACAGCAATAGATAAAAGCAAAATATAAGTAATCGTTAATAATAATAATAATAAAATAATTAGGTAAAAAATTGTGGAGTAAAACATATAAGTATTGGAATAAAAGTAAGATATCTAACGATGTACTCGTGTGTGTATATCCTTGGCCATGATACGGCGATCGCGAAATAAATTTGGATACTACATGTACGGGTTACGGTAAAAACTTCACTCACAAAGCATGTACGTGTTTTAGCATTTAAAGATGATTACCAACCTCTATACTTGCTAGAAGAATAAGAGGGTATTTTCTGTAAAGGTTGGGCCTTTTGAAAGATGGGGCAAAGGGCAAGTACACTGGTCATATTTGAAATAAACCAGTGAGAGAAGAGGACAAGCACGCTAAAGAATTAGAATTATGTAATAAAAAGAAGCGACATATTGAATATAATTACCAGGTAGGTAGATATCTGCGTAGAATAGTAAATACGCATTCTATGTAAAAAAGAATTCAAGTTTGAATTTCTAGTTATACTTAGAAATTAGATAAAATAGACCTAATATTGAATGTAAGTTAGGGGAATTTTACCGAGAATATTACAGAATTTTAAGAATGGTTTATTATAGCCTGACCGTAAAAAAATACGTGACTCAAAGAAAAGGATTTTCCATTTGAATATTCATAACAAAAACGTTATCTTGATAATAACTGTGTAAGATCGAATTATAGTTAAATTAAATAATAATTTATAATAAGTGTTGAAAATTTCGCCATTCTGTTGTAAACACAAATTAATTCTTCACTTCATATTCTCAAAAATATTAAGCAGTTCTTCTGTAATTGTGTTGGATGACTTGGCTCAAATTATCAATATTATCAATCGACTTTTAAAAATATTTCTTTCCCTCCAAATAATAGTATGGATGTCTTAAATTTGGTAATCTGGTAGTCACAAACCTTAGTTGATAGCATAGTCACCATAAAAGAAACTTGAGAAGACAATTACGATAAGCTATTCAAGATTTAGTATCGTGTACAACATGCATGTGATGTTCCTTTTCAACTACTCTTGAACTTATGAATAATCCTATAAATAATCAGATGTACTTAATTGGTTTTGAATTGTATAATTTTGTCAAAGTTACCTGCTTATGCTAATTAATTTTGATCTGTTTGAACGTCATCCAAAATTAAATTTTACATCATCATCAATATCCTTTGTTGGGTTGCATAAAATAACAATTATTACATAAAAAGAGCTTAGAAAAAGCAATTAATAAGGTCTTTAAAGATTTGTTAGAAAATGTATAATAAAATATAAATGGTCCGTATAAAATCAGTACAAAGCAACCACGTACATCTATGTCAAATGAATCTATAATAGTTTGACAGTGAAAAAGTGCAAATAATGTACTGTAGCAAATATTGGAGAAATCTAATTCTTCAAAACGTACCTACGTTATAGAGAATCATTTTAGTACACCAATATTTAAGTGTTTATTAAAAATATTTACATTTATTGTTGCAATTATGTTATTTTGCGCTCATTGCTGTACTATTAGTGAATAGTAAAAGGTAGGTATTTTATTGATTTTTCTTAATAATAGTAGCTATTCTAACCAATCAACAAAATTATTCTGAACAATATTACATATTTAAATAAAAATGGTAAAATAAGTATTAACAATTTACACTACTTTGTTTAACTATACGACTACACTTAATTTTCTTTGAATATTAAGGCAATTTTAGGATTATATCAAACGATAAATACGCAATCTCCTCCTGTATATATTAAGCGTACTAGAAGTAATACTAATAATTTAGTAGATGTACAATCACTGGGTGAATGCATCGCATAGTACATTAACTACACTATTCGGAGCAATTAACTGATATTTTAAAAAAATATAATAAATTAAAAAAAAGTCGTTTGAAGGTCATTTTATTGATTTCAGTAGATTTGTGAACAAGTGTTTGAGCACAGTATTGTATTCCTTGGAGATGCTTAAACGTATTCTTGGGAGAGTATGAAGTGTTGCATTTTCAATGGAAACAGAAGCTTTATTGCAATAATTCTTACAAAAAAATGTAGCAGTAAAAATATGTACGATGTTCATGAACATCTAAAAACGTTTAGCACCTTAATGGTATTGACAGGATTAGTATGTCGAACATTTCTTAAAATATCACTTCGTGACTGCAAATTCGTAATGCCTGAAGTGTTCTTGGAGGTACGCTTAGTGCAGCAATATGTTTTTCCGCAACGATGTACTAAGCGTGTTCTAGCGGATTTGTATCTGGGGAATGGGCTGCCCACTTCATTATCTCTATACCAACTTCATTAATCCATAACATTAACTTTTCCTCACTACTGCTGCATACGAAAGAACAATGAGTCGCAGAATCTCATCGAGATATCGAGATAGAAGAAGGAGCTCTATTTTCTATGAAATAAAAGTCGGTGTACCCTTGAGTAATGAATAATATCATATCTCCCTCTCTCGACCAATACATAAATGTATTGACCGACAAAGCAAGAACGCTTCTATCTTACAGATCGGAGACTATGTTTCCAGTGTATAATAGACAGAAACTTACATCAAGGCTTTATGCCAATTAAAGAATGTTAAAAAGAATCATTCTATTATTAATAACACCCTATCAACTACATATGTTTCACCGATATCACGGATCGTCAGGTTGATTTGTGTTATTAATGAACGATTCTTTCTGAGTGTATTATCATATCTTTCGATACAGAAAATAATGAATAATATCATATCTCCCTCTCTCGACCAATACATAAATGTATTGACCGACAAAGCAAGAACGCTTCTATCTTACAGATCGGAGACTATGTTTCCAGTGTATAATAGACAGAAACTTACATCAAGGCTTTATGCCAATTAAAGAATGTTAAAAAACCCTTGAGTAGTTATGCCAATTCATATTATTACGCCACAATCACATAATAGAACCTTTCCCAAATAAGTTTATTATTTGACTGCAACGTAAATCTTGATTCTCCATTGTAAATACTCGTTCCCATTCAATATGACTCTAGTTGATATACTCATTTGCTCAGATTCTACGGACCCTTTTGTGATCATCAGTAAGGGAAAGACAAACCAACTGTTTGGAAGCAATTTTTATTGTCTGTATTGATAGTAATTTTCCAATGGCAGTAGCAAACTCACTTATAATCTGAGTTGTATTAAAAGGGCAATTTGTACGTCTCTTGGTGTTATTGATATTGGTCAATCTCATGATTCCAAAATCTAGACACTATGCTTTAGCTTCCTCCAAACATGTCAGCGAATCTGACGTCTCTTCCTGCAAAATTTTTTTGCGATGTTTCTTCCCGTTTTAGACAAATAAAGTTGAGCGCAGGGGTAACAATAAATTCACGCTTTGTCCTATGTCCCTCGTAATTAATATAAAACTATTTTTGAGGGAGAGGGGGAGATGTATAGATATTATTATTGCATGTATTTTCAATCTTGAGTAAAATGTTATTATTTATTATTATATTGCTATAACGAAACAACTAACATTATATGCAGAAAGATTTTTTTACAAATGAAAAGGCTTTTAGAATAATAATCGTTTATTTTTCAATCAAACTATATAGTATGAAGTTCGTCAAAACAAGAAGAATAGAACATTACAGTATAATAATTAAAAAAATAGTATTATCATTAACGAAACTCTATGCAGCTACTTATGTATTCCTTCTTCAATATGAGAACACTGCTTCTAGAAAAAGTCTTTTAATGTGTTTGTGAATTTCAGTAATTGTTTCTTTTATTTTCAATTACTGACAAACAAACATGATTACTAATAGCAAAACAAATTTAAATAATAAGAAGAAAAGAATATAGAAAGAAATATGTTTATTAACCTAGATATTCTAAATATATCATTGGAGTTCGAATAAATATAAATATTATTAACGAGTAACCCTTTAATATAAACCTATGACGAAGACATAAATAACTTTGTTAATTAGATTTTTCTTTTATAAATACACATTCATATGTTCGTTTCATTTGGATACTGTAAACAAACTATTAATTTAGTTCGGAAATATATTTTTCAAGCATTTCCACACTAAAGCAAAAAGGAATCGTAAAATAAAATTGTGTAAAAATTTCAGCGTTCAACTGTCACAGATGTATAGATTCCAAAGCTTCTAAATTTCGTATTACTATTTTAATATTTACAATAGTATTTTTGAGTAAAAAACACTCTGTATATCAAACACAGAATGTTTTTTACGTAACAATGTCATTATAAATATGATATTAAAATACGAAGTTTCATACAAATTCATCCTCAAATACATATCAGAAAAAGCATTGCATGAAGAATTAAAAAGTTGCCTTGATAATTTGTTATTACTAAAAATATGCACCGTAATTTTTCGAGACAATAAATCTTTCGAATACTTCCACAACAGCTTCATATCTTTAAACTGATGGTAATCGGTGGCCGAAATGTCAGATCGACAATATATTTTCAATTATAGTTACACTAAAAATAAAACAAAGAAGTATGTACGGGATAATGAAAAACTTATTAGCATTGCCAAGTGTATGTGTTGTAGGAGCTTTTTTAAGGAATTAGTTTTTATTTCTGGGATGAAAAACAATTCTGAAGATCCATTTTTGGACTCTGTTTTTGGAACACCAAGATTATATGACATATACGTCCCGTTAAAGTATTAAACAATCTGGTGGATTAATAATATTTGCATATACGTTTAAATAATGAGCGTATCATTGTAACTTAAATCATTTATATAGAGATTGAATAGTATCGGCCCAAAATTTGATAGTTGTGGCGCGCTTGAGAATGTAATAATCGCTCAAGGAGAATAGCCATTATAAAAGACCTAGAAAGTACGATTATTGAAGCATCAACTTTAACAATTAGAGGAAAGTGATCGATTGTGTTTAGTGCTTTAATAAAGTCTGTGATGCGGATGGTAAAAAATTGCATATCCTAACTCTGTCAGTTTCAGTACGGTGTCACTTAAGATATCTGGTCTTGTGACAATATTTTCCACTAATAATTATTTTTTCGACTGAATAAATGAATAGTTAATTATTTCTTCTGATGTCTATCGCATAGTCAGCATAAACTTTTTTCAGATGTAATGAGAGGTTTGCAGTCGGGTTTTCAAAATGGATTCATTTTTCGTCGTGAATTACAATTTGTCGTAAAAAAAATTTTCAAATTCTTGGTATTCAGTGGAAAGCACATTTTGTACTGTCTTAATTTTTGAGAATTGTTAAGTCCATGCGGAATCTGTCTTTCAATTTTTTTCTCATAGTTTTCCAATAACTAACAAATATGTGCCTTATTGTTGCTATTTCAATTTTTTTCGACTTATTTTTGTGTACAGACTTTAGAATTTAAATGATTGTATTGTTAGTCCACTGAAAATTAAATAAATGACTATGACTATGACTAGAGACACACTAAGCTTATTTGCTAAATTCTAACTGACACGAAGAATCGCTTATATCATTGCTTTCAGAGTCCCTTCATTAATGACATCGCCTGATCAAAATTGTTCGAACTGGAACAGACGGTTATATTGACTTCTCGCATTACTTCCAAAGCATTGTTCCATAGTTTTTATTCATACAAATACATATACCTTCCTCTTTCTTTCACCAACATTTTGTGGTACAAAAATTATGTTCAAAAAAATGCCCACACCGGTTGTTTTTACACTACGCAGTTACACAATTAAAATAAGCTATACATCTGCACTTGATAGATTACACACACACGCACATTTCTTCTGAAACAATGTGTTATAATAACTCATTCACTTTCCTTAGTACAATATTGGAGCAAAAGGAAGCTATACAAATGTTTTCTAAAACTCTAAAAACTTCTGACGCTTATAAAAATGTTGCCAGTTTCTAATTACTTGCTAGTTGTTAAAAAAAAATAAACATTTGAAGGAACAGTAGTGTTAAAAAGAACTTTATCTTTAATATGAATTATTTAAGCGTAAAGAAGAAAAAACGAAACTTACGAGCTTCTACAGTTATAGTAGGTTTTAAAATATTTTAAGTTCTAAGGACAATAACATAAACGATCTATGACTCAGACGAAACACTAAAGGTAACATCTAGACAAAATAGATAACAATAGAGTAGCTAAAAGTTAAAAGTGTTAAATATTCAAAATGACCCATTCGCCGCGCCAGGAATATAATTTTTAAAAAACGTTTACTAAATCTGAAGGTTATTATAGTAAATAAAGATATCTATCCGTCAAAGAAATTATTTTTGTTAAACAAATTATACTCAGTAATTTTTCTGCATAGGTATTTAAAAATTTTTCCTTTGGAGGAAAGGAAACAAAGTAGAACAAGATGAACTTGAATTTTAATTGCTACTCACAACCGACTGATAGAATGTATTTAAGTACAGAGTGTTGTTTCCCTTTTATTCAACAACTCTCATTCACTTTTCTAAATTTACAATGCTACTAATTTTTTTAAGTGAAATTATTTATAATATTCTAGGTAAACAATAAAATCTTAGCTTTGACTTTGTTAATGAAATTTAAGATTTTCTGCATAAAACATAAGCTTATATTTATTATAGAAGATGATATGAAGGTTATATCTGAGACAAACTTTGGAAACACGCAAAAAACATTTAAATCCATCCGGTGCGTATTTGTCCTGATAATTTGGACCTGCCAGAGCCGCCCCCAATGGAAAAATCACTCTTACGTACTACAGGTTGAGGTGGTACGCTTAATACAACTTCCGAAGATGCTTCTACTGGTTTGTCTTTTTGCTTTGTTGAAGCAGGTGTCATTTTAATTTCTTCAGATTTGTCTTTAGCTGTTTTATCTTTCGCTTCTTCTGTTTTTACTTCGTCGAGTTTCGCTACTGATTTGATATCCTGAGACTCCTCTTTTATTTTGACATGTGTATCTTCAACTCTACTCTCTACAACCACCTTTTGTGTACTTTCGTCAACTTTTACCTCTTCGACATTTTCAGTTGGTTTTTTTCCTTCGACTTTTTCTTTTGGTTTTTCTTCTTTAACTTTTTCGTTTGGTTTTTCCTCTTCTAGCTTCTTTACATTGGATGTGGTGGGTGTTTCAATAGAAATATCTTTTTTCTCCTCAGGTTTTTCTTCTACATTTTTGATCTCAGGTTTTTCTTCCTCTACTTTCTCTGTTTCCTTTTGAGGTGAAGGCGACTTACTTTTAGTGATTGAAGAAGGAGGAGGCGGAGCTGGTTTTTTAGATATAGGGGATTTTACAGATTCTTTTGAACTTTCTTTTGAAGCTTTAGAGGGTGATTTAATTATTTCGTTTTCCGTTTTTATTATCGGTGTTTCTGATGGTGCAGATGTTTCTGGTAATATCGGAGTTTTTTCGATGTCTTCCTTGAGTTCGTCCTCATCAGAAAGTGTAGGACTAGCAATAATTGGTGATAGAGATCGTTTTGTAGTTTCAATAACCTATCGACAGATTAAAAAGAAAAAGTAAATAAATAAAATGTACGAAAATAGAATTAGAACAAAATACAATTTTAATTATACTTTTTAAAAATAGTTATATAATCAATTAAAATTTTAGAAATACTTTCAAAAATAATAATTTAATATTCTTCATATGTAGACTCTGCCAAGTAGAATGTGAGGAAACCAGTGTGAGAATTTGGCAAAAACGCGATTTCTACACATGAGAGATGAGACTAAGTCCAATTAAAAGTATGAAACTAAAAAACCTAATCTAACGAAACATGACGACCATACTAGATCTGGAAAATGGCCCGAAAATCACTTCAAGCATCTAATCTAATTTAATATTCTTCTCCATTTTTAAGAATTATCTTATGCTTTTCAATTGTAAACAGTAGCGGAAGTATTTAATCAGTTTGAGCTCAGAAACCTGAACAACATCTACATTTTAGACGATTTATTACTGCCATGAATCAGTTTCTCAAACACAATCAAGATTGTATGACAATATGTTTTCTTATTCCGCCCTTGGAGTTAAATAGAGTAGATAATAAAATTCCATATATCGATATCCTACTGAAAATAAATTTTGGTATTTAGCATCATCGAATGACATTTTTTAGAAGGATGTGTTTTTAACAAAGCACTATATACCACATGTTTCGATAAAAGAACTAGTAAGGAAAGCAGCGAAAATAATAAAATCTGAAACTGTACTGGCACCCCTATTTTGATGACTGTGAATCATGGACATTTACGAAAAAGTTTTGGGAATAAAACACAAACAGCAGAAATGAAATTAGAAATATAGAAGGTGGGACTAAAGTGAATAAAATTAGAAATGAAGAAATTATAACAAGAAATACATGGTGTGATATAAATGAGAGAGAAATAATGACTCAATTCAGATTAAGTTCAAGAGAAGAAGTTTATGTTAAAGTGTTACTGGAAGTGCGAAAATGCGGTAGAAGTGCAAAGACGATTTGAGAAGAAAATTTCGTACCAATCCGCTTAATGCCACAACACGAATTAGAGATAAGTATAAGTAAGTTAAAGCATATGAAACTGTTCAGAATATTCATAGACAACGTTCCAAAAGACCAAGATTATCGATTGATACAGATGCGGAAGGATGGGTGTTGGAAATGTATCGTCTACAACCGAGACGATCGCTTCTCCAAGCTGCTCATTAAATAAGAACTCCACAGAATAGTATTCGTCATAATTTGAAACAACCCAAGTGGTAAAGTTATATACGAACATTAGTACACGTTCTCAATGAAGACGATCTAGATAGGAAAAATTTTGGGAGTGACATTTGGTGTAATGCGTAAAAGACCAGAAGTTTCCAAGACGGTTAATTTGAAGCAATTAAGCTACATTTGAATTAAATGGTACAAATAATTCCCATAATAGTACATACTACGGCCGTCAGGATGTACACATTATGGAGAAACACCATGTGAATTTACCAAGAGTGCCGGTGTGGTGTGGTTTATCAGCACAAGGATGAACTAGCCCATTCTTCTTGAAGATACTGGTTGTATATATGGTGTCAATTACCTTAATTTATCGTCCTGTTACGCATTCTTGATGATTTTGGAAATGAAGAATTTTATTTCCAAACTTCACCACATTATCATTGTGATGTCAGGATCTACATTAATGAGAACCTACCTAACACATACACAGGATAAGACACAGAGGTCCTGTAGAATACCTACTGCAATCACCAAACCTCGCACCACGGCAACTGTTAATCAATTGAAAGAATTGCAAGAATGGAGGAAGAGCAAAAAACAGAAAAGTATGGCGAAATACCGCCTTCTTTACGCTTATGATAGGAATGAAACGAGATAAGTAAGTAAGTATATTTTTAATAATGACCAGATAGGAAAAAAAAGCAAAAATTGCGAGCCTCTCAGTTTCTAAGAAAACATGGTGTTACAAGGTTGTTTTACGAATTTTGCAAGAAATATACATGCAGAAAAAAGAAAAAAAAATATGTATAACAAATCGGGTAAATTTTGAACTAAAAATATAGTAACTAAATTTATTTGTGGATAATACCAAAAAGAATTTTTTTTATTATAATCTTAATTTCTAACTTCCTTAATCTGGTACGTAGACTTCCGCGCTTGTGGTCCACACTATCTGCTTCAGGGCTTCCGGACTGGAACCGCGTCACTGGTATAACTGCCGATGTTTCGTACTACTACTACTACTACTACTACTACTACTACTACTACTACTACTACTACTACTACTACTACTACTACTACTACTTCTACTGCTACTGCCTCTCGCACTGAAACTATTTCAGTGCGACACTGAAACTGTTTCAGTGCGACAGACAGTAGCAATAGTTGAGCCCTGAAGATGTTCCATACAAGTGGGTACGAAACGTCAGCAGTTATACCAGTGACGCGGTTCCAGCCGAGAAGCCCAGAAGCAGATTTTAACTCCCTTATTCGATTTTCTTCTAGTTCATAAACATAATTAAACATTTTAGTCTATTATATTTTTATCTTTAATTACCTAGGAGTGTTTTATTTTATTTTAGCCGTAAGCGATAAAATTTTAAAAAATCAAAAGCAGGAAAGATTTGTTGTTTTTTACAAAATTCTATTCGAAAGCTCATTGAACTTCGACTTTCTAAGCCACATTATCCAAGTCCCTATTGCCTTACATTTGATTAAATTTGAAATTTTATGGAATAAGTCACTCTCAAATAGATTTCCAAGAACTGGTCCAAATACAGCAGTGAATTTAGTAGAAGTTGATTGAAATGCGTACAATTCTAGGGAAAGAAATAACTACATTAGCGACGGCTAAATTACTTGCTGTTGTCGATACATCATGATATTTATACGTAAACACACTTACCACAGTTTTTGAGCTGTCACCGGTTGTAGTAATTGTGGAATCCGTAATTTTATCCGCGCTTGGTTTAGTTTCAGGGTCCGCTTCGTCGCGTTTATCGGTGACGGATTTCTGTTCTGCTCGCACAAAGAAAAGAATAATTACGTATTCATGTTGATTAAGCTTTTAGTATAAAAAGTGAAAAATAAAAGTGAATAATTCGTTGGTAAGTCAGATTATAAGGAATTAAAAGTAAATTCGACACAGATAATTTTATTATATAATTTATTGCATAGTAAATAAGTAGTTCTCATTCCTTTTTCCAAATAAAAGTATTGTAAAAATCTTGAATCAAGTATATTTTCAGTTTAATAATATTCAAAATAAAATCATTATTGAAACATTATTTTTAGAAATGACATAATTTTGTGATTTAAACAACAAAATTATATTGTATTGAAAGCATTTAAAAATTTTTAACTTTTTAACACAGATTTAGAATTTTGTTGAAAACATAGAAATATATGGGCTACTATAAACGCAATTATATGTGTAAATCTCTAAGAGTAAAAATTTCGCGTGATGTTGCGTGTTTACTCACAAGCTTATGCATCTCTAAAAAAACATATTCTATTATATGCCATTTAAGCAACTTTTCATAAATAGTTTGCTTCTTTCGAGAAAATGCAATACAAGATTTGATTGCACATCATTTTAATAAAATATGTAGTTCATTAAGAAAAGCTTATCAAAACCTGCGAAATGCATAATAAAACTATTTCTTGTGAGATGATTCGTCATTGTTAACGTTCCTAAGTATCATTTGTGTGATGCAAATATGAATAGTCCATACACCATTTATATTCACCATATATTGAAACATATGGTATAGGCTATTATAAACACAATAATAAAGGCTGTTTCAAATTTCGCGGTTTTTTTAAAGAATAAATAAAACACATAATTTGCATTGACTTTCAAAAACCTTTTATTGGTAATTGAAGTATCAGTTATGACATTTATATGCGAAAAATAATATCTACCAAATGGTCTCCTCTTGCAGCTCCACAGACGTCCACTTTTTTGTTAAAATTTTCAATGACATTTTGACATAATTGAGGCTCTATCTCATCAATAACAAGAATAATTTCAACTTTCAAAGCAGGAATTGATTGTGGATTGTTTTTATAAACCTGACTTATCACAAAATCCCAAAGAAAATAGTCTAACGGTGTCAAATCACCTGATCTTGGTCGCCAATTAACATCACCGTTTCTTGAGATTGCACGTCCAGGAAATTTTTCTCTCAATAAATCAATTGTTTCGTGTGCAAAGTGAGGTGTAGGGCCATCCTGTTGAAACCACATGTTCTCTACATCAATATTCATTAATTCAAGCCACAAACATTCGGTTATTATCCGACGACATCGATCACCATTGACAGTTACAGCTTCACCAGCAGCATTTTCAACGAAGTAAGGTCCAATTACACCACCTGACCATAATGCACACCAAACAGTAACTCGTTTAGGATGCATAGGTTTCTCATGAATAATTCGTGGATTTTCCTCATCCTAGATACGATAATTTTGTTTATTAACATAGCCACTAAATTCAAAATGTGCCTCATCGGAAAACATTATGTTTTGAGAAAAATCAGCTGGTTGTTCATTGAAGAAATTGACAAATGAACGACGTTTTAAATGGTCTAATGGCTTCAGTTCCTGTGTTATTTGAACCTCATATGCCTTCAGAGCTAAATCCTTGTGTAAAATACGCCATGTTGTTGATCCACTAAATCCAAGTTGTAGTGAACGTCGTCTAATGGACATTTCAGGATCTTCAGCAACACTTTCACGAACCAAACCAATATTTTCTTGTGAACGACCACTACTACTGTATTTTTCACTTTTTTTGATCTTCCACGGAACCGGTCTCTTGATATTTTTTAATAATTCGACCAATAGTGCTTTCAGATGTGTAAACCATAAAATTCACATAATTTTCTAAAAACTCTTTTCACCGAACGCTGATTTTCATAAAACAACTTGAACGCGTTGTTGTACCGTGTACGAAACCATTTTTATAAATGTCATGCATCATACATTTTAAATGCCCACATACCTAGACAAATTCAGTGCGCCATCTATATTTTATTTACTCTTAAAAAAACCGCGCAATTTGAAACAGCCTTTATATATAAATCTTTGAAAGTAACATTCATTAAAACTTTCGCGTGATGCCATTGCGTGTTTAGTTGTTACGAGCTTTTACATCTCTTAAAAAAACAAGTCCTTGCATTATATGCTATTTAAACAACTTTTAATAAATAATCTTTTAATTGAGAAAATGTTTCAAGATTGATGTTAATATTTAACTTTATATCACTTTAATAAAATGGTTCATAAAGAAAAGCTTATCAAAACCTGGGAAATGGATAATAAAACTATTTGTCGTTGTGAATGTTTCCATACACTAGATTATTTTTAGGTTAGTTTAAGTATTTCGCATTTATAATTTAATTGTAATGATGCCTTACTACAAAACCATTTATTTAAAAAAATTAGGTCTAATATTCGAAATGTCATCTGTCGCAAATTAAATAATGCACTAAGTGATTATAAAATTCTTGAACAACATTTCTCAGTGAGTTGAGATGAAAATGATTCGAATATAATCATCACCTGCAATCAGCAGGTGATGAGTATACGTTTTCTTTAATTCTTCTACATTGTTTATTCGAATATTGTTATTTATTTTAAATTTAAAGTAACCACAAAGAAAGAAATTGTTGGAGGATAAGTCAGGTCATCGGAGTTGCCAATTATTATATCATATCGTCTTATCTAGTAACCTGTAAACAACACTTCCTTGAAATGATATGCACCGCGTTCGAATGTTGTGTTATCAAAGTTCGAATTTTGTGTATTATTTGTCTAAAGCTGAGCCTTTGTATCTTCTTTGACTATTTAACTTTCAAAAACGTGTGTCTTCCTCTGTCTCGCCACAGACGACAAAGAAATGCCCCTGAGGATCTGACAAGGAAGAATCCATTTGAGTTCTGAAGATCAGCAATACATAATGAGTTACGTGCATCCCAGTGAGCTTCACAAACAAAACCAAGTATAATTAAAAAGCCAAAACTGCCGTTCACACACAATACGCGGTTGCAAGTAGAAACCAAACAAAAAAAGATAAGGATTGCAAACTAGTACAAAAATAACTATAGCTTTCGGTAAATCTAGGATTTGTTTTCCGCGAAATTACCCTGATCCATAGATAACGTCAATCTTAACAAATTAATATTATTATGTAGAAAATATACTATGATATATTATGAAGAGACAATATTTTTTATTTATTATTTCCTAATAAAAAGTTAAGAAGTAAGAAGATTGAAATACCAAAAATAGTAAACTGAGAATTAATAACTAAACGATCAAAAAAAGAATAAATATAATTTTACTTCAAAATTAAATACAAAAGGCTGCATTACAAATATTCGTAAGAAACAAGTAAAAGCATGACATGTCTTGCCTGAAAAAATGGAATTAAATATTATTTATTATTCTGAAAAAACAGTGCTTTTTATTTATTATTTCTTAATAAAAAAATTAAGAAGTAACAAGATCAAGCTGCCCAAAAATAGTAAACCAAGAATTAGTAATTTAACGATCAAAAAAGATCAAAACATCCCTATATAAACCTAGCCTTAACACACTTATACCAGTTTCCACGAGAGTAGTAGCAAGATAAAGAAAAGAGTTCTTTCTTCTTTCCATGTCTTACCTGAAATGGAATTAAATATTATTTGTTCCTCGTTTCACACTCCTGTATTAGCTAAGGAATTCAATATATACGAGGGTAGCCGTTTATATTTCGAGAATAGCAAATAAAAAAAAATTTTTGTTATCGAAAATAGTTGTATTGCTTTTCAAAATATTCTCCTTGAAAATCAATGCACCCCTGCATTCGTTTAAATAAATTCGAAAAGAATTGCTGCCACTGCGAAAGCGGTATCTCCAAAATATGAGTTTTAAATGCCTCAACTGCCTTTCCGGTGTAGAAAACCGTTGACCACGAAGCTTATTCTTCACGTGTAGGAACAACAAGAAATCACAGTGTACTATATTTAGACCTGTGAGAGCTCGCATTGTCATGCGTTTTCGGTTTGTTCTCCTTATTTCTTCAAAAACCTTTGGGAAACAAATAGTTGTGTGCCATTCGGAATTGATCGTTCTACAACTCTCTAAAGGCATGGTTGCAACGTGACGGGTTTTTCCGCAACCATTTATTTTGATGTGCTTGGAGCGCGAACAACTTTTGTTGGTTTTAGCTCATGTTGGAATACCCACATAGTTTACTATCGGGCTCATACGTATAAATCTAAGATTCATCACCTGTGACGACTTTATAAATGTTCTTTGAAGCACCGCCATTGTATTTTTTGTGTATTTCATGGCACCAATCGTCGCGAGTCCTTTTTTGAGCCGTTGTCAAATTATGTGGTACCCAACGTGAACATAACTTCTTAACGGCTAAATGTTTATGCAGGATTTTATGCACGCTGGTGTTACTAATACCTAGAGATTCTTCGATCTCACGGTATGTCACATGACGGTCTTGCATTATCAATTCATAAACGGCTACCCTCGTACAAGATTTCTGTGTTTAAGTCATTTAAAAAATACAAATATTATAAATTTGTTTATCATTAACTATTAAATTACGTTTAATTTAATAAACGACGATATTTCAAGAGGACTGGTTTTTTATAAATGAAGCATCATTTTCTTTGTATAGCTCAATAAACTCTCAAAACTATCGGTTAGTTCCTAATATTACGTTCAATTTTAATTTTCCTTGTATTTCTTTGTTATTGTAAAAAGTATTACTCACATACATGACGATTATATTACGTTTTTTAACATGTTTTTTTTTATTTAGTATAGTAATATCTATATTATATTCATATATACGTTGAATTATTATAAAAAAAACTATTATACGAAACAGCGAAAATATAAGTTTTGACTTAAAAAGAATAAGTTACTAGTAACATTTGATTTTTTACGAGAAGAAGGAATAGAAAGAAGATATGTAATACTCGTATATGTATATTAAACTAAAGAATCACTTTCAGAGTTTTACAATGAAAATACTTCTAATTATTGTATGGAAAGGCTATGTCAGGATTTTAAAAATTCATGTTATTCATTTGTTTACGCATTTCAATCTGCAATGCCTCTCTAACATATTATTTCTTTATTGTCTTATTATTATTATTATTATTGCCTTGTACAGAGTTTATTTACATTTCGTTAGACATGAAAAGTTCGTTTTCTCAGTTTATTCAAAGTTTATTTATTTATACTTGTAATATAAGCGTGCATCTCACAACAACATCAATAAAAAACTAATTTAAATTGCGTAGCACGGCATTATGTAAAAATGTAAATTTTAAAAATTGCAGAAAGGAATAAAGAAAAACAAGGAAATAAGAACAAAAATAGATAGTTATGTAAAGCATGCGAAACAATACTTTAGTCCGCTTTTCCAAATTAATTATGTAAATATACTGTAATACATAACAGACAGTAAGATTTTATTAATTAATTCTCGAATTAAGACTTTATGCTTAAAGTTGTAATAATAGAACAGTATTCAGCTTTTTTAAAATTTTTCAAAATTTATTTTACGACATAACCACCTATAATCTCTATGTACTTAGTCTAGTGACTAGTAACTATCCACTATCCATTCTTGGACAATGACCTCGTTTCACATAAGTCGCTTTCCGGCATGTTTAAGAATAAAAAGAAATTCCTAGGTGACATTTTTTTGGGTAAACGAAGTAACACTTTGTGTCGCCACCCGGCCATTTTTACTGTAGTGACAGCAAACAAGTTACTAATAGAAAAGTATTTTCTCTTTCACGAAATGAAATCACTTTTCTCCATTCAGCATCACATCTTTACACGAAATCAGCATAGTATTGTCCAGTGATTTTAATTTCTATCTCTAAATAGTCAATGACAATTAGACAATTATATTTGGTAATTCTCAAAATACCACAGCCATGACGCTTCTGTCTGATTGGACTAAAAAACCCACTGTCCTGGCGAAACTTTCATTTCGAGACTGGTAATGGATCAATAAGCAATTGAAACTCGTCACGATTACATTTAAAAATTGCCAAACATTCAAACCTACCTTTGTTCAACGGTTAGCCAACGTCGTTTTTCTATGTCCAATTCTTTGTGAAAGATATTTAGCGCACGTTCAATTGAGATTTCTTTAGTCTTAACTGCTTGCTGATCATCAATCGGCCATTTACTAACATAATATGAGTTTACTTGACCATGTCATTCATCATTGACTCAGTCACCTTAATCGGACAGCCACACATCAGTTAAAACAAATTATTGATCTCGGTTAAATTTATTGAACCAATATTAAATAGTAGTCGTTAAACGTTTATGACTCTTATAAATTGCATGCAACTTGTCTATGATTTGCTCATACATATTCCAATATAAAAATGGAATTACTGATCAATATTAATATTTTTCCAGATACTTGTTCATGTTCAACAGCCAAAGCGAATACTACTGATGAATCTGTTAATAATTTTGTTAGCTGTCAATGAAAGGTTGATTTTGAACTTTGAGTTTATACCGCCCCCTGTCGTCGTCAAACGAGGAAAACCTTCACACAGCCCTCGCAATAATATTTTTTTATTAGAAAACATAATATGTACAATACGAATTATTAACATTCTAAAACATATACAAAATGGGCCTTTAAGTAAAATACTAATTTTAGGTGTTGTAATGAAAACAAAGTTGATGTACGTATACACAGTCTGTCGCAGAGAAAACCGAACTTTTTACAATAGTAGTTCTTCGTGGCGCTATTTATTACAAAAAATATGCGTCGGTAGGGTAGATCTTTCACCAATGTTATATCAAAATATCATGGCATTGGTTGAAAAATGAATTTTGAACAAAGAGCAAATACCAAGTTCTGTTTTAAACTCGGTAAATCGTTTACTGAAAGGTTTAATTTAATGAAACCAGTGTACGGTAATACCTGCTTATCACGTACGAGTGTTTATAAGTGGTATAAACGCTTTAAAGACGGTCATGAACGACGACATAAATGACGACGAACATCCTGATGCAAAAAAATCAGTGGTTACGGAAAATAACATCGAACTTGTGCGTGAATTTATCAGAAATGAGCCGAAATCCTCATTGCGATACGTGGGAATAGAATTAAATATTTTCAAAGATTCATCGCATTTTGACACAGCATTTGGGGCTGAAAAAGATTTGTGAAGTGTCTGTATTATATAAGCTAACTGAATTCAACATTGTAGAGACTTGATTAGACTCAAAAAAAGACGAAAACTTCAAGTATACTATTGTAATTAGCGATGAGACGTGATGTTTTTAATATGATCCAGAGACCAAGCGTCAAAGCTCTGAATGGAAGCATCGAAGCGAACCAAGACCGAAAAAAAGCTGTTTGGAGAAGTCAAAAGTGAAGATAATGTTGTTGTGATTCGAAAGGCATAGTGCACAAAGAGTTTATACCAACTAGTCAAATAGTCAATGCTGTATAAATCTTGGTATTATGAAGCGTCTTTTGGCGCGTATTCCTCGTTTGTGCCCTCAATATCGTAAAAATGGTAGCTGGCGTTTGTTACATGATAATGCACCATCTTATTGCTCGACGCTTATCACTGATTTTCTAACTACAAATGGCATTTTAACAATCGACAATTCACCGGATTTGGCTCCCTATGATATCTATCTATTCTCCAAACTACATTTGCCGATGAAAGGATAGTGTTATGCCGATACTGCTATTAAAAAGACGTCGACAGCGACCTTGAAAGACATCTGTAAATATAAACTAAAACATTCATTCGACTTGTTAATTGACCGTGCAAAACGGTATATTGAAGCCGATGGAGACTACTTTAAATAAAATAAATGAACTTTACCAAAATAGTGAGCTTTTGTTTTACTTTAAAAAGTTCTGTTTTGTCTGCGACAGACTGTGTAAGTATCATATACAGGCACAACAAAAGAAATGTAACTGAGCAAACATGGAGATTCTGTTCTATCACTAGCACGTTATAATTAATAAGTAAATGCACATAGTAGAATTCTGGAGTAGAGACTAAGGCAACAAGCTGAAAGAAAATTAGAATAGAGTTAATTTAGATTTAGATCAAATCATGCGGTTGATGATAATATATTTATCATTAAACAGATAGTGGAATATTAGATAAAATCAAAAGAGAGAATTTATAAGTAGCATTAGAAAAGGGATGTTTCAAAGGACCTAATTAGGGTAATAAAATCTCTATATTCAAAGGAACTACTAATTAGGGTAATAAAATCTTTCTATATTCAAAGTGTTGATTGACTTCTAAAGTTTTAACATGTCTGTTGATTTCTCGATTAAGGAGTTGTTTACAAACTTTGTAAGAGTTTGATGAAATAATATTAAGATAAAGTGAATATATAGAAATGTAAAATTATGTCATTGAAATATGTATTCTATATATTATATTTGTTGTTTTATAGTTTTATTACATTTGCTACCTATATACATTAAAATTAAAAATATTTGCATATGTAACCCAAATAAAGCGAGATATTCAGAGTTGAATAATTACCACACGCGTTACATTTTTATACAACGAAAATTTGAACTTCTATTTCGGATCTATTCCGTTCCTGTTTGTACGTGACATATACTGGGTTTCGTGTGAAAGAAACAAAGTTAGTTTTCTTACAAAACAAAAGCGATATAAATATATTGTTTGTAATAAAACTGTGAAACTCCACTCCGCTATCTTTAAAATTTTATTATTAATTTTATAAAAATACAGGTGCATTATGTTTTGGCTAAACGTTATTACTGATCGTTTGTATAAAAGTAAGTTGAGTGATATTTTATTTATACAATAAATTTCAAAGTCAGTTAACTTGAAACATGTTTAATGTTAAAATATTATTTGACATACATAATTTATATAGTTATTAAACAGAAGAAAACTGAAGACCTCTAAGATGACAACCAAACAAGTTATTTTATAAGTAATCGCTTATTAAAGAATATTAAATAAGGATGGAATTAGAGAGACATCCTTTAATTTTATCGTCAATTAATATACGTATTAAATATGCGTGACCGACTATGTCGGATATTCTAGGGCAATTGGTGTAATATTTTCAAATACATATTCTAACAACATATTGATTCGCATATATCATACATACCTACATATATACATGCCTATATTTATAATGTCATGTGCTTAGGTGCGAGAACGGTTTCCATTACATTCTAATTCTAACATTTTTATAGTGCCAAGTCAAATAGTGAAATAGTTCGTGGCATTTGATTTCAAAGTTGCGGTGGTGTTGATAAAGTATCTAACTGGAAAATCCTAACATACATTATTTTGCAATTCGTGGTACAATCAACTAAGCAGTTTTTAAAAGAACACTTTTTAGTTGATAAGCAAGAAACTTTGGGTGACAATGCTCCTTCGAAAGTCAGAATTTGTCGCTGGGTTATATAATTTGAACATGGTAATATATGCATCAAAGATAATATGCAATCTGAGGACTTTAAAGGACTGCAAAAGCACCGCAAATGATTAATAAAATTTATGATATGGTTTTGAATGACCGAAAAATTAACAGAAAAAAGTATTGTGAGTATATAAACTAAACGTATACATTACATTTTACGTGTAGAATTGAGCATATCCAAGCTAATTTTATATTATCGTAAAAGACGCGAAAGAAAGCGAATATCAGGAAATAATTTCAAGTTGTTTGCTAAGAATCAAGTTCATTTTTATTGCTGACGACACTACCTCGCTACTATGTTTCTGGGCTCAAGCGGCGGTCTCAACAGTGGATACATCATAGTACACCTCCTCCAAAGAAAGTCAAGGCACGCATTACAGAGATAATGTTACGATTTCTTTTGTGATTCGAAGAGGATAATTTTCGTAGACTATCTTACGATTATATGTGTCTACGCGGTAAATATAAGAAAGTAACTTCTTAAAATAAGCTGAAATAGTCCTTAAAAAAGGTCTCTTTGTAACGGTACGCCGTAACTTTTTGTATAGAAAAATTTAATTTTCTATTTTTATTTTCAATTTCTTTAAAATAAAGATGTTCTTAATACTTTATGGTATTTATATTAATTTAATTTAAGTATATTTGTGTGTATTTTCTCCTAAAGCATTATTAATGGCAATCTCAAAAAGGATCTAATTATACAAAGGATATATGCAAGTGCATTGCGTTGTTGAAATGCCTTTATATTTCTGTTATAGGTTTAATTTTAAGAAACATGTTAATCCTTTAGGGACACTCATTATGCCTATTAGATATTAAGTACATATATAGAAGTAATAACCCAGGTGATCCGATAAGGATAATCCCTTTGTTTTTGAAGTACGTCACATAAATTGGTAATTATATAAATAGTAGGAGAATTTTAAGAAGTGTGGCTTCAGAACTCAGAAGGGAAGTGTGGCTTCAGAGCTCACAAGGAAAAATATATTTCCAGAGTTCACAAGAGAGACTTGCGTATAAGAGCTCAAAAAGAAAAGAAGCGGATAGAGAACAGACATTGGAGGCATAGCTAAACCTATATAGCAGGCTACTCTACTCAGAGAGTATGTGAATTGCCAGATTTGAAGCGTATTAAGCAATTATTTGTAAGGAACTATTAGTGCGAGTATTGTGACTGTTTTATATATATATATATATATATATATATATATACAGGCGCTCCCTACAAGTGGAGAGCGATAAGGACTATATACATTTATTCAAGAGCGAATAATTAAGAGTGCGAATCAACGCATTGGAGAAAAAAACGTCCGAAGTGAAGACAACTGTAATTGAATTGATAAGTGCATATACATATAAACGGACAATATATATAAGGTAAAGAATTTTATGTGTTATGTTAATTTTGTTATTTTCTTTCTCGTCAGTTATAAGAAAGATCTTCTAAAGCAATTCTGATTCTTGTTGAAAGTGAAAATATCTTTTCTTTCCGCTATTTAAATAAAAAGGGGTGTTTATATGTGTGCATCCCCTTCGTAATCTGAATCGCCCTGAGAATTATTACTTATAAAAGAAGTATCATCTTTATGTATTAATTGTAAAGCTGTATGTTTAATCCAGTTGCTTGCCGGCGCGCTGTGTTAAAATACCATAAATTGTTACATCACCCCAGATCTTTGTATTTTTATTTAGATTATTATTTAAGGCGACCAATAAAATATGAAGGTATAAAGATATATATACATACAGTCTGTCAACAATGAGTTTACACATTTAAAAATAATTTTTTTAAATTTATTAGCAATAATATGACACTTTTTGTTTTAAAATACAGAGGGTACTAGGAAAGCTTAGTAATACAGCTTTGTTTATTTAATTTTTTCAAAGTAATTTCCTCTTCACTCAATACACCTCTTCATCCTCCGAAACCAATATTTAAACCAGTTCTGCCAAGTTTCACTAGGGAGTAAAGTACACTCGTTGTCCCAAGCCCGCAGAAGGTCCTCATCACTGGAAAACCGCCTCCCTTTTAGCTCAACATGTAGCATCAAGCAGCTTCCTACGATTCATTGTTGCGTCTATTGCAAAACTCTCCTAGTACCCTTTGTATATCGAGAAAATATTGAAAATGATTTTTCTTTTTTCAACAACATCGACATCTAAAGAACGTATTAGAACACCAACTTAATTCAAAAGAGCAGTTAATAAATAGCTTTACATTTCAAATATGTTTGTTTACTTTTAACCACACGTGAGAAACAATCACAAATCAATGGAAATAAACCATTTTATTTCTATAATGTAATTGACGAAAGTGGAAAACTTGATCCTTATTAACGATAATTCATGTTATTTAATAAATTAAGCTACAATGTACTTTTAAGAGAATTCTTTTCTATTTGAAATAGATATATTTTCAATGTATCCATTGTAAATGTTACCTACACATGTAAATCCCATAATTTATATTTTGAAATAGTAGCTAATTATTTGTTTACAAGTGATACAAATTTCGAAGTTAATTAAATTCTCCTACCCATTTAGGGATAAGCATGACATCACCAATGACATGCAATGGAATTTATCCTGCTTCTACTATAATTGGCTGATTACTCAAGTTTACTCAAACTACGGTGCTTTTACTTACTATTAGTAATGTTTCGGATACATTTAGAATCCACATTCAATTCGCATTAATATCATCCTGATAAAATGTATTAAAATTCTAAATGAAAAAGTTAATTTACTAATTCACAAATGTTTATATAATAGGCTGCAGAGAAATAAAAAGACAAATTTAATCACTCTACTAGTCACTTTTGACCTACATTGCTTTTCATTCCTTAACTCTTATTTTTATATGACTAACTAACTATTATGAACAGGTATCTCTTATTAACCGCAGTTAATAAGGGATACCTGTACATCTACTAAAATCTCTTAAATTATATATAAATGTTTATATTTCACTAAAAATCCTTTCTGTTTCCTATTCATACAAGAACATCTATTTTAGTAAACTTTTCTTTTTTTATTAAAACGATAAATCAGTATCTATCACTCCTGACAGCACGTTCTCTTATACGTACAATTTTACATATTAATTTTATCTTTCCATCTTTTAAAAGAATAACGTATATTCATTCACATTTGCTTTATATTTAAATTATTATATCGTACATAGAGTTTTTCAAAACGCGAAAGTCACACCAAATTTTATAGAAAATTGTTTCGTTTTTGTATAAATTATAAGTTTAGAACAAACTATTTATTCAAACTAACTTGGTTCAGAAATTAAGGAAAATATATTGTTGAACATTACAGAAGTTACAGTTCCATAAGTTCCTTGCAATATGTGCACGAAAATAGCAGTCCTGATGCAGCTATATTGAAATTACTTAAAATACCAAAAAATATATGATTTCCGGTAAAATACCAAATATGAGGGGGAATTACTAAGTTTTCTAGTTATGCGTTGTTGTTTGCCTGTGCATTAAAATAACAGTACCACAGCTGGTGGCACTAAACGCAGACGTATAAAGTTCTGTGTGTTGCAAAATAATTCAACAGTTTTTTAATCATCCATTTCTGTTGTAATATGGGCCGAGCAAAACATTGTTAGTGGAAAAAAGAGAAATTATACTCGATCTACTTAACAAGAGCTATAAGTTTATACAAAATACGCTTTCATGTTCTACGGTAATGATTGCAAACACTAAGAACTGGAGAAAGTGAAAGAATATCGCGGTGGAAAAGGGAAAACTGACCCTAAAGAAGACAGAAACATTACAACTTGAAAGACACCGTTCATAAGTTCAACTGCAATTAAAAGTGAGTTACATCTACTATTGACTACAGACGAAGATTAATTCAAAGAAAGTTGCGTGCAAGAAGGCCTAGGAAGGTATCATTATTAAATTAAAGGCGAATACAAAGTAGATTATCGTTTGCTCGTGAATACAATGGGATGAAAAAAGTGGCGTAATGTACTGTGATCCACCATTAAAGCATTTCAACCCCAGTACACCAAAAAGTAGTAGAAGCAAATTTCGGAGGCTCAAGCATCATATTGTGGGAGTGTTTTTCGTTGTATTGTGTAGGCCCTTTACACAAGATAGAATACATATTAAATTCTGACGCCTATGTGAACATATTACAAACTACGTTCTACTATATGCAGAGGAAGAAATGCCATTAAGATAGTTGTATATTTAGGATAACGATTCGAAGCATGTTTATCGTAAAGCAAAAACATTGTTTAGAGATATTAATGTTCGCGTTTTATGTTGGCTGGCACAATCGCCAGGTTTAAACCCCAATGAAAATTTATGGATGAAGTTGAAAAAGACTATATCTGTTGCTAAACCGCAAAATATTGACGATCTGTGGAGAATATACTAAGCTCAATGGCAATCAATTTCAGCAGACATGTACATAGGCAACTGGTGAACTCGTGGTCCCACAAGTGTCAAGAGGTGATAAACAATAACGGTTAAGCAGCAAAATAGTAAGTGTTTCAATCCACCAAAAAAGCGCATTTGCGGCCACGCATTACTTTTCTTATTTAATCAAAGAAAACAGCCGCTGAAAGTAGTAGAAACTTACGGTGAGCATGCTCCAACCACAAAAACATATGAGGCGTGGTTTCGACAATTCAAAAGTGGTGATTAATGTGCAAAGCAAAGAACGTTCTGGTAGACCGAACAAGTTTGAAGATGCGAAACTGCAGGAGTTATTGGATGAAGACCCAACCCAAACTCAATAACAATTGGCAGAAGCGTTAAATGTGGTCCAAGAAACGATTAGCAACCGATTACGAGCAATGGAAAAATCCAAAAGATGGGAAAATGGGTGCCACATCAATTGAATGACAGGCAAATAGAAAATCGAAAAATCGTCTGTGAAATACTGCTTCAAAGGTATGATCGGAAATCATTTCTGCATCGAATAGTAATGGGTGATAGAAAATGAATTTATTTCGATAACCCTAAGCGCAAAAAATCATGGTTATCACCTGGCGAAGCGGGCCCATCAACTTCAAGGCTAAATCGTTTTGGTGGCAAGACAATACTCTGTGTTTAGTGGAACCAGAGTGGCGTTGTGTATTACAAACTGTTGAAACCTAGTGAAATAGTTAATACTGATCGCTACCGACAACAAATTATCGATTTGAACCAGGAGTTGATAGAAAAATGTCCAGAATGGGCCCGAAGACAGGGTAAAGTGATTTTACAGCACGCGCCATCTCATACAGCAAAACCGATCAAGTAAGGGTTGAAAACACTTGGATAGGACATTATATCGCACCCGCCGTACTCTCCAGAACTTGCCCCATCTGACTATTACCTTTTCGCATCAATAGGACACGCGCTTGCAGAGCAGCACTTCGCCAATTTCGAAAAAGATGGGCAAGATGTGTAGAATCAAATGGCTAATACTTTGAATAAATAAATTTTTCCATTTTCTTGAAAATTATGTAGTTTTTTACGAAAAAAAACGGTAATGACTTTCCGGTACACCTGGTATATATTTATATAGAAGAAAGAAAAGGAGAAGTTGCTGCTTATTATCCATGTAGAATGTAAATAATAATTATAGTATTATGAAATCGATTGGTGAAAGCTAATTTCATTAATACTTACGGTCTGCGATGAATTCTTGAAATACGGCACAGACCGTAAATATAAACGAAATTAGCTTTTACCAATCGATTTTATAATACTGTACATATTATTTCCACCCTTTATATATATAAAGGAGAAATATCTGCGTATTATATATATATATATATATATATATATATATATATATGAGGATTCTTTCTAGACGGAATCTCACTCATTTTCTTCAATTTCTTCAATTACATCTGGTTCAGCTTGAAACAGACGCTTGTAGCTGAAAATGCTATAAAACAGTCGAGTATGTTTGAATCACACAAGAGAGTCAAGAATAAATGTGAAGACGACGAATCCTGGAATTATTCTTCGTCTTCGGAATAGTAGATAGCCAGAACTGGTCAGAGAGTAAGCCTCTTCTTATATTGTATCTAAAGTATTTAAGTATTCGCGGCTCTATTATTGTACTCAGACTTTGGTATTTTTAGTGTCATTAGTTTTTCTAAGTCGCCCCTTTTTATATTATATTATCGTATTTAAATATTTGTCGCTTTATTATTATACTCAGTCTCTCTGAATTTTTAGTTCTTTAGTAATGGAAGCATTAGATTTTGATCTGTTCATGATATTCTCAGCATTCATATTGTTTTAAAGCTATCTACTTTGGGAAAATCTACTTTCTTTATTGTCCAACATTCTGGAATGTATGTAAATATTGAAACTTCAAGGCCCCCTTCTAAGTGTGTCTTTGTTTGTACAGGTATCTCATGATTTTCTTCCGAACATATACCTACATTTGTAAATAGGAAGAAGCGACTTAGAAAAACTAAGAGAGTCTGAGTACACACAGTATACCATAAAAATAGGAGGCTAATGATATAAGAAAGGGCCAATTGTGCCAGGAGAAAGGAAGATTACCCACACGATATACAAATTTACAATTACAAAAACCATAAACACATCTCTAATACAATCTATGAATATGGTGAAAAACTAAGACAAGTAGAGAACATTATGGTTAATTCATAAAGTCACGGGTAACCGAGGGAGAGAGACTTCTTTATTGCGCTGACTTTCCAGCTCATCCTCGTACTCTAATATTTTCTATTTTGTTATATTCTGTAATTAGATTTTACTGGAAATAATAATAATGATAATCATAATAATAAAAATAATAATAATTTATGCCTACGCATCTCCTAAGGGCTTAACGCCAATTACAGGAAGCTACTTCCGCGCTCGTGTGGCGACTTGAGATCTCTGTCTGTCAGCATTCGTTTAAACGAGGAAGGAAAACCATGGAAAATCTTCCCGGATAGCAAGCCATCGGACTCAAACTCAAGAATCCCGGTGTGATAAACCAATAACTTAGCGCTAATGTATCAGCTGGCAAATAAAATATAATATAAGGTTATTAATATTATTATTTAATACTATTTATATTATTGTTACATATTAATTATTATTAACATAAATATTCTTCAAATACATTAAATATAAAATAGCAATTTTCCTTATTTCTACAATTATTTCAGAATCAAACTCAATTTAATGATCGAGAAATGTCTTCTTGGGAGTAAGATTCATAATATCGCATGTTAGGTTATAATTTGAGATGTTGCTATGGAATAAGAGGTCACATTTGTTACGAAAAAATGTCTTGTTCGACCAATTTTTAATGTGTTCTCAGAAGTATATGTAGAGATCCTTTTAAGGAACATTAAATCCCTATTTTCATGCATTTACTTATAAAAAGCATAATAATAATCTTCCACATGTATAATAAAATAACATGAATCGAATTTGTTAGGTGATTTAGTTTTTGTAGAATTTTTATGAATATAAAAAGGATATATACTTGCATTTAGAAGTTTATGTTTACAATATAAGAAGTGGTAAAAGTTCTTCTGTACATTATATGGTATTAATATATAGTGAAATTGATTAAATTTTAATGTTATTCAAAAATTATGTACAAAATATGACATGTTCATAAAAAACTTTATATTTTTCTGGGTTAAAAACTTATTCGCCTCTTTTAAAATTGCTAAAATTTATGTAATATGGTTAATTTATTGTAAAATCTCGACAATGAAGCTAAAATTACAGAGAAATGGTGGAACACATTTGAAAAATTGAACAAGATGAAAAAGTTTCGCCGACTGGAGATGTGATATAGTACTCATAGACTATCTCGAGAAGAGGAAAACCATCACAGGAGAATATTAGGCAGCATTATTGGACACTTACAGAAAAAAAGGAAGACTACATTTGGCAAGAAAAAATTAACTGAATAACAAAGAATGTACTCCCAGAACTTCTTGTTCCTCACTTTAAAAGTAGCTGGTTTAAAAGTCAATTATCCCAAAAGATGAAATAATGTCTGCCTTTTTTGTGTAATATGGTTAATTTATTGTAAAATCTCGACGCGGAAATAGCGAAGCTAAAATCGCAGAGAAATGGTGGAACCCATTTGAAAAATTTCCTGGATAATTTTTTGATGCTTAGAAATCAGTAGAACGCACAAATTTTAGACAGGTTCCATCGACACTTTCTGTCGTCACACACGTACTTTTCTCAATACGATGACTTGATTTTCTAGTCTTAGATTCGTACAGCTGTTGTTACAATGATAACGATCAGTACTTGATATTGCATTGTAGAGTAATTATGAGTACAAAATAGTATATATATAGGCTGCTGTTCGTAGACCATATAAATAAATTTATTGGGCAATTTGCAAACTTAATATGCGTTGATACTAAAGTAGTAGTGTACGATACAAAATTCGTCTGTTGGAATAAAAAAAGACTGTTTTAGACATGTAAACTATCAAAAACATAAATGTAGAAAATCTGGAAATCTGGTGAGAGACCTACGAACTAGTTTGTGTTGGATTTCATTTTACTGTTTACGGCTTTAATGTATCACTTTAGGTAGCAAAGAAGGAATTGTTCCATAAGTTTATAACAAAATATAATCCTCACTATGGATTGGGAAACAAATTAATCACAAAAAAATCGAGATCACAATAAAATCTGCTCTAAAAAATGCGGTAAAACTATGATGAGACTACAGATTTTAAAAAAAATCTATTTTCAATATTACGTATATAATACGCATACTAGAAGGTAATTGTGATGGAGCCTGTGGTTGATTAACTTAATCATCGAAGGTTGATATATAACCCCTTCCGACACCAAAACGCACACTGTCTGCGTTTTGGCTTTCAACGGTGCGGTACGGTTCGTGTGCGGAATTTGTTTTCGTACAGGTATTTTCCCGTAGTTTTCCAGGTGCGACGCTGTTAAATCATCTGCTGATGATGACAACTTAGTTGTCGAAATACGTATACAGAATATGAAAATTAATGCGGAAAGGGGTTATATATCAACCTTAAGTGATTACGTACAGTAGAACTTCGTCAACAGTTTTTATTAGCTAGCAAAAGGTTCTTAAACTATAACGGCCAAATTCACAGTGTCATACTAAGTACACTATAAAAATTTAAATTGACTACAAACGAAGTAGTGCTGTTACTGATGTCGACTTGTCAATACTTTTTGCCGGATATCATCTTAAAGGTGAGTGTTCGAGTCTATTTCATGTATCGTGTCTGTTATATGCGTTACATCAGATTCCAGAATCTAGTTGAAAGATTATCCAAAATGTAGCTGCTTTAATAGCAAATACAAAAAAGTTTCTTTCTAAATGTCCTGAAATTTATTTACTTTGTTAAGTCCGTTTAGAAAATGTATAGAAACAGTTCTTAAAATATATTTATTATCCATTCAGTGACGTCTATTCTGCGAGAGGGAACTTTCATCAGGGACTTTTGTATTTTTGATAGACGTTCAATGCAAGGTTTGAAGTTATTTAATGTTGTTCATTAAGTTATTTAATTAATATTTCGAAATTAGCGTATGATGTGTAAAATTCATTCGTTTGTTGCTGAATAACTCACTGCTTATGAAACAGACATATTTTACATCTATTTACGAATACATTACAACAAATACACAAAATTAAAATAACAAAGTAGTAGTTAATTAGATATTATTTTAAAGGATTACCGTCAAACATTTGATTTCTCATCCAGATGGATAGTTTGTTTGCTAACAATCAACTAAAACCCACTTCAAAGACTAAACATTTAAAAGTAATTTTTTCAAATTTCTCGTTCACTTTATAAATATTGATGAGATCTGGATCCACCATTATACACCTGAGAAAAAACAACAATCTAGGCAAGATAGAAGTTAGTTCAAATACTCTAAAGAAGACGACAGTGTCGACGACAGAAAATATGATGTAACTATTCATAACTATTGACAAGATTTGAATCCATTCTGAATCCAGTCTAGAAAAAAAACAATCTAGACAATCTGAACAAGATGAAAAAATTTCGTCGACTAGAGATATGACATAGTACTCATAGACAATCTCGAGAAGAGGAAAACCATCACAGGAGAATATTAGGCAGCATTATTTTACACTTAAAGATAAAAAGAAAGACTACATTTGGCAAGAAAAAAATAACTGAATAACAAAGAATGTATTTAACTCCTAGAAGTTCCTGTTCCTCACTTTAAAAGTAGTTGGTTAAACAGAAGATGAAATAATGTCTGCCTTTTTTTGTGACTCGAACAATTTTTCAATGCAGGGGAATTATGTGTAAAATTAATACTTTCTTTGGATAAAAGAAGTTTCCTTTGTCAGACCAAAATATCTCCACTATAACCTAGTACATTTTTAACTTAATGCTCTGACTTTGGTAAAACCAAATATCATTGAAAATGCCAAATTCTGTATAGCTTGTGTATATTATTTCTGACTCGTATTACCAGCTATTACCTTGCCTTCTAAGGATATGTAGTATGTACATATGCACATTTACAGGTCTAGTGACCCATGACTTCAAGATTTTTCATTCTCGTTTTCTATTTTTTCCATCTAGTGCCTTCTTCTTTCAGTCCCAGACTCCTATTTCCTTAAGATCTTTCCTTATTTCTTTCGAGCAATTTTCTCTCGGTAGCCCTCTTCTTGCCTTTCTTCGTTCCTCTGCCATCAATATCCTTTTAACTCATATTTGTTTGGATACACTATGCACCACAACAACCTATCTCTTTGCGTATTTACCACCTAAACAATGTCTGGTTGTTTGCATAATTCCTCTATTTCTTTATTTGTTCTTCCAAATACGTTCTAGACTTGAATACCTCCAAAAATCTTTCTTCCCAAACTTCTAGATTACTTTCTTCCATCTTCGTCATTGTCAAGGTCTCACACGCATAGGTAATCGTTGGCTAAGTATTGTTTGATACAGTTTCACTTTTGTTCGCCTCGCTATCTTTTTGTTTTTAGAATCTTAGAAAACATTCCTACGGTCTAAGTTCCTTTTGCTAGTCATTTCTCAATTTTTTTCCTTCATTATTCCCTTTACGTGAGCGTTACTCCTTTTGTTTATTGAACTTCCTCTATAATTTATTTTCTATTTTCTTCACAATTAATTATTAGATTAGCAAACCATGCTCTGGTACTCTCTTTCATTACCATGTATTTTGTTTAGTTTTCATTAATTAGTATACCAAATAGAATGTTCTTACCACTTCTTCTTTGAAGGAAGTAGTATGTGTACTAAAATTCAAAATAATTTCTGTAATAATGTACTTAATTAAAATAGATAATATTATACTTTGACTAATAGACTACAGTATCGCTCTTTTCAATTAGATGTAATCTATATGATGTTTTGAGTCAACTATGGTCGTCTATTTCAGAATAAAATATAATTTCGCCTACTTTCAAGAGATAATTTTTTCCGTGAAAGATGACAGCATAGACAAACACTTAGTTACTCAGTATACACAATTGAAATTATGCTTGGCTTCTTCTTCGACTGGTAATTACGAGAACTCCTTTCAAAATCTACTAAGCTATATTTTAATAATTTCATAAACTAGGCTTATCCTGGAAAAACTGTTTCTTAATTCTTATTTTAAGTATATTTAGAGTACCAAAAATGTATTTTTACTTTTTTCCTACTTCATTTTATTTTCAATTTTGCCGCGCAAATTTTGAGTCATAAAGATGCACTCCCAAGAACATGTGCAAAACACAAATTATGTTCATATACACATTTATCGATCGATTTTTAAGAGGGTAACCAGAATATAACTCCCTCAGCGGAATAACCAACCCGGTATTATCTTACCTGATATATACTTATTACCTACTTTAGGAAGTTATCAAGTTGGAACATTAGCCCAACGATTTTATATGCTGAAATAGTCTCTCTTCTCATGTTGTAAAAATTGTATTTAATGCCACATAGTCTTTTAATATGGCTTTTATTTTAAAAAGCAACATTCTAATTATTTTAATTATTTATTTCTAAAAAATTAATAATTGTCGTTATATATATAGACTATCTGATCTCATATGGTATAAACAAAACAAAAACATTTAATATATCTTAAAAACATCATTGTATAAATGATTTTCATTGTTCAAGAAGTGCATTAGATCACTTTTGATGTTACTTATTGCAAATAATGACGTAAACCGTTTCCTTTTTATCGGCAAATACAGCTTGGGGAATAGAAAGTAATCGTATGAAGCCAAACCTGGTGAATAAAACAATGGAAATTAAACCGAGCTACCAACTGTAATGCAAGCTTGAATAGGTCTTAAACCTACATATACTGAATTTGACAAAGTGTGTAACAATCGGTTGCAAGTATTGTAAAATTTTCGTAGTGCTCTTTGTACTACACGAACTTAATATTTTACGAGGGTGGTCCCATAAGTACCCGGCCTGACCTAGAAATGGCGGTAGTTGTTTGAAAAATATCACTGTATTAGAAAGTACACAATCTATAAAGCATATGTTTCAAGTTTGAAGACGCCATGTTGTTTAGTATTTGTTTGGCAGTCATCAATAGTGAACGATTTCAGTGAATCTGTAAAAACGGAGAAAATTGGTCATCGTTACATGATACAATACTTTTATTTGAATGGCATCAGCCCAACCGATATAAAAGCTGAACTGGATTCTACTCTGGGTGAGTCTGCTCCTTCGTTTACAATAGTGAAATATTGGGTAGTAGAGTTTAAACGAGGCTGTACGAGCTGGCAAGACGAGCATCGCAGTGATCGACCAAATGAGGTGACGACTCCAGAAATGGTGAAGAAAATCCATAAAGCGATACTGAATAATCGTCGACTGAAAGCGCGTGAGCTAGCAGACCTAGTAGGCATTTCAAAAAGTGCGGTACATCGCATATTATCTGAAAATTTGTACATGAGAAAGTTGTGTACAGGATAGGTGCCGCGTTTGCTCACACTCGAGCAAAAACAGTGTCGTAAACATGTTTCAATTGAGTGCTTAGTGAAGTTTCACAGCAACAAAGCAGAATTTTTGCGCCGTTTCATAACCAACCGAGACAAAAGAACAATTGAAACAATGGACTCAAAAGAGAGAACCGGCTCCAAAGAAGGCAAAAACCGTTTCATCTGCAGGCAAGGTCATGACATCGGTTTTTTTGGGATGAGCGTGGAATAATTTTTATTGACTATCTTGAAAAAGGAAACGAGCGAAAGAATTATGCGAACTTATTGCAACGTTTGAGCCAAGAAATCAAACAAAAACTGCTACATTTGGCTAAGAAGAAAGTGTTGTTTTATCAAGACAATGCGCCAGCTCACAAATCCGTTATTGCAATGGCCAAAATTAATGAATTATAGTTCGAATTGCTACCTCATGCATCCTATTCGCCAGATTTAGTCCCCTCGGGTTATTTTCTGCTCCCAAACTTGAAAAAATGGCACATTGGTCAAAGATTAACAAGTTAACTATTTTGAGGAGCAAGACAGTTCTTATTATAAAAAAGGTATCGAACTTATTGAACATCGCTGGGAAAAGTGTATAGAGCTGAAAGGAGATTATGTTGAAAAATATATATATTTCTTTTCAAAATTTTTGTGTTTTCTTTGTTGGGTCCGGTACTTCTGGGACCACCCTCGTATGTAAAATCCTAAAACACGCCAATTTTTAATTATCGAAAACTTCTATTTTACTAGAATCTCATACCTCTCCCATCAACTCCTTTTAAGTGATAGTTGCCCCTTTAAATGGAAGGGGGAGAAAAAAGGAGTCACGTGACACCTTATTTTAAAGGATTTTTTTTAATTTTATATTTAGTAGTAGGAATATTCCTAATTTTTGAAATAAAAATGATACAGTCTTAAAGAGAAAAGGATTTATTTTGTAAGAACCACATATCTTGACCGACGAGTAAATAACACGACCCGTTTCATTCTACTGTAAGATATTCCGGAAGTTTAGTAATGGAAGATTTCGTTGTGGTTACAATACTTTGACAGGTGACAAAACCTGGCTTTATTACCATGACATGCCCACTAAAGCACAAAACAAAGTCCGGCTCTTTAAAGGTGAATTAAAATCCTCGTCTGTACGAAAATCTCGATGCGATAAGAAGAAAATGGTACCCATTTCCTTTGTGAAAGGAGTTTTAGAGCGGTACTGGAAATACAAAAGACAGTCATCACAAAATGGTATACTGAGGAATGTTTACACAGTTACTGAAGCATTCAAAGACCATCATCGTTATTTAGACCCATGGCCTCCAATGTCTATTGCGAGTATGTAGAAAGAACCGAATTGAAAGCGTATGAAGGAACAGTCGATAAGTAGCTTAAGGCGATTTTGTGTGGTTTCTCCGTATTAAGAACAGGCTCCTAAAGAGAATGTCTTTCCGCAATACAGACCTTCTTAGGGAGTAGAATGATGAGTGCCTCCAGTTCTCAGAAGAAACGTGGAAGAGGTGGTTTAATAACTGGTTTCGGAGAATGAACAAGTGGTGAATGTGGTGAGCTTCAATTTTTAAATTTTTAAAAACAATTTCGCTTTGAAAATTGAAACACTGTAACATAATATCTTCTTCTGGGCTTCCGGACGTCATTCTGAAACTGAGTAGTTTCAGTGCGACAGACAGTAGCAATAGTTGAGCCCTGAAGATGTCACATACGAGTGGGTACGAAACGTCGGCAGTTATACCAGTGACGCGGTTCTAGACCGGAAGCCCAGAAGAAGATAGCATGTACCGCGACCGCGGAAGTCTACGTACCAGACTATAACATAAGTTTTCCTTTGTACAATCATTATCTAACTTATTAAAATTATAAATTCTCTTTTTGTGCCTAACACCGCGGTATTTTTGTACAAAAAGAAAATAAAATTTTATCTAATATTAGCGATAGTTGGTACGGATTTTCTAAAGAATAGCAATTAAGAAAGTTGTTCATACAATTTCCAGCCTGATTATCACAATGCATATGAATTCTCTTACTTAAAAGAGGCAAATAATATTTAAATGCACGCAAACTTCATAGCAGAAAATAAAGTTTGTCTTGGAAGTGTTTACGCAAATCATATAAACATTTTTTCCATCATAATTTATAACGTACATCTTACATCAATAAACAGAAGTGTGAATTAACTTCTCCATAAAACATTTTAAAACTTTGACTTCTAAATTTATAATGTATCAATCGATTGCTCAAAAAAAGTCTTAAGAAAATATATATATATCCACATCAGAGAACTTATTTATATTATTCTAGCAAGAAAGTTTGAAATTTTCTGTTCATAACTTGATATAATTCTCTCGTAATGTAAATTCCTGCAATCAACCTAAGAGCTTATTTAAAATTAATGATAAAATTTTTCGATATTCAAACTCATATGTAAATATTTTGAAATATGTATATGCATTCGGGTACTTACAAATTTAAAATTCGTTACGTTAGCAATTTATACTTAAAAGTGACTTCTAATATAGACAAATTCATTGAAAAAAATAGTTTTCTACTGAATGTAATTAAAAATCTATGGAGTTCAGTTTATAGCATATACTGTTCTATTTGAAATCCGAGATCTTACTTAGAGAAAATTCAATTACGAAATAAAATGCACAATATTCAAATACAATTTGTGTGCAAGGTGATAATACGAGGCTGGGCTAAAAAGTACGTGGAAAGAACGGATAGATGGCGCACTTTCAGACTGTTTTTTGGGTGAGTTGGTAACTTGCCTTACGTCAACTGTTAAATTTCAGATCTCTACGTTTACTAGCTTCGTTGTGATAACTACATAACTAAGAGCAACTCAGAATTTTAGACGAGATGGGTAGTGTTGAAATTCGTACTATCATTGGATACCTCTTAGTGAAAGGCTTATCAGTAGAATATTCAATGAGACGAAGGAAGATTAAACATGCACCAGTAGTAAAGTGTATGCTATGGTATTAAAAAAACTGTCGTTTGAAATGTCTGACACAGCAAATATCTCGTGTTTTAGCGTTTTCGAAAAAACAAAGTAGATTTTATGCGTCCATTTATCACCACTGAAAAGACTTATCACCGACAAAGCCAGATCGGAGACTGAAAAGAATGTTAAAAGGAATCATTCTATTATTAATAACACCCTATCAACTACATATGTTTCATCGAATTCACGAATCGTCAGGTTGATTTGTGTTATTAATGAATAATTCCTTCAGAGTGTATTATCATATCTTTCGATACAGAAAATAATGAAAATATCACATCTCCCTCTCTCGACCAATACATAAATGTATTGACCGACAAAGCAACTTACAGATCGGAGACTATGTTTCCAGTGTATAATAGACAGACACATCTCGGCTTTACGCCAATTAAAGAATGTTAAAAGGAATCATTCTATTATTAATAACACCCTATCAACTACATATGTTTCATCGAATTCACGAATCGTCAGGTTGATTTGTGTTATTAATGAATAATTCCTTCAGAGTGTATTATCATATCTTTCGATACAGAAAATAATGAAAATATCAATCTCCCTCTCTCGAGATTGACCGACAAAGCAAGAACGCTTCTATCTTACAGATCGGAACTTTCCAGTGTATAATAGACATCTCGGCTTTACGCCAATTAAAGAATGTTAAAAGGAATCATTCTATTATTAATAACACCCTATCAACTACATATGTTTCATCGAATTCACGAATCGTCAGGTTGATTTGTGTTATTAATGAATAATTCCTTCAGAGTGTATTATCATATCTTTCGATACAGAAAATAATGAAAATATCACATCTCCCTCTCTCGACCAATACATAAATGTATTGACCGACAAAGCAAGAACGCTTCTATCTTACAGATCGGACGCCAATTAAACATAGTTTTGTTTGACATTAATAACACAAATCAACCTGACGAAACTTACATCTCGGCTTTACGCCAATTGGAAACATAAGAAGATATTCTTGCTAGTTGCTCCTGTATCGAAAGATATGTAATTTCTGAAAGGAATTATTCATTAATAACACAAGATCAATACATTTATGTATTGGTCAGAGAGGGAGACATTATTTTCTGTAAACGATCATATGTAGTTGATAGGGTGTTATTAATAATAGAATGATTCCTTTTAACATTCTTTAATTGGCGTAAAGCCGAGATGTAAGTTTCTGTCTATTATAAAAACATTCTCCGATCTGAATACATAAATGTATTGACCGAAGCGTGTCTTGCTTGATAATACACTCTGGGAGACTTTCCATTGTATGTATTGGTCAGAGGGGAATGTGATATTTTCATTATTTTCTGTATCATTATTTTCTGAAAGATATGATAATACACTCTGAAGGAATTATTCATTAATAACACAAATCAACCTGACGATTCGTGAATTCGATGAAACATATGTAGTTGATAGGGTGTTATTAATAATAGAATGATTCCTTTTAACATTCTTTAATTGGCGTAAAGCCGAGATGTAAGTTTCTGTCTATTATACACTGGAAACATAGTCTCCGATCTGTAAGATAGAAGCGTTCTTGCTTTGTCGGTCAATACATTTATGTATTGGTCGAGAGAGGGAGATGTGATATTTTCATTATTTTCTGTATCGAAAGATATGATAATACACTCTGAAGGAATTATTCATTAATAACACAAATCAACCTGACGATTCGTGAATTCGATGAAACATATGTAGTTGATAGGGTGTTATTAATAATAGAATGATTCCTTTTAACATTCTTTAATTGGCGTAAAGCCGAGATGTAAGTTTCTGTCTATTATACACTGGAAACATAGTCTCCGATCTGTAAGATAGAAGCGTTCTTGCTTTGTCGGTCAATACATTTATGTATTGGTCGAGAGAGGGAGATGTGATATTTTCATTATTTTCTGTATCGAAAGATATGATAATACACTCTGAAGGAATTATTCATTAATAACACAAATCAACCTGACGATTCGTGAATTCGATGAAACATATGTAGTTGATAGGGTGTTATTAATAATAGAATGATTCCTTTTAACATTCTTTAATTGGCGTAAAGCCGAGATGTAAGTTTCTGTCTATTATACACTGGAAACATAGTCTCCGATCTGCAAGATAGAAGCGTTCTTGCTTTGTCGGTCAATACATTTATGTATTGGTCGAGAGAGGGAGATGTGATATTTTCATTATTTTCTGTATCGAAAGATATGATAATACACTCTGAAGGAATTATTCATTAATAACACAAATCAACCTGACGATTCGTGAATTCGATGAAACATATGTAGTTGATAGGGTGTTATTAATAATAGAATGACTCCTTTTAACATTCTTTAATTGGCGTAAAGCCGAGATGTAAGTTTCTGTCTATTATACACTGGAAACATAGTCTCCGATCTGTAAGATAGAAGCGTTCTTGCTTTGTCGGTCAATACATTTATGTATTGGTCGAGAGGGAGATGTGATATTTTCATTATTTTCTGTATCGAAAGATATGATAATACACTCTGAAGGAATTATTCATTAATAACACAAATCAACCTGACGATTCGTGAATTCGATGAAACATATGTAGTTGATAGGGTGTTATTAATAATAGAATGATTCCTTTTAACATTCTTTAATTGGCGTAAAGCCGAGATGTAAGTTTCTGTCTATTATACACTGGAAACATAGTCTCCGATCTGTAAGATAGAAGCGTTCTTGCTTTGTCGGTCAATACATTTATGTATTGGTCGAGAGAGGAGATGTGATATTTTCATTATTTTCTGTATCGAAAGATATGATAATACACTCTGAAGGAATTATTCATTAATAACACAAATCAACCTGACGATTCGTGAATTCGATGAAACATATGTAGTTGATAGGGTGTTATTAATAATAGAATGATTCCTTTTAACATTCAATAGTGGCGTAAAGCATGTAAGTTTCTCCACTGAAACATCTGTACATTTATGTATTGGTCGAGAGAGGGAGATGTGATATTTTCATTATTTTCTGTATCGAAAGATATGATAATACACTCTGAAGGAATTATTCATTAATAACACAAATCAACCTGACGATTCGTGAATTCGATGAAACATATGTAGTTGATAGGGTGTTATTAATAATAGAATGATTCCTTTTAACATTCTTTAATTGGCGTAAAGCCGAGATGTAAGTTTCTGTCCATAGTTCCGATCTGTAAGATAGAAGCGTTCTTGCTTTGTCGGTCAATACATTTATGTATTGGTCGAGAGGGAGATGTGATATTTTCATTATTTTCTGTATCGAAAGATATGATAATACACTCTGAAGGAATTATTCATTAATAACACAAATCAACCTGACGATTCGTGAATTCGATGAAACATATGTAGTTGATAGGGTGTTATTAATAATAGAATGATTCCTTTTAACATTGAATTCGTCATATACCCAAACCAACAGTGGTTCTCCTCCTCAAAGAAAGCTATGACTATTCCATCTGCAGAAAAGGTAATGGCTTCCATTTTTTTTGGGATGCGAAAGATATTCTTCTAGTTGCTCATGTTCCAAAAGAATAAACCATCACAGGCAAAACAAAAAATTAATGAAAAGTGTCCTGGTTTAGTTAAGAAACATAACTTTCTACCAAAACAATAAATGGCCCAAATAAATGTTATTGCTATGATAAAGATTGACAAATTAATTTCAATTTCTTATCAGGCCCCTTATTTGCCATCTTTTTCCAAACCTAGAAAATACCTTGCATGTCAGAAACGTTCAAGAGACAACAATATTGTGAAAGTTGCTGTGGTTGATTATTTCAACAAACTTGAGATTTCTAAATTTTATTTATTTGGTCCAAACTTATCGACGTGGGAATAGATTATTGAGATTATTCAGAAATAAGCGTAGTTTCAAACCGTTTTTTTCATTCCACGCATTTTCACTCCACCCTTATCTACACTGAGAGATAGAATAGTGAGTGGACAAGTAAATTTGTATCATCATTTCTCTGATGAAGCGATATAAGTTTACTTCCAAAAAAAAGTTGGTGTAAATACAATATTTGATGCATTGAATCTGATTTTTTGTATAATTTAAGGGTTTATTTTAGGTTTGAAAGACATCTTTTATTTTTCTATTTAAGCATTTTTGTTAATTTTCTTGGTCATCTATCTTTATTTCCTAATCGCAGATTTCGTCTCATTTACTAGAAACAAACGTTTGTTGGAAAAAAATCCCTACCAACTCTGTTGAATAAAGCAATGTTATATATGTTATATTTTGTGGAAATTATAAAAAAATTTTTCATTGAAATTAGCATTAGTCAGTACCGTATTTTTGAACATTAATCGTCTAACTACTTTTCTGTTAAGATTACTCTAATTTATAGTTATGAAAGCTTACTCGAATTTACATATAATTCAATAATTTATATACAACTTAATATATCTTTCCATGGAAGTTATCTCCTTTTAACGTAGAAGCAATTCAACAGGCAAATGCATCTAACTTCTACATACGTACAAACACATGTATGTACAGTGAATGACAAAAGTTTAACAACGTACTTTTTGCAAAAGATGTGATGGAAACATAAAATGTTTTGTGTACATTATGCATTATTATATGAGATTAATCAATTAATTAGTTTAATTAATTAAACTAAAAGTAATTTAAACTAGAAAATGTTTACTAAAAAGCGACAAGAGTATAAACTACATTTTACGGAAAAAGAAACGGAAATACATTTTTTGGTTGCTGATAATTTCTAGCATTCATTTTAATAAACTGCTTTACAAAGAGAATTACAAAAGTTTTGCAATAGACCTCTAATTTAGACAACCTTTCAAAATAAACTCAACAACATTATATACACTTGTCCATTCTCAAAACTAGCTACCAGACCAACTCTTCCCCGTTTCTTTTGAAAACTAGGTACATTAAGAAGAAGCTAGTCGTTTCTTCTTTCAGCTTTTTCTTTTCGTGAGAAAGCCACATTGTACGAGGTCTGGGTTGTATAATAATTGTTCCAGCACCTTCAGGCTGGCTCCTACTAAATACTCGGCATAGACATTATATCAATTGATCGGAGCGTTGTCATAGGAAATAAAACCAAATCTTGAACAAAATGTTCTTGAAAATACCAACAATCCTGAGCAGGCAGTCCTAGGTATAGCATGTTACAATGACTATCCTTAGTTTTTTCAATACCAAGTATTCCACGAATGCTCTGAGATTTCCATAGAGACACCAGTGTACTTTTATCTTCAAAGAGACGAACTTTGTTCAGTGCCCCTGGAATATCTTACGCCACCTGAAAGCGGTCGGACACTATGAACAATGATCTTCTAATACAAGAGTCATTCAAATACTCTTTTGTTTTCAGTCCATGGGCAAAGGTGTAGTTTAAAATTGTTTTAGCTACGACAACACAGCGAGCTGTTTAGACCCCTATAGTTCAGGAGTAACTAACAATTAGCTTCTAGTCTTCCATGATGTTTGATGACTTTTTTATGCGTCACTGTGTTGAAGTATGGAATGTTAAGATCTGTATGTAATGTCTAGTTTGACACGTGTTAATGTGCATCCACAATGATACCAAGAATTTTTGATTAGCATCTTTGTATGATTGTAGTATTGGATCTGTTGATACTGTATGTCCATATAGATTTAACGACTGTTTCATAGATTATGAGTGTGTAGTCAACTGATACCTTCAATTTCTGAACTAGTAGCCAGTTAAGTTCCTTTACTTTCAGTTTTATTTGTTTGTCCCGTTTCCAAAATGTGATGTTTTCGGATCAATTTATAATCTAAGTAGGGAAATCATAGGCTTTCTTTAAATTAACAATTGGGTAATGATCTTTCTGGAGGGTAAAAATTATTTGCGAACGATTTTGATTCGTTCGCCTTTAGTTTCCATTTTTTCAATCACCCATGAATTTGATGTAGATGTTTTTGGAGATAGGATGCAGCAGATATTGGATGTTCTTTGATTGCGAATACTGTTACATCATCCGCAAAAGTATCTATAGCTATTTCTTCCAGAAATTGGTAAGGGTGATGTATATGACACATAGAGACTACTGCCTTGCGGTGCCCCTGATTGGATTCGATAGCAATTAGGTATTACATTATTTACTATGATTTCAAGAACTCATTGACTTAAGTACCGTTTCAACTGGTTCAAATATTGGTAGGAAGATTTCTTTAACATTTTATGGTAGGCCAGGATGCCATACTTTATAGAAAACCTGACATATCTCTAAAGGCCGCCGTTGGGTACTGTTCTGTTTTCAATGGTTATGTTGATTAAGTTTGTTTGACCTGATCAAAAACCAAATTGATGCTCTGAGATTCAGTCATGGTGATCAAGTTCTTGTTTTATTTTTTTAAATAGAAGCTTCTCGAATAGTTTTGGTATTATGGGAGGTAGGCTGATAGGCTCAAATGATGAAACGTCCATTTGATTCTTTATTGGCTTTAGTGTCATTATGTTTTGGATAATTTTTAATGATTTTGGCCAATAAGCAAATCTTAAGATAGCGTTGAATCTGTATAACAACTTCGCTAGTCCTTTTTCGGAGAATTGTTTTAGCATTATTGGCGTAATAAAATCGATTTAATGTAAATATTTGAAATGTCAAAAAACGACACAATGACATGGTAACAGTTGTGTCCTATTTGTCACCGCCAATATAATACTCTTGAAGAACTAATTGAAAAACCTTCTAGAAGGTAATAGTAGGAGATCGTATAGCATATATCCAATATATTCACACATAATAGAGATTACTCGAAGTGTATTACTTTACGTATATTGATGCACTGGCTATATTTTTGTCGCGGAATGTATATACACACATGTGTATATGTACAGAGTAAGACATTAAGATTAAAAGCATTAAGTGGGAGTAGAGGTATTTAAATTTAGAACTTGATTTTATGTCGTAAGTTTTAATACATTTAAGCTAATGGTTAATTCGTTATGAAATATTTTGGATGTACGTACACGTAATCTCTTTGAACGGTGAAAATCTATTAGAGAATTACAACCTGGTAAATACGAAAGCATGCTTTTAGAATAATCTGATGAGTATTACTTCATGTTGTTAGTAAGTGGCGATTGAAAAAAAAATATGCCTTGTTGATATGATTTTTTTGTGTTTGTAGTTACAGAAGTAAAATATGTTCCGATTGAGTTCTTTCATGTACGAGTATTTAATATTGGAATCGAATTTCCACGAAACTTTAAATTGTGTGTATGGATTCTCAAAGTTTATTTTTATTTATAATAGAGTTTTACATTGCTTTCAAGTTGATTTTCTCGTTAATTTAAAGTAAATAAAAAAAATAAATTAAAAATTAAATTTAAAAACGCGGATAAAAATCAAACAGTTAAATGAAAATTTGTGAATATAACTGTAACCATATACTTTGTTCTATTTCCGTTTATTTCTAATTCTCCACTCTTTACTGCCTCTTCTAGCTTTATGAATGCTTTTTTCGTTTTGTTCTTCTAAGAATCAAAATATCATCGACATAGCCTATTACTTGCGTTAATCGAGGATATATTAAGCTATTAAAATATATTTCAGTATCTTTTAATGTCGACTTCAGAACAATATTAAACTGCCTATCAATTATATTCTAATCTGTTTCAGAACATCATTTTCACGAGTTTTCATAGTTTTACTTTCAGACTTATCTTTCTCTTTGTATTCTCTTTTTACAGTATTATACGCTTGTCTAAGGTCAACGCACAGCAGGTAGAGCGAAATATTCTGATCTATACTATTATTTAGGATTTGTTTTAGTATGAACTTTGAATGCCCATAGTTTGGTTGTAAATTCTTTTCCATTCCGTTTTATTAATTGCTACCATTCCCCAGTTAATTTTTCTTTAAGTCTCTTTCCATCGTTCGTGTTCTTTTAATTCTTGGCCTGTGCCTTTTTCTTTTTCCAGATATCTTCCATTAGAACCTGTTTTGTTGGTATATTCTGCAATTTTGTTACATAGTCCAAACAACTCATTCTTTACCCTCTCGTAATATTAGTTATAGGTGGTTCTCGTTATATAATTCTAACAATCCATTATCTGTTCTTCTTTCTTAGAACTCACTTACTCTCTTTCCACCATACATTTTTCTAAAAACTTTTAATTATTTCTAATGACTGCAAAATAGACAAATCATGGTATGGTGATGAATGTAAATGTATGATACAAAAAAGAAAAAAACTGCCCTAGATTTAACATTTATGCCATTGTACCATTATTTCCTGAATTCTTACCGTTCTTAAACCTACTGATGATTCTCTGATTTCTTTTTTTTTTGTTCTTCCTGTTCATCTATTTCTAGGTCTTTTACTTACTTAACCTTAGATATCTCGTCTTCTTGTGTATTAAATATTTCTTTGAAGTAATCAGCTAATCTTTTCAACTCTCATGCAGTCCTCCACCCAACTGTCCTTTAATCTTGCATTAACTAAATTTAATCTTTGTTAGTTCTTTTTTCTTTCATTCCCTATTTCATAGTAAAATTCTCTTCTTTCCTATTTATATTATCTAAATGTTTAATTTATTATAATATATATTATTTTCTTTCTTTTACAAATACATTTTACTTCCCTCTTACATGTAATGTATTATTCATTATTCTCCAATTTATTGTTATTCATCGTTTTCATTCCATTTTTTTCTTTTTAATAGAGTATATTTACATTCATCATTCTACCATAATTTGTTTATGAACATTTGAAAGTTTTTAGGAAAATATATGGTGGGAATAGAGTAGGTGAGTTCTAGAAAAGAAAAGCAAATAATAAATTGTTAAAATTATATAACGAGAACAACATGTAACTAATATTATGACTGCGCATGGAATGAGTTGCTTGGATCGTGTAACAAGATTACAAGAAGACAGACTAATAGAATACGTCATAATTAGAGAAATTTCTGGAAGAAGAAAAGGCACAGGCTAAAAACTAAACTCTTTAAGTCTCTTTACACGATTCGTGTGGTGGTAAGAGACTTTAAACTGGCTGACAAAAAATGATAATGCATAAAATGTAATGGAAAAGAATTTATAACCAAGCTATGAACATAGAAAACATGAAACGTTCTTTATATCATCTTTGAAAAATTACGAATTTAATTTTGGAAAAATTAGTTAAGAAAATCAAAATTATACAACAAAATAAATGATATATTAAAAAAGTAGTTCCAGGCCTGCTAGATAATATGCTACAAGTTCTCGACCCAATAAAATAGTACATATTTAAAACAGTATTACGAGGACTGCTGCTAAAATTTCGGTAGAAGAAGCAACAAAAATATCATAATAATCCAAATCTCTTTTCTTGTTTTACAAACTATTTCCATTCCTTCTTGTCCTTAGATACTTCTATCGTTGAGTTCTAATCCACTCGACTGTTTCTCAATACTTCCACTACCAAACTATTCCACATTCTTCTCAGTATACCTCTCTTCCTATCGGTCTTGATTTGAACATTCTTTTAATTCATCTTTACTCTCTCACTCTTACTAAGTGACTTAACCAATTCGTCTTTTTTGTTTTCGAGTACTCCTTCACTAGATTTTGCTCTTATTTATGCTCTAATTTTATTATTTCTTTTTTTATCTATTCTTATATCTATTGCTCTCCTGAGATATTTAATTTTTACGGCCTAAATTCTTTTTTCGTGTCATTATGGTAATATCGAATTTTCTCCTCTGTGTAAGAGTACAGACTAATATATTATTCTGTAAATATTTTAGTTTTTTCAGTCCAAGAAGCTTCTGTAACGAATGGTGGAGTATATTGGCTGATTACATTCTCTTGTTTATTTCTTCTGCTCTTCTTCCACTGCTGTCGATTATACTTCCTAGATAACTAGAGCTCGTGATTTGTTATGACTTCATTTGTTATTTTTACATATATATATATATATATATACTTGTTATTTATTGGAATTTTTCGTTTTTCCTATATTTAAAGATAGATTTAACTACTCAACTACTTCCTTGCAAATTTACAGGCTCTTCTATAAACTCTTTTCTATGTGCAAAAATGATTATGTTGTCTACAAAGGAGCATACGAGGTATGTCAATTAAATAACGAGACTGCACTCCTTTCATCGCGCAGTCGCATCGAGCGAGGCTGTATTTGGAATGTCATTGACTTTGATACTGTTGATAGCAACAACTCGAAGCTTCGTCTCTCTGTTTGCTTTTGTTTACTTTCGAACTTTAGGAGGACACTGTTATTTAATAGTGCCGTGAAAATGGTTAACATAAAAAACGAGCAGCGAATTAACCTGAAATTCCCTCTCAAATTAAAAAAAACGCCAACAAAATGTTTACAAATATTAAAGCAGGTGTTTGGTTAAGTCTAAACAAACTTATTATTTATTTGACAACTTGAAATTTTGGACAACTAAGAACAACTTAGAGCGAGTTGAAACGGGCTTGCTTTTATTTTCCTTTCATTTAATAGTATAATTTATTTGAAATATTTGGAACATAATCTCGTACTTTTATTCGAACTGTTTCAGCGTTGAAACAATTTCGCACGAAAATTTTTAACTGGCCACCTCTTTTTGCTTCCATAATTATGAAAACTATCATAAAGCGCAGCATTTACTGAAAGTTCAAAATATTACCAATGAAAAATGTGGCGTGATATCCTTGTTAAAAACTAAAGTAGTTATTTAAATAATAAAAATAATCTAAAGATATAATAAATCGTCTAATTTTTCGCATGCTTTCTAAATTTCAACACAAAAATGCATATGTACATACATACGTTGTACACTAAATGATGTATACTTAATTGTGCTAATAATAGTGCTAATAATAACATAAACAGTTTAAAACTCTAGATAAATACGATTAGTTACCACTTCAAATTTAAATTCAATTTAATGAATTGCAAATTTTAAGGTAAAACTTAAAAGTCTACGTTTTAATCATCTTGTTTTCTTTAATTTGAAATAAATTGTATATTACCTGTAGGTGAAAATATAACAGAAGGTTTCTTTGCCTTCAACAATCTCTCTTCTTCGTCGTCGATGATGATATCTTGTTCAATTTTTTTACTCATAAATTTGGCATAAGCTACTCTGGCGCTTAGAGGAACAGCGGATAATTTCGGATTGTATTCTGAAAAGTTCATAAACAAAAAATAAGTAAAATTTTATAAATTATGGTAAGAAACAAATTCAAAAAGTTGAAATTCTGATATTGTTGTAAGTACAATAAATACAACGTAATGGCACTGCTTTACAATTTCTTATTTTTACTCAAAGATACATTTTTTATTACGAAAAAGACAAGACACGCGATAGAATAAAATTGAAACAACTTTTGCACATACGTAAATTTAATTTTCCAGATGGTGAATTTACTTTTGGAAAACAATAGGAGCTTAAACAAATATCTTTATACGAACTATTTTTGATTTCCTGTTGGAAATACCATCAAGCAAGAGTATCGTTGATTTGTACGAATATTTGGACTCATAAGTGAATCTCTGAAAGCAATTTTAACTTTAATTCAGCAATATTACGTCAAGAATTATCACTGCGATTTTTTTTGCGGTACAAATATATAGGGATCTAGATAAATTGAAGACTGCGAGTAAATCTTCCTCTCTTTTAACTTAAATCAGGACTTCGTCCTCTTAGGTAACACGCCATCTCTACTTTGGACGATCCAGTCTTCTTTTTGTATTTTATTTGGTACCTCTTGCCATTCTCACGAACTTTGTTTCATCTACTCTGGTACGTAGACTTCCGCGGTCGTGGTCCATACTATCTGCTTCTGGGCTTCTGAGCTGCAACCGCGTCAGTAGCAGCAGTTGAGCCCTGAATATGTCCCATATGAGTGGGTACGAAACGTCGGCAGTTATACCAGCGACGCGGTTCCATCCCGGAAGCTCAGAAGCAGTTTGTTTCATCTATTCTTAATATGTAGTCATTCCATATTGTTCTATCTTTCTATTGTTCATTTATATTTGTTATGTAATATATTTACCTTATATTAGTGTTTGGAATTCTATTTTTCTCTTTTGCTTGCTGTTTGTCTTCTACTTTACACAGTCTTTGTATAGTCTTGACTTCTTTTGCGTAAGAGAATACAGGTTTTATTGTATTAAATTTGTATTAAGTAATTATAGAAAATGTGTTTCGCGTGTGTAAAGTGTGTACTAGTAATGGACGCATCAAGTACCAATACTTTAGACAATAAAGATCACTGTCCTTTTATCGCAAGAACATGTTGGTCAATCTAAGCCGATAAGATAATATATGGACTTTTTTAATGTTAGAGGCAATGTTGTTATTGCTATTGCAAGGGAAACTAAAAAAGTTTTCTTCCTAACAATGAAACAAAAGATCTACGATTTTTTTTGGTAATTTTATTTTTCAACATAATCTCCTTTCTACGCACATACCCCATTTGATCTGAGACGACTTTACCCCATAAGAAAATATCGATTTCAATTGGCCTTCGAATTAGGCATCAATTTCCTCTTCTTAACCGATTATCGTTTGCAAAATAAGATCCTCTCAGGTACTTTTTATATTTCTAAATAAAAAATGTCGAACGAAACCAAATATGGACTACATGGTGGATGGTCAAGAATATAGAAGTTACACTCGTGGAGGATGGGTTGAACTTTAATTGCCTTGTGAACTCGCCCATTATCATGAAAGAAGAGAGTTTCTTTGAGATATAAACCTAAACATTTTTAGACAATTGTTCTTATTATAGTCCTCTTTGGCAAGAATGCAACAACAGTAACACCTACTTGGTCAAAAAAGATGGTGGTCATGAATTTTACAGCTGGAGATTATGTGAGCATTCCTTGAGAACCTCCATTGCATGGACACCGTTTCTGGATCTCAGTGAAGTATCCAAGTCTCATCACCCAACACAGTCGGCGTCAATCACAAAAAATGCCAAATTATTTTGAAAAATTTGGGGTTTAAATAGTTTTTATTCGGGAGTAAACAATCCTGAAATATCCCTTGCTGAAATTTATCTCGTGTCTAATTTCACGTGCAAAATTGTTAAACCGTTTGGATCATATATATTTAGTGCTTTAACAATAGTAAAAACATGTAAACGACGCTCTTCAAGAACCATTGTTTCAACTCGAGGGCAAACATCAGCACTGGTTGCGTTCAAAAACCATTCACTTTTGGATCATCTTCAATAGATTCACAACTCACCGAAACTGCTTTGATCAATATTTCACATTAAAATATAAAGAAGTATTGTTCCCGTACCATGCAATTGTTCATTCGTGGATAGTTTTAGGCGAATTCTGTACCTTTAGTCACAAATTTGACAATGTTGTGATGTTCTAATTTGATCAATCTTTTTTCTTGAGAAACACTTTTAAAGCATAAAATAATGACTGAATTTAAGTAAAATTTTACACAAAAATGTCACTATTTAACATTGGTAAATAACACACAATTGGTTGTTTCTGTCATGATTAGATAGATTTTCTTGTAGTTCCTTCCAAACTAAGAACTATCGAAGGTTACTGGAAAATTTCCATGAGTTATAATCGGATCAACTAGTTCCACAAGATGTGCAATAATAACTAAATGGCATGACATCAAATTCTTGTAATGGGATAGATTTTACTTTGTCTCGAAATGTTAATAAAACAATGAAATCCATTGGCTTGCACTGCTATTTAGTTTAATAGCTCCTGAGCTATCTCTTTAAAGATTTTTAACGGGAAAAGTCAATTCTAATAAGCTAGATTGGATTTAAATATTAAAGAAAATAATTATTCAAATCAAGTCAATGAAACAAATTTAAATTATTGCCAAAATGCTATTTGAAAAAGCTCATGATCACTAAAGATCGCTTAATAATATTATCCGCTACATCTAAATATTTGTCATCTCTGTATAATGACTTTGAATGGTACAATTTATGAAAATTAATATTAGATTATATAATTTACCTAGTAATTTATCATGGTCTATAGCAAAAGATTCCCTCACACTTGACACTATATGTTTTCTCAAGCTCTGACGATTTTTCCTCATAGCTTCTGCTTCTTGAGCTGAACCAATTTGGTCTTGAACAATCGTTTTCCTACGAACTAAAGCATTCCAATCTTTTCCACTCTTTCTTCGACCCATTGCTCTAGCAATTTGACTGAACACATCGCGCGGTTCTTCCATTGAACTTACAACGTCAGTAACGATGCTCTCCACAATTCCGATATGAAAATCTTTCAACAGACGTCTTTCCATAATTTTTCCTTTCTTACCAGTAACTAATTGTTAAAATAAAAATTTAGGTCAACTGCGTAGAGTATACGATGTCGTAAGAACGGTTAGAAGCTATACAATAGCTATAAAAATTAAAATGCATAAAACGATGTGCTAAAATGCGCATTCTGTCGAAATAACAAAGATTTTTTTAAATTGAAGCGTATGATACCTAATTTTTTTAACTTCCTTCTTACATGACTAGTTATAGAAGAAATTAATAAGAAATTAGGGTTTGCAAAATATATTTAATCGAATCAATTGTTAACAATTGGAACAGCTAAGAGATAAAATAAATAAATAAATGCTATACAGAATTGACCTTACTATAAGATATGAAAACTCCTAAGGAGAAATAAATCAACAGCACTTATTTGGAAAACGATTTCCCAAGAATGGAATTATCAGATTTTCAGCTGAATTAGTTATAAAAACCTAAAATCCGATCATTTGCATACTTTGATATGCAAGAGTTTTCCCTAATTGTTTTTGAAATGTAAATATATATTATGTCAATGCAAAAGTAACAGTTTAGCTATTTATGTGGTCTTTAAGTCACTTACAAGGCAACAAATATCCAAATCGATTGTAAAATTTCGACCGGACAACAAACGAAATAACCTTGCTTTAGATGCCAGTTAGAGATCAATCCTTAAGTAGTGAAGTAGTTAAAATACTTACAAGAGCACGTTCGGCTTCATTTGAGTTTAGTACTAACGTGGAAACACTTTTGATTAGTAATTAGAGACTCGTTAAAAGAAATTTACCAAATACGTTAAAGCTCAAGCACAAACTTTTCCAAAATAAAATTCACATCATTAAAAAAAAATCAAATAAAAGGAAGATTGTTCCCGTTCACATAAACTAATCCTTAGCTGTCCGTATCGTAATTGTAAATGTTTAATAAAAAAAAGAAGAAATTAGGCTAGATTTACTTTATTTATTTCATCTATACGAAAGATTAGTTAAAGTTAGCGTGACGATGCTGTATTTAGATGTTACAATGTCCTCTGGATCTTGTGACTTGTTTCGAATATAAAATACAAACGAAGCAACGAAGTAAAATGAAATTTAAAAATTTATTGAGAACTGCACTAGATAAACACATACATATATACGTATATGTACGTTGTTGATTGAAAAGTTCATGCAAGGACGGATAGATGGCGGAATTTAAGACTGTTTTTGTGATACGCCGGTAAGTTGTCATTCTAATAAGGTCAACTGCCAAACTTTAGATGACTACGTTTATTACTTTCTTTGTGGTGACTGTTTAACTATAAATATCAGGGAGCTTTTTACAAGATGGTTGGTGTTGAAATTCGTACTGTCATTAAAAACTTCTTCTTCTCCTCGAAAGATTTATCAATAACAAATATGCATAATCAGATGAAAGATGTTCTTTCCTTCGTTTTTCACTGTTAGTAAATGGGTTCGAAAGTGGTCGTACAACTATTAAAGTGGCCCCACGTAGTAGACGTCCCAAATTTGCCACTATACCAGAAATTGTTGAAAATGCCTGAAATAGCACAGGACGTAATTAATTCTAATAAACGAGCAACATACATTTTCAATGAAGTGTGTTCAAATAAAATACCCCCAGATAATCATCCACTTTAAATATGATATACCTCACCATTTAGATTTTGCAAGAATCAATTTTAAGCGAGAGAAACTAAAGTAAAGCAAGTGAAGTATAAAATGAGGAAACTGCCTCATTATATTTTGTGAGATATAAAATTTGAAATCTAAAACCAACCTCAGAAGAATTATCTAATAACTTGCAAGTTATGCATGAGCAAAAAGCATTTATTAATGTTTAAAAAAAATTAAGTTTCTATGAGCCTTATCAAAACAGTAGAACACTTCTTTGAGCACTTATCACACCGCAAAATGTTTAAGAACAATTTATCGCTAAAGACACAAAGGATAATTTATATTAGCAGTCAAAAATAATAATACATTGAAAATAAGCAGGATGAAGCATTTAGCCAGCAAATAAATGTGCGATAGACCACAGACTATATGAAAAAGCCATGGAAAGACTGGCTATATGACGCAAAAGCAGAAGAAATAAAATAGTATTTAAAGATATTGAAGTCTAAATATAAACTAGCACTACAGGACATACGTGGGCAAGGTGAAAAGTTCTCGGCCTGACACAAAGATGGCGTTACAATTAACAGATATTTATGCTTCCTACGTGGCTGCATGTGTCTTTAGTTCATATGAAAACTTTCAACTTGTTCTCTTAAGTAGTTTGTTTGCAAGAACTTTTATAGTAGACGTCATGTGTGTTATTTTTTTAAATGGATAAACTTGAATATCGTGCTGTTATAAAATTCTTTGTTTTGGATGGTTTAACCCCTATGGAAATTCATCCGAAGTTGACAAAAGTGTACGGGGACTCTGCTCCTTCGATGTCAACCGTTAAAAAGTGGACAGCTGAATTTAAACGTAGTCGTACGTCCCTCGAAGATGAGCCACGTGAAGGACGGCCAAAAACCGCAACCACACCAAAAATCATCGAAAAAGTACATGATATTGTGTTGGACGATAGGCGAGTGAAAGTGAGTGAGATAGCTGAGGCTGTGGGGATATCGGAGGAAAGGGTGCGAAACATTTTGCACAAAGAATTAGAGATGAGAGAGGTCTGCGCAAGATGGGTGCCGCATTTGCTGAATCTCGATCAAATGCAAATGCGCAAACGATTTTCGGAGCATTCTTTGAACCGATTTAACAAGAATCCGACCGATTTTGTGCGGTGATTTGTCACCATGGATGAGACATGGGGCCAGTACTACACGTTAGAAACGAAACAGCAGTCGAAGCAGTGGGTAGAAGCCGGTGGCTCAGCGCCAAAGAAAGCGAAGTCGATCGCATCTGCCGGAAAAGTTATGGCCAGCGTGTTTTGGGATGCAAAAGGAATCTTGTTAATTGATTACCTTGTAAAAGGCAGAACAATTACAGGCGCATATTACTCTAACCTTCTTGACCAGCTGGATGCCAAAATTCGCGAGAAGAGGCCTGGTTTGAAGAAGAAAAAAATCATTTTTCATCAGGACAACGCACCCACACATAAGGGTGTGTTGGCGATGGGAAAATTGCGGGATTTGGGGTACAATTTGCTCGACCATCCTCCCTATTCTCCTGATTTGGCACCCTCAGACTTCCATCTATTCCCAAATTTGAAAAAATTTGTTTCTGGAAAGCGATTCACATCCAACGAAGAAGTTGAAAGAGAAGAATATTTTGACAGCCTTCCAGACTCTCACTTCCGGGAAGGAATATTGATGTTAGAGAAACGCTGGATCAAGTGTGTTGAACTCAATGGAGATTATGTAGAAAAATAAAATCATTTTTTAAATTTAAATCGTAGTCTTTCATTGTCAGGCCGAGAACTTTTCACCTTGCCCACGTATTACATTCATTTACATTCATATTCGTCTCTAGATAATTTAGGAGTTTTCATTCCGTTACTACGCAATATATCGACTAGTTCATAACGAAGTGTGTTTATATCTTGTCGAACTTCCAGTACATCATCTTCGGTAACACCAAAATCGTCTCGTTTCCTTTGTTCTGCCGTTATATATCTCCGAACCAATAACCTCATAACTATTTCGTGACTTTCTCTGGACTTTTGCCTGAATTTCCGCTAAATAAATTCAGAACAAAATAATACCAATACTATAATAACTTGATTAAGAATATTTTTGAATACATTATTTTTCTAATTTAAAACAAAATTCTATTGAAATTCTGTGCTTTGCTATAAAAGCCATGACACAAATAGATACGACAAACACAAGTTATCGCTCTAAAATTTTTAGTATAATCGAAGGACGAGAAAGAGTTAAATAAATACTTTCGTTGGAAAATTGTCGAGAACACTTTTTTTACATTTGTAAAGGAATCGATTCCGGTACTTTTTGAACGCATTGTGTATAATATACGAATGTTCAGTAACAGCAGAACTTTAAGAAAAACACAGAAGCTTTTTATCCAAAATAACAAAACTTAAAAAATTGTTTAGCATTACGTTCACTAAAAGGCAATGCTTAGGTTAGAATCTCTTTTCGTAAGTTTTACGTAATTTAAAAATCGTGATCAAGAAAGAAAATTCTTCCAGTAATAGCGCAAGCAGCCGTGACACCGTCGCGAATTCCCATTATTGTGACAAACCTTATTCTGTATCTACTAAAGAATAGATCGCATAGGCCCATGTGTTTACGATTGGTATATAATTCATGTGTTAGAGTCGACGACGAAAACTGAAGCGATATTAGTGTGCGAACTATACAAATAGCTTTATCGAGGTTTATTTTTTAAATTGACCTACCCTGATTATATAATATCCCATTCCGCCCTACCTAGCGAGAGAAACGGGTTAATTTACTTCGTGAACTTTATTTTTTTTACTTAATTTTTTTCTCTGTGAATAAATCTGTTTATTTTTATTATAATTTTTAAACATAAAGTTAATTAAATAAATCACCTGACGTTCCTACAAATGTATGCATTTTTATTCTGGAAACCCTTAAACCTTTAAGTACCCTATTTTTCCCGCGTCTCTCTCACTCTTCCTTAAATTTAAATTTAATTCACGTAAACCTATCAAATTATGAGGCAAATTCTATATGAATGTAGGCCAAAGTAATCAGTTATTAAAGCAGTATTGTAATTATTTCCACACACACAAATGCTTATTTAATATAAATGAAAACTTCTCTCTTTATAGACGACAATGTTATTATTTTTGGTTGTATTAAAATAATCATATAATGACATCCATCATTACGTTCCAAAAAATTTATTTACCTTTTCCTCCTTTTCTTTACCACCACAAGTTAATATCCTCGTGACATTCTTAACTGTAGGAAACAGATTAAATGGAGGTGGCAACGTGTCGCCGTCATCAAAATAACTAATCCAAAGACGAGTTCGAGCAAATTTCCATTCGGTATCGGATCTTTCCTATTATAAAATTGAATCTATGATTCGATTATAGACTAGAGAAAGTAAATTTTCTAAGCTTTCTCGATGTATTAAAAATTAAATATTGAAGGTTTGGTCTCCATTTTGTTCTTTTTAAAATATTCATGAAACTTTAAAAAATCCTTGGATTATTAAAAGTTATTCTATAACAATGAATTTACCAGTACAAGATGGAGCCCATTGCGCAGTTCTATAAATATAAAGTTACCGAAATAATTTGGTAGGAATTAGACATCATGGCGATCAACATGTTCAGTAATACGATAACGTTTATTACTGAATACGATCCGAACATTAATAGAGCCCAAAATCGTGTAAACCCTTTTATTCCGGTCAATTCGAAAGATACTAGATCGACGAGACCAAAGCTGGCCCAGAAAAGGGATTGCGATGTCTCGAATAAACTGCAACAGGTATAAGATATAAACGTTATGAATAATTAATATTGTAAACGTTAAATAAAGGAAAAACAATAAGATATATCAACAACTTCTTTTATCACAATTAATGAAAGATTGCAGTCAACAAAGCAGTGACTATTTCGTGTTTCGTTCATTGTATGTAGGTTACCTTGTCGATGGTAAACCGAAAGCGGTAAAACGAGAAATTGGGAAAAAGAAAACTTCCATCTCTCATACAGAAAAAGCGACATGGTACTCTTCAGTGTATTTTGACTTTTCGAATATTTTACCATTAGACTGTCTCGGATTGATCATTGAAAGTATAAATTCAATGTTTGACAACACTTGTATTATTACAAAACTTTTGCCGGGTAATGTATATAACATACGAGAAAACACCAAGCATTCGAGAATGTTAGCTGGTATTATCTGCATGGTTAGCAAACTAAAAAAAATATGAGAAATTAAGTTTGACGAAAAATATTGCAAAATGCAAATATGCGGTGAAAGAAAATGAAAAAACCAAATTCTTGTCTGTGTAGAAGATCATATAATCAAGAAAATTAAAACAGCCATTATTAATATAATATTTGTCAATTTACACAATACACACACACAAGTGAATGTATCGTAATTGTAAGTTGCTTTATGTTTTTCAATGCTACAGATATAGTACTAGCAACGACGATTAACGGAGCTTAGCACTTAAAATAAGAAAAACGACATGTTAAAAAAGCACTAAAGAGAATAGATACTAGAGCGTTGAGATGTGAGTATTAAGATTTCCGAAAACGAAGACCTAATCAGAAAAAGAACCATCCAAAAGGTTTAGTTGTGTACCAAAGGCGTCTAACGTCACCGCGAAGATAGTAAGGATATTAAGAAAAGCAATATCAAAACTAGTTTGGCAAGAACTATTGAACGGTGGTTAAAAAATCAATGAAGTGACCCAAAAAATTTTTTACAGAGTATGTGCACGGAAGCACACATAGAGTAGACTTGGAAGAAAGAAGTATTAGTTAGAATGAAGAATTGTCATTGGAGAATCACTATAATAACGATCGAGATATGTAAATATCAAAACTTATCAAAACACAGAGGAAATATAAGCAAAAAATTTTCTGACAAAATCATGATAAATCGAACCCAAGGAATGACAGAATTAAAATTTTCAAGCCAGCATAAACTTAGAAAAAATATAACAGAAAAATAAGAAACTTTAGCTGAATTTGTACGAATACATTAAGAAAATAGATAGTTGTAGTAGTAAAAGAAATAACAATAGGAAAATGAAAATAAAAACTTGAAGATACAGCCTATACAGAAATCCTTTCAAGAAGAAGCATTTTGTTATTGCTTACTTATGTTTTATCTCAACATAAGCGCTTAAAGAGATATCAAATCCCTGAGACCAAACATTAAGACCTCTTTAAAAATTGACTGGGAAATTTTCTGTACAAATAACATAACTTAATATTACGTAGGTCCTGAAAAATAAACCACGAACAATTAACATTTTTAAATTATAAAAAGTACGCGGTAACAGTTATATAGCCATCAAAATTGAAATTACTTTGCATATCTCCTCCATATAGTGCAAGCTTTGTCATTATTATCAAAATCAGGAAGTCCGCTTGGTAAATGGTAGCACTTGTTCTTTTCCAGTTCAGCATAGTACCAAAGTAGTTGATTCAAACCTGAAGTATAAAAAAAGTTAGAAAGCTGCGATTATACTTAGGCTACTCTGCAAGTTTCCTCCGTGAAAAGTCTATTAAAATAATGCTATCGTCATAAATAGATACGAAAATATAGAATACTATTTTTGTAGTTTTTTATATTTTCGGGAAAGAAGCAATTGAAATATACATTAACTTGTGTTATTCGTAAAACTCAACAATATACTAAATTGATTTAGGAAGTATATTTTTGCGAAACTACTTGCAGTTTTTACAAAGCTTAAGTTTAATACAAATTGCTTCCCAGCTTGTCGGACGAAAGCTCGTACGAATTTAAGAGTAGTGATAAGCAGTTTCTTAATAGTTCCAGATCAATTCAAATTTTGAAAAAGTTTGCTAAAGTTTTTCAGCAGATAATTAAAAGGTTTTGTGTATTACAACACCATATCTTTTCTGTTGTCCAATCAGCATGAATGTATGGAAGGCATACATTCATGCTGGACTTATGACAATTATGACAAATTTCGCATCACTCTTGTTAGTTTTGGTGCTAGTCTCGACTTTCTTAAAGTTTTAAAATCATACCTAGAGTATATCTTGCTATTTATGTTTTAATGATATTATATAGCATAAGCTCTGGAGTATCGCAAGTATCAAAACCGGGATCACTTGTATTTGATGCTGATCTATTCCAACACAATATAGATAAAATTGTGGAGTAGCGTAACGCGTATGAATTTAATATTAATACGGGAAAATATGTACTTGTTATTATTTTCTAATAAAAAGCATTACAATTCCACAAAACTGTCGAATTAATGATCTTGGAGTCCGATTTTCTAATGATCATAGTGTACGTATCTACAATATATGTGATACAGCAAATAGTTTGTTGTGCATATGTGCAAACCATTTAACATCACACTCTTATGCCGAAGACCTTGCATTATTCATACACGTGTTATTGAAATAAAAGTATTGGTTTGATATCTGACTCGTTCTTAGATCAGAGCTCCATGCTCGACCTGAATGGTTTGTATTCATTAGCATTTAAAGAAATTCTAACATTACCGAAATGCTAATAATATTTCAAATTTACTGTACTATTATATATAGGAGAGTAACCGAGAACTGGCAATACTCTTAGTGCTGCTTCCGATCTGATGATTACATCGTGAAGTTTGTCATTTTTGACAAACTATTTACCATGACAGTTTTGTTATGCGGCCGCTACTTCTATTGTTGACAGTAACTTGAAAATTTTATGTCAACGAAAAAATGGAATTAACATTTTCATGCAAATATTTTTCCATAACTTTCGGCGTGGATTATCTGAACAAGAAAGCACCGACGAGCTGAATTCTTTATATGGTGATGAAGCACCATCGAAAACTATAGCTATATATCGTGGGTATAGTGAATTCAAGCTTGGGCAGCGTTCTTTGGACGATGAATTTCGTGAAGGTCGTCTCACAAATATTGTTATGTCGGAAAACTTTAATGCAGTATCTGAATTCATAATGCAAGACCGTTATGTGACATACCGTGAGATCGAGATATCTCTAGGTATTAGTAACACCAGCGTGCATAAGATCCTGCATGAACATTTAGCTGCTAAGAAGCTATGTTCACGTTGGGTACGACATAATTTGACAACCGCTCAAAAAAGGACTCGTGTCGATTGGTGGTACAATGGCGGTGCTTCAAAGAACATTTATAAAGTCGTCACAGGTGATGAATCTTAGATATATAGGTATGAGACCGATAGTAAATAGCAGTCGACTGTGTGGGTATTCCAAGATGAGCCAAAATCAACAAAAGTTGTTCGCGTTCGAAGCACATCAAAACAATGGTCGCCTGTTTTTTTGAAGAAACCGGTCACGTTGCAATCGCGCCTTTAGAGAGTTGTAGAACGGTCAATTCCGAATTTTCTAACAACTACGGATGTGTCCTCATCATCAAAGACCCAAACTTTGTGTTAAGCTTTGGTCGGCACATCGTAATAGTACAGCCAAGTCTCGTCACCTGTCACAATGCTGTTTACATACCGAGATTGCCCTTATTAAACTTTTTTAGCATATTCCGGCACCAAGTCACACGTCGTGTCTTCTGCTCTTCAGTCAGTCGATGCGACACCCAGAGAGAACAAAGTTTCTTCACGTGCAAATGATCATGCGAAATTAATGAATTGCTGGTGCATTTAGGCCTGAAGTACCCTCTATCTGTTGGTAGGCCACTCGCCTGTCCTGGCCAAGCGTTTTCCTCACAGTAGTAACTTTTTCCTGCGTAACTGACGTTTGTGGCCTTCCCAGCCTCTCAACATCCTCCACAGTTAAAATTCCCTTTTGGAATTCTCTATACCACCTAAATATCACTGTGCGATGTGAACAAATATCACCTAGTGCAAGAGTCATTTCTTCGAAGCACTGGTCTATGTTTAAACCACGCACGAAATTATAACGCAAAACTGCCCTTATCTCATTTCGTGACTACGATGACATCGCGAGCACTTTACACCCTCACTGCTAATGAATAACTGAGCCCATCGACATGGCGCGGCGGCTATATTGCACGTATGAACATGTCTCAACATGCAGCAACAAGCAGTTTCATACGATTCATTGTTGCGTCATATTGCAAAACTTTCCTAGTACCCTTTGTATACATGTTTAAATTATATACGTAAATAAATATCGATTCATATTAATACAGATATTTTACTTCCTGTTTTAGTTTTATAGCAGCTCATTTGCATGAATTTTAAGAATGCATAAACAATCGATTTATTACTGTAATCGTGAATATCAATTTACTCTGATTTAGAATAATCTTCTTTCTTAGAAACTACTTGCAACACTGTTCCGACAAGTTAGAAAATGTAACTTCTTAAAGTTATTTGGATCGTTTGAAAAGTGTAAACTTCATTTTATTGAATGAATAATGTTTTTCTCGATAAAAAAGGCATCTGTGCAAAGCGTTTAGAACATTTAAGTAATCTATGTGGGTGTATGAAATTCATTGGGAAATATTTTCACAATTTCAATTGCGTCAGTTTGATAAATGGTACATCATAGCAAACATCAAAAGGAAAAGCATCTTAACAATAATAAAATACTTTCAGAAAAGGCGGCAAATTAAGAATGATTTGTAAATTGTCAGAAAATAGGACGAATTCATGATCTCTATAAATATATTTATTGAATCAATGCAAAATGTTCTACTGCACTTGTCAGTATTTACGAACTTCTTTGTGTTTTTTTTGTTATATTTATTAGACAGTAATGAAAATTTGTTAACGTCAGCTTAGTTTGTTTTTAGTTTTTATTTGCGCGTGTCACAGACTATTGGATAAATGATGGATCGTATATTTATTTTATCTTTGTCTAGGATATAAATTCTGAATAATAGATGGAGAATTTACAAAAGAAAAACGATTCGTATAAATTAGAAATTTGTAGACCATTAATTTCAATTTAATTTCTAAATTTTACAAATACGTAGAATTCTTTTTCTTTGTGTAACTCTTTGTGCCATACCGACAAATGTTTACCAGCGTGAAAACCTGATTCGAATGAAACTGCAATTTATTCACCGAGTATTGTAAAATACCACATTTCCTACGGCATTCCACATCTAGTGGTAAAATTTGCTTTGTTTTTTTTAAGAAATTTTGAGCTGACTATAAAAGACGAAGAAACTTCTCATAGATAAAATATCATTTGCATTTACATTTTGCTAGAAGTAATTCTGTTTTAACTGAACGCATGCACATACTCATTGTTTTAGTAAATAATTATTTACTCGCTATCCGATACTCAATGTAGATTTCAGAACTCGTTCTTTTTTCAAATTTAATAGTAAAAAATAAAATATATTTTTCGTTATTCTTGAAAACATTATTGTTTCAGTTTCTAAAAGATACACGCCGTAATCGATTACTTAGATTTACATATGTTATAAGAATTTCACCAAGAGAGGGCAAGATTTTACGTGAAATAGTAAAGATAAAAAAGACCGAAAGTAGACCAACACGAAGAAAAAGTATCGATATACGAGGCTTGGGTGATATGTCCTTTCAAGAAAAACGAATAAAAGAACTATGCCCTTATAATATACAGCTGTGGAAGAACTTGGTAATCCAACGGTGCTAATTTTTATCCTGGTACCAATACATTTGTGGGTCTGTGCGTTGTCTTAATTGAAAAATAATTTTTTTCGCAGACGCTCTTCATTAATGTTTGCTTTAATATGTCTATAAGACTCACGTGATATGCGCCTGTGATGCTTTGGTCTTTTGGAAAGATATCAACAAAAAGAATATCTTTTGCATCCCAAAAAATGACATCCATTACCTTTCCTGCAGATGGAGCAGCTACCGCTTTCTGTGGAGAGAAGAAAAATATTACGCTGCCATTGTTTAGGTTGCTGTTTTGTTTCGAACGTATAATGATGAATTCAAGTCTTATCTATGGTGATAAATCGATTCATAAAATCAACCTTGTTTTTTTCGAAAATGTTTCTAAAGCACAAGAAATTTGCTTTCTAATAAAAGTTTTTATAAAAACTGAGTAGTCGTGGCACACACCACGTCTACAGTTTGTTCATCTTTTCAGCTCCACATTATAGAATACTACTATGTTAAGATTCAACTGGGACAAGATGCGAAAGACTTGACAAGATAACTGCAGTGAGAAAAAGAATTAGCAACGAAATACAAAAGGCATTATAATTTGTACAATATATGGCACAACTGAGTGTTTCATGCTACTAAAACAAATTAAGTGTATATGGGTAGCTTAAACTCTAGTCGGCGAAAATTTTCCGTAGTCAAGACCCCATCTCGCCAAGAAAGCTCTAATCAAATCGGCATGTAAATGATCGCCAGTAAATAAAACCTTTCCGTACATATTCGAGTGAGGAATGTTTGTTTTCTTTGTATATCCCATACCTTCACCAACGAGCAAGTAACACGACGTATTTCATTGTACAGCCAGATAAACAAATAATGAACAAACCGAAACAAAATATTCTTTCAATAACACAACATTTTGAATTCATATTCAAAAATTGCCAAATTTTGTATTGGTTGTAGGACAACCCACATGTCATTCCAAAAATCATCTGAACAGAACAGATTTTATTCAGTGTACACCATTGAAAAGTACTTGGATGACTTCTTAAATCACAAATTTCAAAGCCTTTGTGGCTCGATATAGTGACCTAATTTGTTGGTTGGTAGAAACAAAGTGGGTAGTATACACTTAGTGAGTAGGGTGCTTCGCGGTTTCCTTCCTACTGAGAATGACAACTTAATTGTCAAAAAACGTATACAAGACAACTAATAATGTAAGAGGTATCAAGTAATAAAAACCTCTTATTATTTCCTGTTCAAATATTTAAATTAGCAGGACTTTGTCCTGTTAGGTAACAACCAAATACTACAATATTATGCCATGATTTTTTTCAGATAATCCACTCCTATTTTCGTATTCGTCTTATTATATCTTGCCATCAACCTTATTTTATTTGAAAGAGTATTGAAAACCACACGTATGTTGTACACATATATATAATCCAAATTAAATTGCTACAATACTAATAAAAAATTAATTTGATTTTTTAGGTATCTATTTCGTGTCCCCGATAAGACTACGTTAATACTTTTTTCTTTCAATACAGCATCGATATGTTCCTATGATTAAACGTATACATGTCATTCAGATTTATGTAATTATTTAATCCGCAAAATTTTGTATACGCATCTGAGAAAACAGCTTACCATCTCGAAAAGGCCTGCTTATCCTTCGGCGGAAAATTCTAAAATATGCACAAACAAAAACATATAGAATAACAAAAGGAATGCCTTATTAAAATTCAAATCCTTAATGATGTGCCGAAATTGAGCCGGGAAATTTTCCTATATTTATGTTTGTAAGCTAAACCCACATATATTTTATTATGATTCATAAAATTAGAATTTGAAGATATATCAAGTTAGACTTAGAACCTTTAAAACCTTTAACTATGAATAAATTGCCCGTTATATCAAGAAGAATCGTAATGCTATTTTATTTATTTAATAAAGTAACTAAATCAGTTTTTCTTTATATCTCATAAAATTAAAAACGAATCCATATTTTGAATTTTTTTAGATAATTTTGAGGAGCCTGTGGTTGATTAAGTTATTAAGTTAATCACTAAGGGTTGATATATAGCCCCTTTCCACATTAATTTTTGTATTCTGCATACGTATTTCGACAACTAAGTTATCATCATCAGCAGATAATTAAACAGTGTCGCACCTGGAAAACTACGGCAAAATACCCGTACGAAAACAAATTTCGTACACGATCTGTACCGTTGAAAGCCAAAACGCACACTGAATGTGAGTAACACAAAAAATTCATTTAATCACTGAAGATCGATATACATATAAGCCAAAACGCGCACTCACTGTGCGTTTTGGCGGTTTAACGGTACAGATCGTGTGCGGAATTTGTTTTCGTACGGGTATTTTCCAGGTGCGACATTGTTTAATTATCTACTGATGATGACAACTTAGTTGTCGAAATACGTACACAAAATACGAAAATTAATGTGGAAAGGGGTTAAACCTACGACTGGTTTAAACGTTGATCAAATGATCAAACACCCATTGATGACGATGAACGTTCCGAATGGTCGTCGATCAGAACACCAGAACCTGTCGTTGCTGCTCGGAATGCATTTGTGCATTATCGTAAACAGATCATCCAAGACATCTGTAATATTGTGGGATTATCTTATAGTAGATAGCACTGAATTTTATCGGAAAAACTGAACATGAGAAAGATAGCAGCAAATATCGTGCCACGACTGCAGAACAGAAAGAACGTCGTATGGATGTCTTTAGAATATCGAATAAATAGCTTCGAATTGAACCAAATTTATTTGCAAGTTCGCCAAAGGTGATAAGATTTGGGTATGTGTATGATCCTGAAACCAAAAACAATGATCACAATGGAAGAGCTCATCTTCACTTCGGCCAAAGAAAACTTATCATATCAAAAGTAATATAAAATCATTTATTATTTGTTTTTTCGATATCGATAGCATTATCCGCACCTTTAAGTCTAACGATTAATGCAGAAATCTATACTAACATTCACAGACGACTAGGAGAATATATGAGAAGGAAATGTCCTCATCCAGCGTATTCGCTTAACTTAATTGTTTGGTTGCTTTGGCTTTTTTATCTTTACGAAGATTAAATCAAATTGAAAGGACGAATAGTTGAGACAATAAAGAAAATTGATACTGAAATACAAACGGTGCCGAAAATGTTAACGAAATAGGATAGAATGCATTCCTTTCACAGCAGAAGCGCTAGGATCAAGATTTGCACTGAGATCCACTTTACACCATAAATGTAGCAATAAAAAGAATTTATCGCTACATTTCGGGAACTTTTGGGTGTCAGTTCGTAACCTTGTATTTTGCAACACCTTGCGACCGTTAAGGTCAAATGAACCTAAATTGTAAGGAAGATACATTATGAGCACCAACGTTAAATGAAGCAACCTAAACTGAGAAAAGGTCGAACTCCCACGTGATAATTAACGGTAAATAGTATTAGTTTCTTTTTATTATATAAAGTATAGTTTAAATTTTGTTTAATTCAAAATAAATCGTCTCCTCACTTTTAAAAGAATTTTTTTCTCCATATGCTAAAACTACACAAACTTCTTTCGGAAATTTTAACGTTACTAATTAATTTATTTATATTCTTTATTATTTTAAACATATTTTATACTCTTCTAAAACAATTACACACTATATACTACGTCACATTTAATACATATTATTTGTTACTTACGTTATCAAGCAGATAGATTTAGGTACGTACCACAACCGAAAGCAAACAAAACCAAGGTATAGATGAAGAAAAACTTGACAATATCTATAATCATTCGACCCAATGATATTTGCAAAGGCCCAAGGTGAGGATTTACGCTGAATATGTGCACCAGCTTCAAGAAACTGTAACAATATACATATACAATTTTATCTTAAAGCAACACGATATATGTATGCATATAATAGTCTCCTTGCCTATCTTCTTTATTATTTCGCGATAGATCATTAAAACTGGGATGGGAAAATGTAAAAACGAACGCGGTAAAGCAGACAGATTACTCTTTGAAGTTTATTTTCGGCACATCGAATATTTCGTCGCTATATAATACTAATTTTCTTGTCACAAGTGTTGTAGATACTGTAAAAGCGTTACTGACTAAATAGAAAATAAACTCCATAATACTTCGAAAATATCTGAAACATTTAAAATTTTTTGTGGTCATCTTCTGAGAAGATTAGGTGCATATTATTCGAGGGAAGTGTGAAGAACACGAACTAGTTATGAAAATTACGTTTTCATGAACTTTAGATTTTTACGATTTTCAGAAACACATAAAATAACAGTTCCAACTACAACTATTTATTTAAGTAAATATGAAAAAAAAATCGTTATTCGAAGTAATCGTTTTTACAGTTACATAAGCTTTCAAAGGTCGCTGTCAATCATCTATAGTGGTACTTACTATACTCATTAGTACCCTAGCTGTTGTTTCAATAATCTGTTCAATTATTTTTGAAAGGTCATCGGTATTATAGCACTTTCTAATGCAATTTTATGACAACGCCTCTCCGGAATTAATTTTCTGCCTCTAATAGTTCCTACCAGTAACAACATTCAGTAGAATTTCCATAAAGTTAATATCCGTAAACTTTATGACGATCTCTAGAATACAGATTGGTCTTCTGTAAAGTCATATACTAATGTCAAGTTTTATAATGTCCTTTACGAAACTTTGTGTTCCTAACTATTACTCTACTCCAATAATGGATATCTAAATATCCACCCTGGTTTTTAAGACACATTACTTCTAATTTAAAGTTGAGGGAATATTACTGTAGCAAATAAGGACAAACACAATTCCTTTTTCTATAACGAATTTAAACGTCCACGAAACCTCTGTAAAACTGACATTGCGTTTGCTACGCTGCTTATCTTAAACGAACTGAAGAATCAGTCAAAGCTGATTCAAAACAAATATTTCAATATACTCAATCAAAATAGAGGTCCACAAAGGCATCTGTGGTTTTATCCTACGATGGTATTTGCCTTGATTCTCCACAAGATTTCGTTGATTTATTTGCCAAAAAATTTCTTCTGTCAACACTAACAGTTCTACTTCTTTTTATGACATTATACATTCCAATCATACGTCTTTTACGTTGTTGCCAGTATCCGAAGAAGAATTAATTAATATAATAGCAAAGTTCCTAGAAAATCACATTGCAGATGATGACTTAATTCCATTTTCTTTTGCGTGATGCAAGATTTGTGCTTGGTAAATTAATATTGATTATTAATATGGTTTTTTGAACCTCGATTTTTCGTACAATTTGAAAACGTAATAAGCAGCATTTAGAAAAGCAAATGATAGTTTGTTGTGGCAATTAAATAACGAGACTGGTGTGAGAAATCTTATTTCTTGCAACTAAACTTATATTTAACGTTTATCCCCTTCAACATACTCTCCTGTTCTATCTATACACCGCTGTATACGTGTCTTTCAATAGAACGTTACTTGTAACCATTCATCGATGTTCCCCAACGTGTAAGAATCGACTCTGCTGGTTTAGTACTACTTTTGTATGCGCTATTAAAGCGTTTACTTCAGGATAACATAGTCTAATAGATTTTACCACATTTAGTTAATTCAGTTGGCACGCTTTTTGAAGAGACCGGCCTACAGAAAGCATTTTGCGACACTATCACTCATAAACATTAACAGTTGGCTTGTTGTACATTGTCGTACTGCTCTGGAAGTTGGTAAAATTGAAGACAGTTGAAGTGGTTGCGTTGTACATACGTGCCATAACATTAGCAATAGAATTTTTTTGCGATCTACTGTTTCGGCTGTATATAACCGCAATTTCTTGTTTTTCAATTCGGATTTGATCCTATCTTCAATACGTTCACGGACGTATGGTAGAAAAATTTGTAACGCTGTTCGACTAGTTAACAAATATTTCTCGTATTTATTCCATCGACAAAATGATTCATTGTATAATAAAGTAAAACGATGGATTATACAAAATGAAATAAAAATTTCTTCTTGTTTGATTTTATGAAAGTTTTTTTTATAACCTTTGTACACTTATCGTTTGTAGTGGCCTTTCGTCTAGCATATTAGAAACATATCGAAAACAGTACCCTTAATTTCTACGCCATATGAAATTAAATATTCACTTATTTGCTTAGCCAAATAACGGTCGTTTATTATTATATATACCAGTCTATTGCAAAACAAATATGCGTTGTTCTCATTATACATACTTATATGTAATATCGTGGCCAAAATTGTGAAAACTGCATATCGGGAGGAAGAAGACTGAGCGTTGACCTTGTACGCTAGTGGAGCGAACCTCGAAATTGACATCTCTAACGATGATTGATAAAAAAATATTGGGTTCATTGAAATTTGAAATCTTAATATGAAGAAAAGCTCGCATACAACAATTTAACAGTACTACATAAATATTAGTTAAGGTACTTAGTAGACTTATATGTCTATTTGTCGTCTTAACATCTTTTGCCGTCTGTGGTTTTGAAGATGAAAGATGTCGCCACTGCATCGATGCTCTTTTGTTTTCTGGGGCGAAATAGTGTACCCAGGTTTTAGTAATGATAACAATACTCTGTAGAAAAGCATCATCCTTTTCTTCGTATTATGCCAACACTGCCTGAGCCAACTGTAAACGCGTTTGCCTGTGTTCATTCGTTAGTATTCTAATGTTTTTCATAGTTAAAAACCAAGAATTTTCATAAATCAGTTTACAAAAATATAACAATGCTGTTTGATACATTTACAGCAGTTTTTTCAATTATTTAAATGAACATAAGAACAACGAACCACATAATTTTTCAATTAAATTAACAACCTAATTAATTCAACTATTACGATAGATATAAGATATAATTTAGTTACAAAATGCTTCGAAATATTTGCTGCCCGAAAATATAAAATACAAGCTTAACATTAATTACAATGAATGTAACTCTTCCGTGTATAATCGTTTACTACATTTCTTTTATATACTTATATACATATATTCGTATCTTTTCAAGACCATTATCTATTTACATTACCTGAAAATCATTCCAGCGGCAAACGCCCCTTCAGAGAGCAGCATCGGGTCAAATATATCCCATTGTTCTCGAGGATACCAGGGATCTCTACCTTCGTTAGCTTCCCTCTAGAAATATGAAATAAAAACTATATGTATATACATACGTAATATTCTTACCGTCGATATGACATTGTTATCTCATTCAATGGTTTGCATAGTAAAAACTATATTGAAAATACATAGTTTCATCATAATAAAATGAATTAGATACGGAGATGCATGGAAAGATATTTTTAATCAAATACATATCCATTGTGGAAACACTTACTTCCCAATTTTGTACGATGTGTACGTTGTGAAATTTTAGGAAAATCGCTTCGAAAAAGCAGTCTTCCTTAATCCGTTTACGTCCTTTCAATTATTAAGTTTATTGTAAATTGAATCTTATAAAGGGATATGTTTAACAACGAAGGTAATTATGGATGAAAATGCGATGGTACGTTTCACTAATTTTAAACAAGCTCATTAAAGACTATGTTTTTATGGAATATATATAGAATGTGATATCGTTAACGAAGTCGAAATACAAGAAAATTTATTACAAGAGATTTTTAAAAATGTGTATTAGGAAGACAAACATATTTGCATTTTCAAAAAAACACATACGAGGATATATAAATACCAAGGACGTTTCCAAAGTTCTAGGAATTTTGCTTTAATTCAATTGTGTAAATCTTACAGGGCACGCTGCTTTTTACTAACGAGTTTTGACACGTTTACGTAACTATCCCGTACAATATAGTTTACTTTGCTTTAGCTACTTGACTAATACAGACGTATTTCCGTAAGATGATTTTGTAACCATGGAAGGCGCGGCTAAATCACAAAGAGTTATTACTTTCTTCTTGTTTAAAGAGGGTATGAACCTTCACAAATCATTCGACGTCTGCAAGGTGTATTTAGAGAGATTGCAGAATGTAAAAGTATGGTCTATCGATAGATAGAGCGTTTTGAACTTGGCAGAATATCACTAGATGAAAAGTCGCATAGTGGAAGCCCGAGTACCTTTTGTAGAAGAAAGAAATGTTGCTTCCTTAGAAAGCCTAGTCAAAGATGAGGTTTCAACCGTTTGGAACGGAATAAAAACTCAACGAGTGTCAACGTCAAGAACTTTCAGTCCATTACGCGGAACAATTTTGACAAACGATAATAACTACTGATGAAACATGGACATCTTACTTCAATCTTGAGACCAAACATCAGTCCAAAGAATAAGGCAAACTCGAAGAAAGCCCTCTGCTACAAACACGTACAGTTTCGTCGGTTGTAAAAACAATGCTTACTGATTTCTGGGATTGCGGCGAAATTTTTTCTAAGGATTATCTACCGAAATTTCTGTATTTGACACAGAATATTATTTCAATCTTCCATCTAGGCCATTATATCAAACGCTTTGCAAGAAACTGACTAAGAAGTTTCATATGCATCCGTTATTGCAACAGGATGTTTTAAACGAATTAAGTTGGGTATTATCTCCGCACCCACCCTATTCAACCGGTCAGGCTCCTAGTGATTATCATCTACTTCCAACTATGAAAAATCCACTACTACTTTCAATTTCAGAGCTTAAATGAGATAAAACTTGTTTTAAATAGCTGCGTTGCAGAGACTTCGATTCAGTTCCTCGAAGACCGTTTTAAAAGATTAGTTTCACATTGAGATAAGTATATTCAAATAAATGTAGATTATGTTGAAAAACTACATTGTAATTTTGTTAAGTTTATTCATAAAATTTTGGTAACATTCCTCGTATATTATATAATATAGTGTCAACAAAAATATTAAAACAATTTTATTAAATTGACAACGTAAATATTATAGATTCCTTAAATGCAATCACCAGCCAAGTTCTGAACCTTTTACCAAATGCGTGGTAGCCACCGAATGCCATTAACAAGGTGATCTTTATCAACCATAATGGAGTGCCTGGCAAAAACGGTAGAAAACTTTTATCTCAGGGAGAATTTATCAAATGACTCGTATTAACCAATTACGAAAGAAGTCGCAAGACCACCACAGGCCTCCTCCAAAAATTTCGTCAATTTAGTACAAAGATTTTAGTTAACTAGCAACACAACATATGTATAAGGTAAACTTTTCATTCCAAATTTTTTTCCATTTTAAATAACAGAACACAATTCTTTTTACATTCAAACCACTAACAAAGGCCTAAAAGTAATAAATCAAAACTTAATAACAGTTAAGTAAATAACAGAATTTCAACGATTATCGATTTCATATATCTCAAACTTTATAAGTTAATATTGTGCAATAAGTAGTAAAACAAAAGTCTGTAGACAGGATATGCAAAGGTAGGCGTTATAATAAATTAAATAATGATAATTCCCAAAATTATACTATTAATTATCAAGAAAAGCTAGGAGTTGTAAAATTTTGGCTGCGAAGACTTACCCAAACTACATATATTGAAGAAAACCTCAAAGATATCCACATGACATAAAACATATTAGTAACGAAATCTACAATGTTCCATAAATCTGAAATATATTCCATGATTCCTCCGTCCCATAATGTTCTCATTTCACCCCATATCAAGCCTAAAATCAAAAAAAAAACGGTGCCTTATTTGAAAACAAAATAATGTTTTAAAAAAAAAGCAAAATATAAAAGATAAGATACAGTGATATACATAAATTTATTTTATGACGTAGTTACATTTACTAAAGTAATAACGCTGGCCAGTTTGCTATGCGAAGAAAGTTTATAACATTATTCGGAAAGACCGTATAAATAAAACAGATTGGTAACAAAAATATTCTAATTTTAATTTGACTAAAACTGTATCTCATTACTAGAGTGCGTGGATAGAGAACATAGAATAGAATTTTCTTGCTGATATGCATGTATGTAATGTAGTGTGCCTCTTCGTTTGGGGGTGTTCACTTGTACTGGGAAGTTTTGTACGTTGTATAGAATTATGTCACGATTACGTACAAGTAAAAAACGACCATTATCTGACACACTAAATAAATTTATTTGTGAATTTACGGATTTACAAAAGTGAAGTGCTTAGTTTGCGATAGACTGCTCATGTGCTGGACGAAATATGACTGCAAAAAAACACGTGGATAATAGGCATTATAAAAAAAAATGAGCAATTTCTAGTTGATTATTGTTCAACACTAATAGTGTGCAATTTACTGTTTAGTTTATTACATAGCGAAGCATTTGACTAATTTTGGAATAAATGCGCGAACTGAAAAGTATCTAATTCGAAAGCGTTATGAAATTTTAAAACATCTGCTCGCGAAAATATTGAATATAGAATTAAATCGGAATTGGAAAATAAAAAAACTTTGGCTATGTGTGGACGAAACTATAGATTGTCAAAAAATTCTATTGTTAACGTCGTTATTCGTACAAAAAAACCACTTACACAGTGATATTCAATCTTACTAGCTTCTAGAGGAGTACAAGTATGCACTGGTGAAGTCATTTCAAAAGTGGTGTTAAAAACATTGGAAAAATTTGAATTTTCGAGAGACCAACTCTTAATGTTTATGACTGATAACGATCTATAAATCGATTTATTAAAAACTGCTGTGGTAACTTCTAATGTTAAATGTAAAATCCATACTTTAAAGCTTGTAACAGAAACGATTTGACGCTATTATCCGCGGATAAATGGTTTAATAGAGTACACAAAAGCAGTGTTCCACTAAACGTATTTAAGAATTCCAACATCCCCGAATCTACACTGCCGATTTTTACACCTTAGGAACATGGTTAAAGGTAGAGCATTTTATAATTTTCTTCCTTTCCAAAAAAATAAGTCTGTAGTTTTATAATTTGTTCTTAAAGAAGCAAGTGCCATCGATAAAAGTCAAAAGAATTTTCAAAATGCTGAAGTTGGAGCAAATTTACAAATAATTTATAACCATTACAAAGGAGTAGTTGAAGCAATTGATAAATTACAAAATTCTTCGTTGCTATTTCTGGATTCACTGGAAATACTGAGCAGTAGACAAACACAGCTACATGCTATTAGCGACGACAAAAATATTAGTATTATGGCCAAAGTAGATAGTGTGCTAAAGAAAGATGCATTTTATCGCATTAAAACAAATTTGATAGCGAGTGCACAGCTCCATTAAGTATTAGCAAATATTGCTTTAATTATGCAAATATTACATTCCTAGTTGTCGAACGGTCGTTGTCTTCATATAAGAACATTTCTCGATTTGCCGAAACAACTACGGAAATAAATATTTAACCGATCATATCCTTTTTATGATTGGGCTAAAAACGCTGCTTAAAAGAGTGCTTCATTCACGTTTCATAAATTATATATTAACTATTTATTTTATTTTATTTACATACATCAAGCGCACACCTGTAGTACATCGACCATATTTCTCACTGTACTCATTGCCTCTTCAGTTCAAAGACAATCTCAGTTATGAGTATAAATTGCATCCATCATTTTTGTAAGAGTTTAATTAATTAACTTATAATGCTTAATGATAAAACTGCAACTTATTAAGGTATACTTTTATTTATTCTATCACCACTACGCCTTTTGATATAGAAACTATCTTTGACTTCCTATGAAGATATATTCAGACAAACTGTGTATATGAGTGACAATCTTATTATTAAAATCTTTAATTAATTACATGTACATATATTAGATATCAATTCTTTTTAATGTACATATTTAATGAACCGCCAACGATAATTAAACTTGAATTAATGAATATGCTTTATTTTAATCAATGCAAGTCGTCAAATAATTGAAAAAAATGTTTGATATAGATCCATTGAGCCATTATATAAATACAAAAGGAAGTCAATATATAGGCCACAAGTTGATGTTATACTTAAGAAGCATAATATTTTTTCAAAATGATTAACTTAAAAAATATTGTCATACACGCATACCACGTTGTTTCAAAATTACGACAGTTCTCGAAGAATAGTTCCTTCATTTTCATAGACTCTCATGTATCGCTACAGTTTTCGTTTGTAATTTAACAAAATCGTTCAGGCCCACTGGTCCGGTTGATTGACTTGACCGGTAAGTTTCTCCGCACTATAAAACCCCGCGTTATAAGAGGATTGACTATATTACTTCCAATATTCATTCTAGACCTATATACTGATTATCTTTAGAAATATGTAGGTAGATATTATTTATTTACTCACTGGCAACATATAATATAACGCCACATTCTGCTAGCCCAGGACCAGCACCTCTTTCTTTCCTTTTCCATTCTCTAACCATTTCCTGAACAAATTCCGTACCAAAAAATTCCAAAACTAAAATTTCCACTCTCTGCGAAGCAGCACCAAGTAGCACTTCAAACAAAAATAAAAAATTACAAAATAACTTATTTCACGTAAGTAAGTCTTACTCAAAAATAGAGCGTAAGAACTTGAATGACAAATGAATTTAACGAACGGCTTCTTCATAAACAAACCCATTTTTGAAGTTGGCGCCAACATATAGATCGTACAGTATACAGGAAACATTATTGCCAATTTAAAAACTTGCGTTAGCTGACCTATAACATTCTTACGTCGAAATCCAGGAAGACCTTCATACCAAATCGATGCCAGTAATTGTTGAACACTCGGATGAGCTACAAACTACATAGAAGTAATCATTTCGTCTTTTCTTTAAAAGGAAATTTTGATAAAGTTACCATTTTTTGTTTGTATTTTATTGCTAATTTTAATCGCTCGAGAGATTGATGATCACCCGGTTCCCATGGTTCACCTTCCGGGTCGTAGTTAAGCATAATTTCGAGTTCTTTGGATGAGCGTACGTAATCTAAAAGAGATGTAGCGAATTCCTGCACTGAAGACCTCATATCCTAAAGCAAAATATTTTTGAATGTATTAACTAACATACGTTATACATTTCTTCGGTTTATCTAATTATAACACTTAAAAGTTTAATGAAATAATTTTCTGCTTTAATATTCATTTAACCTTGCGGCTTCATTTTTTGCGTCTCTTCGACCCACTTCCTGCTTTATACATCATCCAAACTTTTATTTACCTTTCGAGATATCTAAGCTAGTAGGATATAGTAGTAGTAGTTGACTAAGCGAGAAAATGGACCACGTTTAGTAATCAAATATTGATATGGGAACCAGATTATGTTTGTGCCTTGTAAATTTTGTAGAGCTGAAATTATGTTATTCTGTGACAAATATAGACATTTTGGAGTATTTAAAATTCCTTTATTGAAAAACAGACCGATTATGTTGTTGCCTAACAAATCAGCCCAAACGTACACTTTCGTTAATAATGAATTTGAGCCTTATAAATAGGACGTTTATTTTTCCGTCAATACCTTGAGATGCTTGTAAATAATATGTTTTTAATAAAATTATCGCCGTTACGATATTTTCCAAAACTTTTTTCCAAAATTCTTAGGGCTGAAATTTATCTTCAGGAAAAATTTCATTTAACTTCCTCAAATTATTTGAACTATACTTATATTTCTTTAACAATAGAACCGTGATAGTTGAGGCTCTCCTGTAATTTTTCGGAGGAGGCAATTGTGTTGCTCTTCTCCAATAGTGCAAATTCAAAGGTCGCCAAAGTAAATATAGTGATGAACGACACAAAAAAAATTTTAAAATAAAAAATGTATCTACGAGAACTTATTTGACTTCCCTTCTCTACAAATAATATCCAACTGTGACTTATCTAATCGAGTAAAACATTCTATGAGACAGAGCATCCCGACATCTTTTCTTCGAACATTTCGAAGTATGTACTCCTGACCATAGGGATACTCTTTCAGTATATATATTTTATCCAGTATTGAATCTTAATTCGGCGTGTGAAGTAATATTCTTTATTATACCTTGAAAACAATAAAAATTGTGCATTTGACTAAATTTATAATTCAAACGAAGAATATTTGATTTTCAGGATTCCTCTGATGAATGGAATCCATCTGACGTAGGACAGTGTACTGAAATTTAAGCTCATATTTCTGTTTGTTCGAAATGTGAATCAGAAGAGGAAGAACTAGAAATTCGAATGTAACATACAAAACTATGTTATCAAAAGACGAGCGAAATTTAATAGATGTTTTTAAACCTCTTATGCATTAAGGGAAACTTGCCACAGACAACATTCTTACAAGTTTCACCTGGACTTACTAGATGTGCTGATTTGAAGACGGAAAACGATTTATCTGCTTTTATGCTTTTCTTTTCCTCGTCAATTGGCAATAATTTTAAGAAGTTCAAACATAAAGGATCGTTGAATCTATGATAAAAATTAGAGAAATCTACGTAGGTGAGATTTATATTCTTACATTAATTTCACAACTTTTTAACAAGTGTCTTCGAATCTCACAATGACCTGACCGAAAATCTATGAAATGTCGAAAAAAATATATATTTCATGTAATAATGTTTCGAATGAAGCGAAAATTCAAACGAATTCTTAGAACAATCAGATTAGACGATAAAGAAACACGAACGGGAAGAAAATGATGATCGAAGGTTTTGGAATTAATTTGTAACCATTAGATCAGGGGTTCCCAAAATATGAATTTATTAAACAGCTTCTTTTGCACTTAATTGTAAATATAATCAACAATGATTTGCTCAAAATAAATACTATTCATTTTGTATATTGAATTTTAGATCTAATGTCAGTGTATTTAAATAAAATTAAAGTCTTATAAAAATCTAAAAGTTAAATTTAGAGATCATGGCATAGAATTTATTTAAATTTAAGATTTTAGACTTAAAAGGATCTCCAGTTTTGCTTCATATAAAGGGCGCCGCCGGAAATAATATGAACGTTAAGGGCGCCATGGCTTTAAAAAGTTTGGGAACCTATGCATTAGATAAATTTGGGACAATAAGTGTAGAAAATTTCCAAAATTGTTCAATACCAGCGTTTATAAACATATAGTTAGGTTCAGAAGCAATACATACTGAGAAAGCCTGCTCATATCGAACGTCTAGCCTAAAGAGAGATTTTTTACTTCAAACCGCAGTAAAGTAAGAAGCAAATGTCATTACTACAAATACTAACGATATTACAGGGATAATACATGTACAAAATGTACAAAAAATCTTTTGAATTATTTTAAAGAGCATCCTTAACTTGTATGGTACAGAACAATTGCGAATGAGTTAGAATTTACTATGAGGGTATTTTTATAGTGTTTATTAAATGTTTATAGTTTCGTACTACTATATGAAACTTGTAGGTCCCATATTTTGCCAGTGGCGTCTTTATGGTGTTTTATGCTATTTTCAAATGATTTTCAAGATTTATATATTATTTAATCGCATTGTTTATTTTTTTAATGATCTCGGGCAACTATGTGAAAACGTCTTCCTTAATTTGTCTCAGAAGGCAATCAAAAGAGAGATTTTTAAAATAAATTTTCGTCAATAAACTGAAAGTGCAAAAACAGTCTGTTATACATAAAAATAAAGGCTGTTCCTAGTCGAAAAAAACTTACCTGGTACTGAGCCCTAAATTCCGTCTCCATCCGACTAAGATTTCTCAATTCCCAGGATAGTTCAAACGCCGTTAAAACAGGATCTCTGGACGAAAGTGCTATAAGAGAGGAGGCTGTTAATGCCTTGTACGCATTGATACGTGCCTGAGAGTGACGTAGAGAGTCTGTTTTTATGGCATCAACGCATTCATCACAACCGCATCTAATATGAAAACCGAAACAATTAAATAATTTTATTTTATTCTTGAACAAAATACTACAAAACATACCTTATATCATGAGGCATAGGTAGAGAAGCTCCACGATCAAGAAGAATTTTGATTATTTCGTAATTATTCTTATGGGCTGCTAGAATTAGCGGTGTTATGTCTGGGGTAAAAGTAGCTGCTGATCGTTCAATTGATTCCCAACTCTAGTTTTAAATATGTTCGACATTACTTTTAATAAAATATTAATTGCAGAAATAATTGTGATTTATTCACAAAATTATGCAAATATTACTAAAAAAATAAATAACAAAGTTTGTGTAAGGATTTGTGATAATAATACTTTTAATAACAATATATGAACATTAGATAGAATATGAGCATTAATAGAGATTTCATAACTTGTTCACTTGTTACTAGCCAAGTGAAAAAAAATTAAAGTAATTCAGTCTCCACGGAAAAATCTAAAACTGGGTACAATCATCTCACTGTTCGAAACTGTAGAGACCAGATAATACGTAATAAGAAGTGTTGATACCCACTGAAACTTCCAAAGAATGGAGTCTTTATATACCTAATTCGAGAGCACAAACTTGTAAAGCACCGTTCAGGTGCGAAGCAATAGAAAAACTTTCGTCAATTTAAAACAAAGCTTATCAAAGCAGATCATAAATCCAATTAGTACAATTATTGTCAAATACCTATCAACAAAGTGTGATTTTGTGGAACATAAACAATGCAATATATGTGTCAGCATCTCCGAAAAATTAAGTGAGTTTGAAATCAGAAAAACTGAACAACCGAATTAGATAAAACGGCGAAAAGATACTGGAGCTCAAAAGAAAGAACTAAACATAAAAAATGCTGCCGAAATTAAAGTACCAATATTCTGATGTTATTGAAGAAAGAAGCAATAGACAAACTCAGGTCTCTTAACACTGTAAATAAAAATTTTTAAAACTAAGAAGAATTCATGAGAAAAATATATATTCAAACCGACCAATGCTAATCAAAATGTTAAGATCGAAACTTTAGAAACTTATTAGAAGAACCTCTTAAAATATAGCAAAGTTGTAGGTGGGTTCCTATAATATTTTACGTAACCATCAACTTAGAATTTTAATCAATATTTGAAAAATTAAAAAGATAATTCCAGGTTGACCAACTAAAAAAGAAACAATATTGATCAACACTAGCATCTAATCACTTATCTGAACATTTTGTATAACATATTTACAAAGTATTATAATTATTAAGTAGTTGTGTAAAATGGATCCAGAAAAGAAAATGTTGAAAACAAGAAAATTTTCTCATAGTTAATATCAATAATCACAATAATAATAATACTAGTAATAACAATAATAATAATAATAACCGTTTACTACAAGAAATAATCTTCAAGTAATTCATGTTTAATATACAAAAAGAAAATAAATAAAAAACTTACTATGTACAATATATCACTACATACTTTATTTGTTACTAGGTATATACGCAGCTAGTTTCAACTCTTCCAAGTTATTATGAAACGGTTACACATGGTACCGTTTCATAATGACAGGGAAATGATGTTCAAACTGAGTCATGTAGTCATAGCTAAAAAATACCAAGAACAATGACTTTCAACTAATAAAAACTACCACTAAGAAAGATATAGTATTATACATAGATCTAGACTCCGTAGATTGAATGAAGAAATACATAAGAATATTTGCAAATTATTAGAAAATGAGTAGCAAATGAGAAGAGAGACTAGAAATCATCAAATATAACAATCGGAATGATAAAAATAATAAGTCTACTGAAATTTTAACTATTTAAAGTAAATAGTTATCGAAGACAACTGCAAAAATATAAAAATACGTTACTAATCAAAGAGCGTTTTGTATAACAATGATGAGATATGGTTGATAGCCATGCGAATCCGAAATCCTATGACAAAGAAACCGTTACATTTTGGAAAATATGTGGACCGAAAAAATTGATTTAAGGACTAGTAACTCAAAAAGAATAAAATACACAGAAAAAACCAGTATGTAACGGTAGAGGGCACTAGAATAAAGAAAACACATAACAGAAACTAACCTAACGTTGATGGCATTGACAATTTTGATGGATTTACGAAAGCCAGAAAATTTTATGTATTATCTTTACATTAACTGTTTATATTGAGTATAACTTTAGTTACCTCTCTAAATTTGCCATTTATAAATATAATGATACTATACACTTCGTATACTATATACCGCAAAGTTATTAAAGGTCACGGTTGATGTTTCTACAATGTATGGAGCAGAATTCTTAATGAAAATCGATCGTATGTTTTAGAAATAATGGTCGAGGAGGAAGAGCACTCACGCGAAAGTATTAAGAAAATTATACTAAAAAGATAAAAAGACTTTTGTTTAAATATTAATCTGCAGCTGATTGGAATATAAGAAAATATGTAAATCTTATAACATTTACGACACATATCATATGCTTTAGATATAGCACCTCCGAGTTTTAATTGTTCAATCACTAAAGAATTTTTCAAACGGAAAAACTTTTTGGCCCCAAGCTGATATTTATGGAGGCCTAAAACAAATGCTTTCGTCTAACCTAGCGAAATTCTAGAAGACTGTGGAAAATTAAAAAGAGATGGCAGGATGAAAGAAAACTTTTGATAATTTATTCTCAGTTTATGTTGTCTTCATTTTCGGCAGATCTGATATAGAATTAATTAGTATTTTCAAAGTTTTAAATCACCGTTATAATTAACTTTTAAAAAAACAGCAAATTAAAATTTATTTATTGTACTTTCAACTATTGAGGCCAGAGATTCAGATTGACATATAAGTTCGCAGCATTTCCAGAATGAAAATTCCTTGAAAAGAAATTGTTAGACATGTTACACAATTATTTTAATGTTGTATTACTGTTTAATTGAATAGGAATTGATTGGAAGGTTATTCCAATTGAATTTGTTAGAAAATTATTTTACCTATCTACAAAAGAAAATCGAATACCAAGTAAGAAAAAACGAACGTTTCCAATTCAACAGAAGAGTTAATGCATCAGAAGCCGTTAGCACTATTTACATACATCGTTTACGGAGAAAACGTAATTGGGCGAGTACAACGCAGAAATAGTTTTCTCGATTTAAAGAGGAGCATTTTAACATAAACGATTCTCTTGATGAAGATCGTCCGAATGTTTTGATTTACGATATTCAACGCCAATCATCTTACTATGTTAGATTGTAACCAAATGACTATAATAAGACATTTACATTCCACGAGTAAGATTTAAAAACTGAGTATTTGGTTGTTGCATGCAATGATCAGTGTATCGACATTTATGACTCTTGTGCTTTCATATTAGCATCAAGAATAGAAAAGAATAGCTTAGTCCTAACAAAAAAAGGTAATTCTCCAAGTAAAAGCTGATTCTCATCCACGCAAGTTTATGTAGTGCGTCTGATAGAAGAAGGGAAACTCATATACTGTAAATTGCTTCCGAGGACTAAACTGTCACTACTGGCATTTAATGTCAACAACTCCGTTAGCTTGAGATCGCAATTTAAGAAAAATGGTCGGGAAGACATCGTTAAGTTATTTTGCAGCACGCTTGTTCTCATACTGGTAATATTACAAAAGCGGCTATTCAAGAACTCGATTAGAAGGTTATTCCACAACCTTCCTATTCTCCTCTTGGTTTCGCACCGCTAAATTTCCATCTCTTTCGCTTTCTATCAAAAAATCTACGAGGAATTTTCTTTACTAACAATATCAGCCTTCAAAATTGACTTGACGATTTCTTCACTTCCAAACCACCGGATTTCTTTGGACGTGTAATTGAAGAATTGCCAGATTATTGGAGGACAGTCGTAAATAATGAAGATGTATATATTCTTGATTAGTTAACGCATTTTGTTTCTAAAAAGACTAATAACTTTTGAATTCAATAAAAATGTTACGAACTTATGTATAAATCTAATACAATAGATACTCCTCTAGCAAACTATTGATAAATTTGAAATATATGTTCATGTAATTTTAGGGAGTCAATTAACTTTAATGTTTCGATCTTGTTCATTATTAAGGAATTAATGGAATTAACTATTACAGTTGTTATTCATTTCCTGTTTCGCATTTTTTAATTCGATATTTGTAGAATGCATTAATTTTCATCATTCGTTAATAACTTTTTGTTGCATTCGCTAGATTTTATATAAGAAATTTGAGGATATATTCTCGCCATTGGGTACGGTAAAATATGCTACCGAAAAAATCGAAATAAAATCAACTGTTTAGGGAGAATTAATTAAATTTCTTTCCAGTTCGCAGTCTATTTAATTAAAAATACTTAAGTGTGTGTTGTTTAATAATACGCTGATTCAATGACATTGCTTGTACTTTAACACCTCATTCATTTACTTAATTTTGTTGGATACCGTGTGGAATATATAGGAAGTGAAATTATTATGCAGACCAAAGTTATTGAATTTCCAAAAAAAGACATATAAATACTATTTTTCTAAAACTTTAATCTCTAGAACTACTGAAAGTTTCGATCCTCGGATCTTTTCTTCATTAAACAGTTATCTTTCCTCCACCATTTTGTAGAATTTCCTAGTGCAAATAGTTGTTTAGATGTCTGAGAGTCTTACATTATCAATTAATGCAATAGATTCCTACCTACTTATGAGAATTGAATCCTATATTTTCAATTTATCATGTACTTGTTAAACATATTGGTAACACATTCACACTCAGTATGCGTTTTGGTACACGCGGTGTATGTTTCGGCTTTCAACGATACAGATCGTGTGCGGAATTTATTTTCGTACGGGTATTTTGGCATAGTTTTCCAGGTGCGCCATTGTTTAATTATCTGCTAGTAATGACAATTAAGTTGTAGAAATACATATACAGAATACGAAAATTAATGTGGAAAAGGGTTATAAGTATATTAAACAAATTAGATTAGATAAATAGTTTTTATTCATCTAGAGTAGACATGCAGTCTGGAATTGCCCAAGGTTCTCATCTCGGACCTCGACTCTTCAATATTTAGCGACATTGGTAATATTTTTAAGCTTCGTAAATTTTTAGTATGTACTGACGAAGTGAAGTTTTCGAAATACGTTCCTTAATAGATTACTATCGCTTCCATAGCTTTTATCCATATTTTGATAGCAAAAATTTTCTATTGAATTTCTCCAAATCTCACTATATACATATCATTACAAAAAACATCTTCCCAATATTCTTCGATTACAACTTTTCAGGTACGATTATAATTAAAACATCATCAATATTGTAAACTTATATGCAACGAACATGTAAGCTATATAGTTAGCGAAGCAAATAAGATGTGTAGGATTCATAAGAAGATCTTGTAAATATTTTTCGAGTCAGTTTGTCGCTTGTATCGTGCCTACGTTTGTTCTATATTAAAGCATATATTAATGGTGTGGAATCCTCAATATGATTGTTATAGGGGCCATTCAGAGACGTTGTATGAAGTTCCCTGGAGCCAGACGTAATATTGAGTACACATGCTGCGGAGATATCTGCAATGCTTTGAGAATACAAACTTTGCCATAATTGATAAAAGGGAAGTTAGCGATATATTAACACTATAATAGTTATAATAGTTACTTATCGCGCCCCGATATCTTGAGCAGAATCACCTCGATCGTTACGGGCACCACCGCTGTTTCAAATTGCCAATTACTTGTGACAACTCTCTACTTAGAACGATGCGAGCTTTCAACAGTGTATGTACCAATGTTGGCCCATTTGCTACCTAGCTTCAACTTTTTAAAAAACGAGTTCAAATATTGTCTCGCAAAAGTTAGACTTCTGTAAGTAACTGTTTAAATCCTCGGATGTCATTCTTTTCCTTTTAATGTGACTACAAATGTATGCATTTGTGTACATTAAGCGTCAGAATTTATAATAAACAATTTGTTCGATTAATAACATGTTTTTAATCCATGTATGAAAACTACAGCCAGGAAATTCAGAGAATTTGTAAACATTAGTTCTGAAACACTACGGAATACTGTGAAATTTTGTAAAGAAGAATACATATTAATTTGGAAAATAATAAACATCATTAACTATTTCGGCTGAAAATAATATGCATGTAATTAGTCAAATTTCTTTTAAATTTGTCAATTTAATTTATTCTATATGCATCACATTATGCTAAATAAAAATAAAATTAATGATATGTAATACATATATTTAATATAATTTGAACTAACTTTCCTACAATTCGCCATAATCTACATCACCCATGTGAAGTTAAAATATTGTAATTTTCAGGTGTATTAATAATTTTATCATTTTTCGATCGTACTATATTCATTAAGTAACTAATTGATTAAAGTTGCTATATTAATTATTGGCTTTCTAATCAAACTTGTTTGTACAGGGCGGGGTAAAAAGCATCATCTGATTTTCTTTCCTTATAACTTTTGTTTAAAGTGAAAACTCTTTTGCTTTTCAACTAATTATGTTTATTCGTACTTTTGTTTCAATTAATTGTGGCAAACTATGTCCCACAAACGGCCGCCGCCGGCATTGATGCAAATTTGAGGCCTTTTAATTACATTTTGCCTAATTGTGCGCAGCATTTGTGGTGAGCTTTTTCGCGTACACCAACGACTTCAAATATCCCCAGAGGAAGAAATCCGAGGGAGTTACATTGGGCGATTTGGCTGGCCAAGACAAATCACCGAAACGCGAGATTACACGTGCTAGGAAGGCATCCTCCAAAATACACATTGTGTCGCGTGCAGTATGACAAGTGGTCCCGTTCTGTTGGAACCACATGTCCCCCAAATGCAGATCGTCAACTTCCGGTAAGAAAAATTCAGTCAGCATGGCTCTATAGCGGTCACCGTTCAGCCTAATAGCGTTACAGTCCGTTTCTTCGAAAAAATAAGGTCCATTCACATTTTCCGGCGTAAGTGTACACCACGCGGTCATTTTAAGAGGGTGTAATGGTGCTTTATGAATTATGCGTGACTTTTCCGTCCCTCAGAATCGAGAATTTTCCTTATTGATGTGCCGCTGAGGTGAAAATGAACCGCGCCGCCCATGATGAATTTTGGATGGAAAATCATCCACTTCATCGTTGAAATCCAAAATCTTACGACTGTATTCTAAACGGGCACCAAAGTCGATAGGTAACAACTGTTGGACTACCTGAATTTTGTATGGAAACATTTTTAAGTCCAATGTCAAAAGGCGGCGCAGCGAACGCCGCGAAATGTGCAATTGCGGCGACATCGCGTGAAAGCTAGGTGTCATGCCAGATTTGTTTTCAGTGAGCCCATAACTTCTACAGTGAAATTGACAGTGAATGTGAAGAAGCACTCTTTGTATATGAACATTGTGAATAGTTTCTAGTTTTTAAAATAACTTGCTACTTCCTGTATTCATTTTTATTAAAATCCACTTTTGTTAAAATTACATACAATTTTGAAAAATTTATTAAAAAACCATTGCTACAGTATATATTTTTTCGATCCTATATTATTCTATACATAATAAACTCTTCGTTAATACCAAAACAGAATCTCCAACCATCTTAATTAATTTTGCATAATTAACTTATAACATCGTATCCCATTGAGATATTGCAAAAATCATTTAAGGAATTATAAAAAATTCCATTTTCGCTTATTGGGAAAAAAATGCATGGAAACGAAATGTACTGTTTCAGAACCGATTTTTTAATGATTTCTTATTTATGAATGGCCCACAATTGAAATAACATATTTCATTTGACTCTGGTCCTTTAAGATTTTTAGAATGACAAACCTTCTTTCGTAACCTAATAGAAAAACATAAAATTCCTTGTTTATTATTTCTAACAAATTATATTATTCTTCTACTTATAAATCCTAACAATTTTCTTTAATATTCTTCTTAAATATAAACAAAAATATCTCGAACGCGACTGGATCCTTTGATTAAGAATTTATCATACTCCCAAAGTGCGCGGGTAATAAACAAAATTTACAGCGCATATGTTGAACATTTCATGCTCCACTGTTAATATTTTCCAATGAAAATAAACATTTTGATACACGTACATACACTCACACGTTCTCAGCAAGAAAGACAACAACAAACGAAAGCAGTACACTCGAGATAGATACACATATTTCATTATTTTACAAACATTTCTCAAAGTGTAAACGCCATAAAAAAAAACTTATTTACGTAAGGTTCTCCGATTTTGTGATGTTCTTCTTCGTACTGCAACAGCAGCTCGACGCCTTCCACATATTCTTCTTTAACTGCATGCAATAGGGCATCCTATACATCAAAGAGAAAAACAAATAGTAATAATAACAACTTGCTCCGTACTCCTACGTACTAACAGAAATTATCGTACGAGTATTGTGCTAAATTTAGTTTTAACGTTCCTACTTACCTTAACTTGTATACCCTCCTCGATTAATAGTTTAATAAGTTCGATATTTTCATTCTCTACACCTGCAATTAACGCCGATCTATTTAGAGGATCTACACAGTTTATGTCGAGCTCTTCGGGATTGTCTTTGTATTCGCGTAGTAATCTGAAAATTAATAATTTTTCTCAGTTCGACTGTGAAATAAAGTGTGAAAAACATGAAGAAGGTTTTAAACGGTCGAATATAATTTGCAATTATTAACGCATTCGACTAAAACGCGAAAGAGAGTGCGTTCGAACCTCGCCGAAACTGAAAATTCATTACTAAGTGATTAAAGTAAATAACGTCAACAATTTTCTGGAAGTAAGTTTTTTAAACTACTACTGATTTTCACAAATAAATCCGGATGGACTTCACCGATGACGCATCTTATGTTATATTTAAGGTCAGGAATCGTTAGAAACTGTTGAATGTAGATTATGTTCTTAACAGATCCTCAAAAAATTTTGTAGGTGTTAGATAGCGCAGTCTTGGAGACCAGTTGATATCACCAAAATGGTAAACTACAACATCGTTTGCAATAGACCACGTGTTTCTTCTACAGTATGACAGGTGATGCCATCTTGCTGAAATCACATATGGCCAGCATTTATTTCATTTAGTTCAGATTGGAAAAACCTAATAGACTGTCATAATAGCAAATGATGGATGGCATTTGTTATTGTGACTTTACGCAACACCATTTATGAAAAAATACGGTCCAATAACATCATTTGATGAAATGAACTTTTTTCTTCTGGATATATTTCTTTTCCAAAAATAGGCTTCGTCAGTTACGATCATTTTGTTAAAAAAAGGGCTTAAATTTTACTGCCCTAGCATTAAGTCGGAAAAGCACGCCGCTGTCCATGACACACCACTGAAGCCAAAGGCTTCAGTTACTGTATCAACTAGTGTACATTATACGTAAAAATGTAAGTCTTTCTTTTTAACATTAGCTGTATTCGTTGAGATATTGGGATGCTGGACACTACGCCGAATTGAAGTCCTCGGATCGGAGGCAACACTGTTAGTGATTACATCGTGAAGTTTGTCATTTTTGACAATATATTCACCTTGACACCTTGACATATTTACCTTTATTACGTGGATTATCTCAACAAGAATGCATCGACGAGCTGAATTCTTTATATGGTGATGAAGTACCATTGAAAACTACAGTATATCGTCAGTATAGTAAATTAAAACTTGTACGGCATTCTTTGGACAATGAATTTCGTGAAAGTCGTCCCACAAATGTTGTGTCGGAAAACATTAATGCAGTGTCTGAATTGATAATGCAAGACTGTCATGTGACACACCGTAAGATCGAGGCATCTCTAGGTATTAGTAACACCAGCGTGCATAAGATCTTGCATGAACATTTAGCCGTTAAGAAGCTATGTTCACGTTGAGTACCACATAATTTGAATATTGCTCAAAAAAGTACTCGCGTCGATTGGTGCCAAGAAATGCACAAAAAATACAATGGCGGTGCTTCAAAAAACATTTATAAAGTCGTCGCAGGTGATGGCTTGAATCTATACGTATGAGCCCGATAATAAACAGCAGTCGACTGTGTGGCTATTCCAAGATGAGCCAAAACCAACAAAAGTTGTTCGCGCTCGAAGCACATCAAAACAAATGGTCGCTTGTGTTTTAGGAAAAACCGGTCACGTTGCAACCGTGCCGTTAGAGAGTTGTAGAGCTGCCAATTCCGAATGGTACACAACTATTTATTTGCCAAAAGTTTTTGAAGAAATAAGGAAAACAAACCGAGAACGACAAATCATTCTCCACCATGACAATGCGAGCTCTCACGGATCGGTTCAAACAATTGCATATTTGACCGGGCAAAATATTGAATTGATGAGACATCCGTCGTACAGCCATGATCTAGCACCCTTTTTGTGAAGAATAAACTTCGTCGTCAACGGTTTTCTAAGCCGGAATAAGCAGTTGAGGCATTCAAAACTCATACTTTGGAAATACCGCCTTCACAGTGGTAGCAATGCTTTTCGGATTGGTTTAAACGCAAAAATGCATTGATTTTCAAGCAGAATATTTTGAAAAGCAATAAAACTATTTTCGATAATAAAATTTTTTTTTGTTTAAAAAAACGGTTACCCTCGTATTCTTGCATTTTATAAAGTTTCATAATTACTTTACTGTATCTGTAATTCATGGGTAATTCAAAACAATCACTTTCTATTGAAACTCATTAGCTCTTGATTACTGTAAAATATTCTGTAAAATTTGTAGTTAAAATCGAGCTTTCATCATCAATTCTGTCCATCAGTAGTATAAACCCACAGTCAAATATTTCCGTCAATTTCTAAATGTAAAAGACAGTATGTTTTATTCCAGCCAATTGAGCAGTCGACGATATATTTTTAGGAAAATATTTTCATGTTTTGAAACTAATATTTTAAGAAAATATAACAAAATTTCTCTTTATTGTACTAGCTTCAGCATTAAGAAAATACTGTAACCTTTGCTATAGTTAGTGAGTTTATGAAATGCATTTTATTTATAAAATTTAATTTTATTTGCTTGCTGCTGCTCCTTTATCCAGTTAAATAAACTACAAATTCGTGAAAACGAAAATAGCCCAATTTTTTCTCTATATCAAAGTAAATATAACACACAATATACATGTGTACATGACTGTGAAATTTCGTATTTCTATTGGCACTGATCAATGAACTTGCACGTTCTATTTCTTAACTTACAACAGTTGAACAAGGCTCATGTACGATGTCTGCACTAAAAATGTGCGAACATGTTTAAGGGTAGATTAAATTACCCGAGGGATTAAGCGGGCCACTAAAGAACGTGCTCCGCCTAAGGTTAAAGGAATACGTGATTCGGAAAGTAATAATGCGAAACAAATCCAATTATTAGTTCGTGATAACTTCTAAATTGTTAAGCTGTTCTACAAAAAAACAAAGTGTTTTATTTCATCTAAAACACTATATATTCACTGGTCGTTGACCAGTTGACCAGTTAAACTTTAAGTCAAATGTTAAAAAATGACGCAGAGAATAAAGTGAAGCTAACAGCAATTATTATAAAAATAATTAAATTACATAATGGTATATACATAAATACTTAATTGATAAGCATTGCTATTTCTATAATTATTAAATGGCCACAGTTCTAGCTGTGTCCATAAATCTGTTATTCTTGTACGGGATTACAGAAGATCCATTAGGATCGAACATTAAAATTTACATGAAACGAATGCGTAATAAAGAGCCATCTAGGAATCACGAGATTAACAAATAATTCAATCAAATTTAGTATATATTAAAATTAGCAACAGAGTTTACTTGGTTTTTATTATTAATATGTGAATGGAGCTTAAAAATTCGAGAATATGTTTAGAGGATGTAGGGAAATTTTGAAGTTTAGTTATTAAAGAATTGATACATTTTTTTAGATTCATCAATGGCATGCACCTAATTAGCACGTTTAAATTTTAAAAAAGCAAAACTGAAATAAAACGTTTAAATTTTATTTTTTCTAAATTAAATAATAGAATAGAATCCTATCTATTAAATAGGACTTCTTAAGTTTCTTATAATAGTTTTGATGGGAATTATTTTATTGTTTCATCAGGGATCAAATTTTGGATGATCGGCGATTGTAAAGTACGAGGGTGGCCCAAAAATACCCGACCCCCAACAAAGAAAACACAAAAGTTTTGGAAAGAAATATATTTATTTGTCAACATAATCTCATTTCAGCTCTATACACTTTTCCCAGCGATGTTCAAAAAGTTCGATACCCTTTTTATAATAAGAACTGTTTTGCTCCTCAAAATAGCCATTAAATGCCGACATCACTTCTTCATCTTTGGAAAATCTTTGACCACTGAGTCATTTTTTTAAGTTTGGGAACAGAAAATAATTCGAAGGGGCTAAATCTGGCGAATAGGATGCAATTTAAACTTTAATTCATTAATTTTGTCCATTGCAATAACGGATTTGTGAGCTGGTGCATTGTCTTAATGAAACAACACTTTCATCTTAGCCAAATGCGGTCGCTTTTGCTTGATTTCTTCGCTCAAACATTGTAATGAGTTCGCATAATACTTGCCGTTTCCCTTTCTCAAGATAGTTTTAAGTCCATTGTTTTGTCTCGGGTGTGAAGTGATGGACCGGTGTTTCATCTATGGTTATGAAACGGGGCAAAAATTCTGCTTTGTTGCTGTGAAACTTCGCTAAACACTCAATTGAAACATCTTCACGACACTGTTTTTGCTCGAGTGTGAGCAAACGCGGCACCCATCTTGTACACAGTTTTCTCATGTCCAAATTTTCAAATAATATGTGATATACCGCACTTTATGAAATGCCTACTATGTCTTTTAACTCGCACACTTTCAGTCGACGATCATCCAGTACGGCTTTGTAGATCTTCTTCAGCATTTCTGGAGTCGTTACCTCATTTGGTCGACCACTGCGATACTCGTCTTGGCAACTCCAGTTCAGGTTTTATGTCGGTTGGGCTGAGGCCTTTCAAATAAAAGTATTGTATCACGTAACGATGACCAATTTGCTACAAATTTACTGAAAACGTTCACTATTGATTTCTGCCTAACAACTACTAAACAACGGATGCAAAGGAAGTCCTTCATACCGACTATCGGTCGAAGCGATCAACAAGTAATTCGATAAGATACCGCAAAACTTTTCGACCACTAAGGAGTCGTGTCCGTCAAGTAAAGCCGAATAAAACAAATTTTGTAGCACCACAACGTCAGACCACATTGCAGCAACGTACTATCTCCGTACAATCCTAATTTGGCACATTTTCTGATTGTTCCCAAAATTGAAGGAGGTGTTGAAAGGTTAACATTTTTCATCAAACATTGAATTTAGGGCTATCGTTCACAAATGAATCAAAAGTAAACAAGAAAGTTTTTTCATGAACGGATTGAAGAAATAGCTTTACCGTTTGGAGAAATGTGTTGCACTCAATGGTGACTATTCAAAAAAATATATATATTACGTAGGTAGTACAATAAATTTCTTCCATTTTGAGACTAGTTTCATTACATCGTTTTTTCTTATACTTATTTTATAGAGATCTCACTTACCAATCCACCCTCATAGATATCGACGTTTTCATATATCTTGTTAGTCGCATTTTCGCACAGAAATTCTTGAATCTTTTGCACGAAGAAGCATTCTAAGCTTCTAGAATAAATTCTAATCTAGGACAGCGATCTTTGGTATTTACAGTTTCTCTGAACCTGTTTATGGTTCTTTAAACAAATTTCTGTTATTCTCAACGGTTTTAGTAACTTGAATATTGTAGACGAATTAATATTACACTTACATCATTAGCCAATTATTGCTACATGATTTTCATACGTAGTTGGCAAGTAACTTCCACATTGAAACATAATTTTAACAGTCAAACCACGCGACAAAATTTGCTGTGGATACAGAAAATTTACACCAATTAAGTTATATAGGTAACAAGAACGATTTTAATAAAGTAGTAGTAATAGTTATACCATTTATTATGAGGGCAGTTTTTTAAATACTAGAATTTGAGAAAAGTATGGCTAAATTAGTAATACTGTTAGTAAATATATATAAATAATATAAAGAAATCGAAACGTTCTAAAATCAAAAATTAGTTATTTAAAGAATAATTATGTGTTTATGCAAAATTATACAACGAATATGCAATGTATTATTAATATTTTACTACTCCTATTTTCGAAAACAAACTTACCCTGCCACTTTAATACTAAGATAACATACATAAAATAATCGTTGTTTTCATTGAATAATAACCTACTGAATGAGTTTGAAGTAGGTACAATGCACTCAAAATACAATGCGTTGACACATTTTCGTACATTAGATTATATTTTAAATGAATGCTCGTTCACAAACATTACCTCACTCATCCAGAAAAATAATGACATTTAGAGTCCCTAATATGTATATTCAACAAATTTCATAGAATATAAATTTTTGCAAAATTATTTAAAAGAAAGAAAGCGAAATGTAACAACATAATGTGGCCTGAACTTGTAAAAGACTTAAGAAAATTATTAAGTTCAAAGAATAGTTCAATGATAGTGATTATTATTACTACTACAACGCATTGATCTATTACGCTAATATGATAGTATGGACGAACATATTAATACTTTAGTTTCTTAGTAATGTAGTATCAAGTCGGGATAAGGAATGTCAACATTCGACCAATGAATCAAGATGCATACATATGTACATACTAAGGGTACTAGGAAAGTTTTCCAATACAGCTTTGTTTATTTAATTTTTTCAAAGTAATTTTCTCTACACTCAATACACCTCTCCATCCTCCGAAACCAATCTTTAAACAAGTTCTGCCAAGTTTCACTAGGGAGTAAAGCACACTCGTTGTCCTAAGCCCGCAGAAGGTCCTCATCACTGGAAAACCGCCTCTCTTTTAGCTTCATTTTCACATGCGGGAACAGTGCTAAGTCGCAGGGAGCAAGATATGGACTGTAGGGAGGGTGCTCGAAAAGTTTCAATCCTATCGTGGTCAAATATTCGGTGCATTTTCTTCTTTACATATCGGGATTTTCTGACAACTACGGGTATGTTCTCATTATCAAAGACCCAAACTTTGTTTTGAACTTTGGTCGGCACATCATAATAGTACAGCCAAGTCTCGTCATCTGTCACGATGTTGTTCACATACCGAGATTGTCCTTTATTAATCTTTTTTAGCATCTCCCGGCACCAAGTCACACGTCATGTCATCTGTTCTTCAGTCAGTCGATGCGGCACCCAGAGAGAACAAAGTTTCTTCACGTGCAAATGATCATGCAGAATCGAACAAATTGCTGGTGCATTTAGGCCTGAACTCACTCACTACCCTCTATTTGTTGGTAGGTCACTCGTCTGTTCTCGCCAAGCATTTTCCTCACAGAAGCAACGTTTTCCTCCGTAACTGACGTTCGCGGCCCTCCCGGCCTCTCAGCATCCTCCACAGTTAAATTTCCTATACCACCTGAATATCGTTGTGCGAAGTGGATAAACATCACCAAGTTCAAGAGTCATTTCTTCGAAGCACTGGTCTATGTTTAGTGCCAGGGGGAAATAAAAAACTCATTCGTGGTAACTTTAAAAAAAGAGATCTATGGGTGTTAGCATAAACATAGGGGCCAGTATATTACCTAAAGAGGAAATTACCCTAACAGGAAAAATCATCATCATCACAATAAACCACTTATTTCTTCTCCAGTATGATAAGTGGCGCCACCCTGTTGAACCACATATTACCAATATTCATGTCGTTCAGTTCGGATTTAAAGAAATTAATATAAACCCAACACCAAAACGAATATTATCCACTGTCCACGCAATTCATCTGCATTTTCGAAGAAAAAACAGCCCGACAACATCATCTGCCCAAAAGGCTTTATATAATAACTTTTTCCGCATGAATTTGTTTTTACTGAACCAAGTGAGGATCTTTAGTTCTCCAAAGCCGACAGTTTTGTTTATTAGAAAAGCATTGAGCTTGAAATGAACTTCATTACTTACGATAATTTTGTTAAAAAAAGAGGGTTGACTCTCGAATATTTAATCAACAAAAATGCGCCGTTATCCGTAGTCATTAGGTTTCAGTTTCTGTATCAGCTGCATTTTGTATGCGTTAAAGTGCAGGTCTTGTCTTTAACATTCACTGATAAGAAAGGTGCTGAGTTGCTGGGCATGACGTCAAATTGACATTCTCGGACATTCAGCCACGTTTTAACAAGAACAGCGATATTATTTGTACACAGTCGAACCACTAAAGCTAAAGGCTTCAGTTATTGCATCAGTTACATTTTATATACGTTCAAGTGTAACTTTTTTTTAATATTCGCTGCAAACGTTGAGATATTGAGTTGCTAGGCGCGACGTCGATTTGAAGTCATCGGGTTTTCAATTGTCTTTGGTTCACAGCAGCGATATTATTCTCACATCGATTACTATGTTCATGTACAGGAGTTAGCTTGTCACAGTCAAACCACTCCTTCCCAATTTTTTTAACTTCCTAATGCTGTTGATTATTGGCACACGATTGCGATTAATTTTAATTTTCGTTGCCCTATTACATCTGAACTATAATTTCATAAGTTTTCATTATTGTAATCTTGCGCTGTATAATGTTTCATGGTTAGTTTGCTGTATCTCTACAATATATATGCTTAAAATTACTCACTTTCTGTTAAAACATTCGTTACATACATATATATAAAATAACACTGACCAATAAAGTTTTTGCACTAGTATTGACTTAACTCTGGTTACAGAGAAAGTGCAGGCGTGATGTAACTCGTTTAGTCAAAGTCAAGTGAGAAGTTTTCATGGTTGTTTCTATTTGGTCAGTTGCTACGCTTTAAAGAGGAGATAAGTAGAAACATTCGATATAATGGACTTTAACTGCAATAGCACAACATAAAGCCAGAATTCAGAGAGTTTTTAATAACGGAAAAGCATAAAAAATTGTATTAAATTTTTAATTTGTTCTTTATAGACATAATCATGCCTCCTTCGTGTGCAGGTATTGGAGACATCAAAATCACTATATTAAAGATTGCTACTTTTGCAATAATAAAACAACAGAACTTAACAGGTGTAAGAGAAGAAAACATGATTATGTAAGGATAATGTCAGCTCAAAAACCCCAACCAAATTGACTAACATCATGTAATTTTCCACCATCAATTGACAAAGAAAGCTAAGAGAGTCAATGTTAGCAATGACGTTGACTTTGATAAATCAACTAATTCTGATTTCATTACATATACAACACGCGAATCACATTTAATTACTCAATTTGAATTAAATGACTTGATGCGAGATTTGAATCTATCAAAATCACAAGCAGAACTTTTTCGGTTGCAATTACAGCAATTGAATGTCTTAACGAAAGAAACACGAATTCATATTTTTCGTAACAGCCATGAAGAGCTTGTTGATTTCTATAGAATGGCCGGCAATTTGGTCTACTGCAAAGACATTTATAAACTTTTAGAAGCTTTCAGGAATAATTTTCACACTTCTTTAACAAAATTATCGTAAATTTCTTTCATAGAAATAGCACAACCTATTGGAGTGAAGGTTTCCAGTATATAACGGAACTGATTTCGGAATGGTCTTTAACGAATTTATGAGGTCATGATGTATCCCGAAACATATGTGCTAATTTTAAAGTTTTTGCAATTATTCAATAAGGTTACACCAAATACCAGGGCTCTTATATCTTTGTAACAATTGTGACAGAGAAAACCATTACAATAAGTAGAAATGTCCACTACGAGAGAACTTTTTAACAAGAAAAAACAATATACATCAGCCTATAGTGGAAAAAGATAAGATCATAATACCACCTCTGCACATTGAACAAGAGCTCATGAATTACTTTGTTAAGGTATATCAAGAAGGTGACGGTTTTAAATACCTTCAACAGAAGTTCTCAAAAATAACAGAAGGAAATCTAGAAGAAGGAATTTTTGTTTGACTTCAGGTAAGGGTAATATTAAGCCATAGAAAATTTGAAACCAAATTGATAACGCGAATAAGCTGTGTAAGTGTCCATGGTGGAAGTTTTTACTAGTTTTTTGCGTAACAAAAAACAAAAAACTACAAAACTTTGGTGATGACATTTCAGTGTGCCGGTTTGCAATATGTCCCTTAAAGTGGAAATTTTACATTCTCACTTGTACTTTTGACTGGACAATATGGGCAACGTTAGTGAAGAGCACGGTGAGAGATATTTTGAGAATGGAAAAACAGTACGAGAGCAAATGGAATCCTGCAATGTTCGCAGATTACTGTTGAATGTTCAAAAGATAGACTATAAGAAACAGTACAATATATTGTCACATTTCTAATTGTAAGAATTTTAAAGATGCATTAAAGTTTGTTATAAAGTGAAAAATCTTTTCATTAAATTTTTAACGACATTAGAGCTAACTTGACAGTCTACCCTTTACTAAAATACATGTTTATTTCTGTGTTTTCTATATTAATATAATCATTTGATGGCAAAATCAAAAGTTGAAATTTGCTGGTCAATGTAACCAATCAGGTACAATACTACCGTAAATTGGGCATTTGCTTATTTTGTATAGCGATGACTGTACCCGAAAAACACAAAATAACATATTTTTCGCAATTGTTCCCGAAAACAAAATATTGTTTTGAAAATACATTTCCGAAATTGCATTATGTACCCTTCCAATATTTACCTCACATTCACATATCAAATGTACTGCTTCCCGCAGGTTAACGTGTAATTACAAAGCAAAACTCCACTTCCAAATTGAATTATGAAACAACACAATTCATCAATGTTTTATTATATTCGTGTATTTCGCACGTTAAAATTAATATTTACATAAACTATACTTGCGAAGGCGATGTTTAATAAATGAAATTTTATCTACTTTCCGTGCATTCGCTGTTAGCACGGTCGGAATGTAACTTCAGTGAAAAGGAAGAAAAATAAGAGTATAAATGTTTCTATTAACTGCTTAAAATATAACTACTAAACGCAGAATAATGTAGATGTTACAGTTTATATAAATTTGCCAACACCTTCGCGGCTCTTGTACAACCAACGGGCACGTTAAGTTTACAGTTATTTTGAAAATAACACCAGTAGTTCAAACGATATTTATTTCACTTTAATACATATTAAAAATAACTGCAACACAGTGTGCATTGTGTGTGATTTATTATTTTAATATGAACTTCCAGTGCTTTAAGTTCAGTTCTCATGAACTGTAATTATTAAATAGATAATTAATTGTAAGTATATCACGTCTACAATAACGTTCAATTAACGCTAAGCAAAGTTTATTTAAATTTTGTTGCTGAGATTGAATTTCTATTTCTAGTTTAACCATGACTTTGAATATTACTTCGAATTTGTTTAGATTTAATTTTACGTTTATTGTTTTGCGCACTTCGTTCTACATTCATTTAATTTACTTTTGTATCTATTACAAGTAAAATAAAATAATTACGTGAGCTTTATTTCAGCTTAAGTGACTAATGTGTCCGATTGTACAGATTATACTATATTTTCCTTTTATTAAACTGAAGCAATAATTTTATTTCCGAGTATTGTCGGTACATAAATATTGCTTCCGTGTAATTTGAGCATCTAAATACTCACAAACCCTACTCAAGATAATACATACACATAGCGCGAATATTAATAACACGAAATTAAAATATATAAAATTTCGCAGGCTTAAGTAAAGGCACTGACAAAAACTATTAAATTAGAATTATTTTGGTAAATTTCCAGAATATTACGGGGTCTGATCAATAATTAGTGAGCCTAGATGAGAAAATACGAACTATCTGGCAAAAAATTATTTTATTTTTCAACCAGAAAGCAATCAATGTTTGTCACAGTTGGATCCAGATTCGAAGTAAGTTTATTGCTGCCACTGGGAGACTAGGATTAACATAAACATTAAGAAATTGGATGAATGGATATATCAATTTGCCTGGGAAAGATCTCAATACGAGAGTAGTGGCGCAATGGTATCAGTCAGGATAAGTACTATAGAGAGCACCAACCTTTATTACATAGAAAATTGAACTTAATAAAGCTAGTATAGAGAGAATGAAGTGGACAGACAATTTCTAGATGATAATCAAATAGCTCCCAGTGGAAAGGCGTGTTGCTGCACGAAATACACCATTAAAATCGCTTCAAGCGTCACGAATTACTATCAACGAGATATGGAATACGATTCCCAAAGAAATAGTTGACATGCCAATCAAGTCCATGTCATTGAAATGTCAAACATTTTTAGGTATTCGTGGACATCAAACACATTATTAATCTATTCTTTATGGAAGAGTTATTACAATAATGCTTGTGTGTAATTGAATACTTTTCTATACTATAAAGGCAACACTTTATACTCGCCTAACAAGATCCAATTAATACTTGTCCAAACAAGTTAATATACAATAATTAATTCAGATACTTGTTCATAAATTCACTGAAAACAAAAAATTATGCTAAATCAATTTTTTTAAATTATTTTGTGCATTGTAGTTATTTAATAAAACGCTTTTCAATTTTTTACTACTAACAACTTTCTTGTCTAAATACACAAATAAAATTCTAAAACTATACTTCAGTAGTTTAAATATTTAAATGGAAATGCTTCAAATTTTATGGTTTGGAATCACCATTTAGACATTATAAAAATTAAATATATAATACATAATTAAAATTTTTGCAGATAGAAAGATGGAAAAGGAAAAAAAATATAGCGCAGATTAAAATAATTTATTCATTTAGTTTTTCCAAAAACGAAATGAGTTTAAGTACAAACGATTACGTAAACAAATATAGCCCTTACCAGCAAAAACAATTCTATATGCATCCGAGGACCTTCATTCGTCGAAATTTCTTAAATATACATTATAAATGTAGGCATTTAGTTTAAAATTAATTTATTATTGTCACAAACGATGATAGTAATCATTTCAATCACTTCTTTTGTATCAAAACTGAATCGAATAATACCCTTTATTCAAGCTCACTGATGACTATTATTTTTCTTTTAGAACCGCTCGGGAAAAAAATCGACTTAATTTTTACCTTCTAACTCCTGCACAGTCTCCCCTTTCCGACAGTAATAAAAATTGCTTTTCGATAGGTCCAAGCGGCCTATTGGTTGGGTCGGTGAAAATAATAGCCGCAGCAGCCGCAGAACCCAAAGTCTCCAGACATTCTTCGATTAGGTGCTCTTTAGATTCCGTAGTTTTCATCTTCAAAATCGCGAATCCATCGAAACGAATTAATCCATCAATAACGGAAACAGGACCGCACGTTAACGTACAACGATGTCTCTGTATATTGAACACCGTCACCTCGAAAATGGGGCTAATATGATCAGGATTGTTGAAGTAATTTAATTATCGTTACAAATCCGCTTGTAACCTTCTACGACTGTCCTATTTTATTGTAACCAATGAAAGCTTCTTACCGATAAGTTTATTTTTTTTACAATAGTATGATTTGTAAATACGTTTGGTATGGATACTTTATAAAAGATTTTAGATACGTCACAGAAAGTTTCTTAAATTATTTCAAATCAAATTAACAAACCATAGAAAATTAAACAACGTTTAAATTGTGTGCATGAAGATGCTTCTTGGAAGTATTATTTCTGTGGTAAAAGAATAAACATAAAAATTCCGATGATAACAAAATTTCTTAAGAATTAATCACATTTCCACAGCTCCCGTACACGATACTGAGAACACAAAGTGAATGCAACTATCAATGCACTACGAAAAAATAACATATCGTAGAGTACTCGTATAGAAAACAATTAAATGCAGAATTAAATTCAGGAAAAACTAGTCATAAACTACTTCCCCGCCAGTAAAATATAGAATGTTCCTAAGTCTATTAACGTCAAATGTTTTTCTTACAGTTTATTCACTTTAATAGGATTTTTGAAGAATGAACAATTGTAAAAAAGAACACGTACAATTTTTAATCAGATCTTTATTGAAAAGTCACATAATGCAAATGAATGTTTGAATTTTTACTTAAACGAATCAGGACCTAATTCAACATATACATAGGTAACTCGCAAATAATGGGATAGATGAAGCTGATGCTTTGATACTAATTACTCAATATTTGGTTTCAATGTAGTGAGGTATGGTATCAAATTTCCACAGACACTGATTTGCAACAGACTTATTCTTTTCGTAAGAAGATTGGATACTGCACTAAAACTCCTTCCCACGAGATATGAAGCTAGAAAAACTATCAAAAACTTTCTTGTAATAGTCGATAATGCAGGAAAAGAAACGTGTACATCTTTCTGAAAGCAAAATTGTAGATACCCCATTCTGAACTGCACTTTAGATTCTTCGTTAGTGCTTGTTGTGATAAGTTCTTCTTGTAAAACAATATCCGATTCTTCAATGTCACCATTTGGATCGACAATCCAGTGTGATATTCCAATAGTCAAACCATCCTAAAACCTGGTTTTGTCTGATGGTCATTTAAATGTTAAACGTAAACTAAAACATCATTACTATAGACATTTATCAAAGACCAGTTGAGTAACAGGGGAAATTTACGCCTTCCAATATTTTGCTTTATTAGATTCATTCTGACAAGAACAGCTGCTAATAATCTTAGACTGTCACTTGCAAGTTAACATCATTAAACTGAGTAAATAAATCTGTTGAATAGGCAATATCTGGCCTCCATTTAATTGAAAATTCCTTTCAAAATGGGATCTCTAGCATCCAAAAACTCTAAAACGGTCTCAAAAAGTGAAAGAAATCTTGTCAAATATAAGTCTTTCGACAGCCAGCGTACTTCATTATGAAGGAGTAATCGATAAAATCCTCATTTTCGTCACACATCTACTTAAATAAGCTAGAATTTAATGCTTCGTTACGAATCTTGTTTACTGCCGTTTAGAGGAGTTAGAAAAGTTATGCATTCTGGTACTGGAGATTTATAGCTACAAAATCTTGTTTTAATAGAGTGACTTCGTCTTGGATGATCATCCAGCTTGGACAGTTTCATAGTATCATTGCTTAAAACTGTTGCACATAGGCGCATAGGCAGATGTTTATCCGACAGGGATGGTATAAAGTTGAACTTTAGATAATCAATACTATGCTTGCCTGCATTTCTTTTTAGCCTCAGCTATTGAATAATAGATATTTTCCAAGAAGAAATTATATATGGTATTATGGTTTTTAACTTTAAAGAAATTATTGCTAAAAGTTCATTTTTTCCAATAACTATTTGTAATAATAGTAAGTATTTAAAGAAAATATAATTCAACTTTAAATTTAAATATTTAAATGGTGTCAAGCAAGAAGCCCAAAGATGTGGTATGCCATTTTGTTTTTTAAATGCAAAAATTTTTCTCACTGACATGGACCACCAGAATGACAAACTCGACTTGTGGATAGACCACTTAGAGAAATATAGATAGAGGGAAACAATGGAGAAACAGGCAACGTCATAAGGCAAGTAGCGGTGAACTGTCTAGGCGATACTGTTATATTACTGCATTTTATAGTAACAAAACGGGGAATTGGTAGTGAATGAGGCAGATATACTTGAGCTACGGAAATATTACTTTAAGGAATTGTTAAATAAAGAACTTCATCTTCATGATAAAACGAAAAGTGGATCGGATGAAAGTACCATTCTACTGAAGAAAAACCGTCAATTTTAATTGATGTGGAAAAATAAAAACAATAGATCTTAAAATTAATCTTGTAAGTGATAGGATAAGAGCGAAACTGTTTAAACAAGGAGGAAGACAATTAATAGAATTAATGAGGCATAGCGCTTTCGAATGACGCTTTTAAGAAATAAATTAAAAGGAAAAGTTGGGACATAAATTGAGGATCAGTGCTAGATTAGTTCGTGGATCAAATTTTTGCCTTGTAGACTGAGAGATTCCAGCATGGAATGCAAACTTTTTTTATTTTTATATATCTTAAAAAAGTGGACAATGAATCTGGTACGTAGACTTCCTCGGTCGTAGTCGAGTTTTCAGTGCAGTAGTTCAGCCTTGAAGATGTCCCATACAAATGGGTACGAAACGTCGGCAGATATACTAGTGACGCGGTTCCAGCCCGGAAGCCCAGAAGCAGATAGCATGGACAATGAAGTTCATAAAAAAAACTATGAGCATTAAAAAAATTTGTAATGATTGCTGAACTCAAGATGATCCTAAAGACTACAGATAATGAAAGGTCTAATAAATTTAGAGAGCACGAAGGTCTAAGATATAAGGATTCCTTGTCACCCTTCCTACTTAACTGTGCCCTGGGAAGCGTAATTAAAAAGTCAAATCTAAAAAGAGCGGGATTACATTACGACAAACATCAATGTTTAGCTTTTGCGAATGAATTAATAATACTAACACAAACCAAAGAGAAGGGGCACTTGAAAGTCTCGCTTCGAGTTTAAGAAAATACTTGATCAAAAATTTGGCAAGATTACAATAAAGGAATTAAAAATTTTCTATCTTTTGTGTTAATCATTCGGCTTGGAGTTATGTTGTACTCAGTTACTTCCGTTTCTTCATCGTTTTGAAAAAATTTCAGTCGAATTTCCGTCTTTAATCGTTACGAATCTAATTATTACAGGTTATTCCAGTTATGTTTAATTGTACCTGCAATTGATAAAAAAGAAAACGACGAAATAGTTGTGTTATCTGAACATTTGAAAACAATTTTTTAAATTGCATAGAAATTGGAATTTGCTTGTATCGGTCCTAATCAAATTTAAAAGCAACTTTTATATGAAGAAATAAGAAAGAGATAATATTTTATGTTAATGGATAAACATTACATTTGCTGACACTTACTGGGTATTCCTAATTCCTGGGCACCCTAATTCGTTCGTTTAGTTTTGAAACATATTGTACCTCTATCTTTTGCTTAATGGGTGTTTTCACAACGAATACTGTAATGTGTTTATTATGTTTTCTCGATTATCTAAATAACATCTTATTATGAGAGATTAAAGATCCCTCACGACGTGAAGTCGAAAAAATTAAAAAGACAGATCAAAAAAGTTCATTTAGATCGTAAAAATTTCGACGTTTATTATTTGCATACGAAATAACATTGGCTCAAAAAAAAAAACAAAAGATAAAATTAGCGATTTCGATTAGGAGTCCTTGTTAGCAAAGTAAACGTTTAATTTTCCTCTGTTCATTTCCGGTATGATCATCAGAGCTATATAAGCACTCCTGTGCCACAAACAAATAATTCAATTAGTGAAGTTACCTGAAAAGTTATCATATCGATTGTGTTCATGACAAAAAGACGAAAATTCCATATGTGAGTGCGCTTGGATGTAGTTTCTATTTGTGCATAAGTACATTTAGGTTTATGTAGATATGAATACATACATAAATACTAGCTAAGCTAGATCTGTATTAGTTTATCTTGGAAATAAATTCATAACATTTGTTACAGTAATTTATTGTAATGCGACAACAGTTCATGAAAACAGCAGCTTATACAATATTTATTCAGCCTCTACAAAACCAGTAACTGTAAGTAATGGTGCCTTAGAATTTTTTAAATTTTTTTAATTACTTTTGTTAATTCGATTATCGATAATTACTATAACAACAGCTTCAACATTTTCCTGTTTTAACACTTACAAATCTGATAAAAAATCGAGAATGAATGTAGTCAAAACGTTACAAATTAATGATTACTTGTGTTCATCTTGATAACATTGACCCATAATTCTGCAATTTTCCTGAGTTTCTTTAATATTTAATAGTTTCACAATCTATATACAGTAAGAAAACGTGAACTACCAGGTCTATCATTCTAATATATTTCTTAATATGCAAGAGGGAATTCATTCGCCGCTACTATACGCTATATTATACAGTAAAGTCATTTACATGCTACGTATGGAGCTCTGTGGTTTGTTTAATTAATTAATAAATTATTTTTTAATTCAATTATTTTAGTTCACATTCAATGTGTAAATGCAGAATTAAAAACGTTAACAATACCGTCATGCATGATATAATTTTATGATACAAACATATATTTGATCTAGCTTCGAACGGTTCTATTTTGTTTATTTATTTTACTATATCGACTTAATCCTTCAGGGTCGGGTGACCATAGAAGGTCAAGTATTCGTCTTCTTCAGATCCTGAATTTTTGCCATTTCCGAATTGAAGAAAAATATGTAGAACCGTTTGAAATACTTTAACTCAGAGATCATAAACTTCTCGATGTCTTGACATCATTATAAGTCATAAAATATTCATAGGAAATGCTGCCTCCTTCTATATTATTTGATTAATGATATCTAATTATATATTCCTCGCTAATCCATTTTTGCGCCTTTCTTATGTTTTAATATTATTCTCCTTTCTTCAATTGTATTAATACTTTCGTTTCTCTAATCAAATCTGTTACTCTCTGCAATCACATCCTACGAAGTCTCTTTCTTTTGCCCTTGCCATTTATATTAATATCTTCGTCAATGTAGTGAGGGTTATTCTTACAAGGTATAAAACCTATTTAAACTTGTCTTGCCGGTCTATTTAAAATGATTATTTATTGGGGAATTTTCTAATTCTTTCCTTTTCTAATGATTTCTATTCTGCTATTCCTGCAAATTTGAATATTTTATTTCCGATGCTTTATTTTTTTATGTTTTAGTTATTTTGTCTAACAATAAGTCTTACTCGAATTCAATAATGATGAAACATTAATTACACAAGGTGTGGAAGAAATAACTTCAAAATATTAAACGTAAATAACAAACCTCAGAAGTTGTGCAAAAATTTTTTTCACAGTTTAAAAAAAAATTGTTGGTCGATTACTTCACATGCACATATATATACGTTGTAACTTGGTTTTGAAAAAAAATATCTTCTAAATAGCGACTCTTCTTTTCTATTCAACCCTGAAGTCTCTTCCTGGAGTTCCACGTTAGTCTCTTTATCATATTTAGTGATATTGTCTCAATTCATGTCAGATCGTTCAGAGTTTACGACTTCCGTTACCTCAAGTCTCAGGTATCCCCAGAAAGTAATCTGTAATAATTTGTATTAGAAGATTTATATTCTTGCTACGTGTACAGTGGCACCATCCTCTTGGAATTACAGCGAGATTCCTCACTTCAATGAGTTTCAGCCGCAGGCTGTTGTGGCGCATCTGTATCTAACAACCTACCACTCAAATCTACCAACACAAGCCGCCGTGTATAGAATAATATTTGAAATAAATGGCAAATATTGCTCTTTAAAACGGAAATAAATTTTTGAGTACCTTCTAGGTTTGTTTTGCGATTTACGTTTAATATTCGAGAATTATTTCTACCGCAACCACTGTCTGTATTATACTCTGAACTTTGTTTTTGCAAGAATTGCTGTTTTTCCGAATGTCATCTTATTCAGTGCTTAATAAATTTTCTCCCACTCTATTTGTTACTTCTTGATCAATATATACATACTGCTCTCGAAATAGTACCTTCCATACATTATCACTTCATCTAGGACTTTGTTTTTACCTATTGCTTTTGCGTATTATGAATTATGGCTCCTTTTTGTTCAATATTACTTTTGTTTTCGTTTAGTTTCACTTCTTCTGCCCACGTATTGATTCCTCTCACAGATTTTCTTGTTTTTCTGCATTCAGCGCATAAATTTCTATTCTCAAAAGAATTAGTCCTAATAACAATTAGTAGACTATAATCTAATTTTGCAGTTTTAATCTTTTTGATTAATTTGTGCATTACTAATGGCTAGCTTCTTGTTTAACTAATTCTTCGAATCATCTCTTTACATATTTTGTAAATTCTTTAAATAACGTTTATTTATTTTCTCAATATTTCCAGCTGTTATATATCCAAAAATAGATATATTAGATAACTTCGTTTTGTCCTCATTTGCACGGCACCTTCAGTTTTAGTGTAACAACAGTGGCCGAACATCGACCAAAAACGATCATAGGAATCTATAAGCTAGATTCGATCATGTATTTAAAAAATTTAATTATCTAAAGAGCGTCGGAATAATATTCTAAACTTAAATTTAATTATTAATATATAATTTTAATAAATTAGAGGAGTAAATTTCTGTGTTCTTCTTATGTAATTTAAATTTGTATAATTACATTTGTTACAGACATCTCCAAAAACATGGAAACAGTTGAAGAGAAACAAATGCCTAACCTACCAATATCTTTATCTTTGGAGGAAAAGAAATATCTCTTAGCTGTTGAACGAGGTGACATGGCAAATGTCCGAAGGTAATATTTTTCGTAAATTAGTAAACTTTATGATAAAATTCCCCATTTATAAGAGAATATTTGCATTACAGAATTCTGCAAAGAGCACAAAATTTTAATACGCCAAACATAAATTGCGTAGACAGTTTAGGAAGAAGTGCCTTAACAATGGCGATAGACGGCGAAAATTTGGAGATGGTCGAACTTCTTGTAGTGATGGGTGTTGAAACTAAAGACGCTCTACTTCACGCAATCAATGTAGAATTTGTGGAAGCCGTCGAGTTACTGTTAGATCATGAAGAGTTAATTCACAAAGACGGAGAACCATATGTAAGTTATAATTGATCTTCTTCCTTTTATTCTTGCCTCGAATTTTTTGCATAATTTTTAAACCATTTATCTAGGTCTTCTCATCTACTCCTCTTTTCTCCTCTTTGAATACATATAGAATTCTTACGTATTTTCTTTGTTCCTACGTCTTTTATCTTAATGTTTATATCTTAAAAAATATCATTATGTTTTTCTTCTATATTTTCTCCTCACTTGCCGTCTTTGATCAATAACTTCTTTTTATAAATGCTCTTCAAGAACTGTCAAGTCTTCTTCTTCCGAATGAAATAACTTTCTTGGAAAACGCTGTACTAAGAATTTTAGGAAATGGATTTCTAATATCATTTCGATAAAAAAATTTAACAGCATATACGCATTTTATATTGGTGAAGCTGTTCGTAATGAATTTTCGATCCAACTAGATAATGATAAAACACGACTAGATTTAAAATTCCAATTACTACCGAGATAACGGTTACATATTTACATACATGCACAACATTAATTTTTAATTTCAGAGTTGGCAAAGAGTTAATTTAAGTACAGCATCGTTTACGCCAGACATAACTCCTCTCATACTAGCGGCGCACAGGAACAACTACGAAATATTAAAATTGTTGCTTGATAGAGGAGCCACGCTACCAATGCCACATGACATAAAGTAAGACTTACTGCTTTTTGTATACGTAAAAACTCTAATAAACTTTATTTTGCACTGACCCACTAACCTAATGCAACTATTAAATCATTTCCCGTGTATAGTCTATGCAATGCGTTGGCGTATGATAACGGTGGATTATAAATGTTTACCACTAACAATAAGAGTAATGTAGACATATTTCATTTGAAATTGCAACACAGATTTTTCTAATTACTTAACTGCAAATAGGTTGATATTTATTATTATTTAAGATTAATGGAAATATGAAAACTATCACTTACTATTTTAAAAAATTTATAACATTTAGATACAGAAATAATTCAACATTTTAGTTGTTAAAGAAGCGTACAAAAAGGTGCAGAAATTGCAGTTTTATACACAAAAGAAATTAGCTTTAAAAATTAAAAGTACTTACTAGCTGCCTCTCTCTCTGCAAAGTCGTTTAAAATATTTGAAATTACCAACCCAACACTAGAATTTAACTTAAAAAGAGCTTCTAATTTTGAATTAATCATTGACTATAATTTAAAACACCTTACCCATAATTCTATTAAATTAATCACTGGAAGAGTTAATGGAGAACTTAAACAAGATTGTTTTTACTCACAACAAAAAGTAAAGTTTTATAACGATACCGAAATCTGATGAGGCGCCAAGTAATACATAATCATATAAACGTATAAGCCTATTCCTATAATATCTAAAGTATTTGAAAGAGTACTATGGAAAAGACTAGAACCCTATCTTCAAAAGAACAATCTGAGATCAACCGCCAATTCGGCTTTCGACTGCAGAATGCTGGTGTTGAACAGAAAAACTATTTTGCACAGCATTGTATTAAACATAATATAATAATATTAAGCTTTATTGTCCAATAGCATAAGTTTCAATTACAGAACAGTTAATACTAACTTAAACGGAAAACGAATAAGAGTAACTATAAGTAATAAGAAAATAAACTAAATGTATAGAATGGACATTAACTAATTTAATATAATATTGAGCAGTCATGAAATTAATTGTATCAAGGGAAGAAAAATTAATATCACGATCTCTAGATATGGTACCTAAATTTTGACTCATGACATATAGATGCGATTCATTAAGATATTGGTACACAGATATGGTAAATAAAAAGTGACAGTATACCAAAAATTAATTTTTCGTGAAAACTAGGCGAATCGATATTATTATGAAATAATTTGTATATAAAAGCAACACTACAATAAATACGCCTAAAGAGGGTAAATCGAAGCGAGAAAGTAGATATCTATGATCAACACTCCTCTCAGAATAAGTACGGTCCAACTGAAAACACATAAATTTAGCATACATACGCTGAACTACCTACAGTTGACGCTTATGTCTTTGGTCGTCAGGATACCATATCGTGGAAAATCGCATTCAAAGCGAGAACCATCTAGGGAAAAAAGAACTTACAGAACTTGAACATTATTAAACATCCTGGAGTTTCTGTTGGTGACACCTACTTCCTAACTGACGAGATAACAAAAATAAGGTATTCATTGAAAATCAATATCAAATATCAAATCATCATTAAGCAATTTGTAATCAATCGAAGACGGTCACTTCAGAGCTTCTGGTAAATGACATTACATTACATTTACCAGTAATTAAAGAAATATTATTTACTGCATGCCACTTTGAAATGTTCTCTACTTCAGTTTAAAGCAGATCACAATCCGAATCAGAAATTTTATAAATTATTAATAAAAATATTATATAATAGGGAATCCAAGTTTGAACTCTGCGGTACCTCAAATGCGATATAATTAGTAGATGGGCAATCGTTGTAGAACACGTACTGTAAACGTTGGAATAAGTAGGATTGAAAGAACACAATCAAAGAGAGATTGAAGCCGAAATGATGAAGTTTCAAAGGGGAATAATCTAAACGATCCAAGACTTTTGAAAAGTCTGTATATAAAGCATCTACTTGTTCTGTAGAAACTAGGGCGTTAGCTACAAACTGACCGAAATTGTACAAATTAGTAATGGTCGAATATTTATTAACAAAGTAATGCTGTCAGGAATGTAGATGAGGCCTGACAAGGGTATAGATAACCGAGTGGTGCATTGCTTAAAGATTTTGGCAAAATTAGAAAGAATTGGGCGATAGTTTAATATATTATTAGTATTTATAGATTTTAAGATAGGAACTATTTTTACAAAAGTTTCATAATGTAAAAAAAACAATACTTACTAAAATTATATTTCATTTCAAGAAGACAGACTAATATTGCGAAGGATTCTTCTGTAAACATTTCCATCTCGTGTTGAATAGCTTGGACCAAATAGTATCTTTACTCGACCAAATAAACAATAATCTGGATGTGTTAAATCTGATGATCGAAATCTCCACAAACCTAAACTTATTGTATGAAGTGTTATATTGTCTTATCGAAAATATCTTGGAGCTAATTCGTCATCAAATAATTGTGCAATAAATTCTTCCATCTTTTTGCAGCAAATGTTTCATAGAAAAATATAGGACCTATAATACTCTGTCGTGATATTCCTACTCACACACCAATTTTAATTGAATGCAACTCAATTTCAGCGAAGTGTTCAGATTTTTCAGTTGTTCAACATCTATTGTTTTGTCTATTAACGTACCCTAATAAACGAAACCAGGATTAATCGGTGAAAAAAGTTAAACTTAAAATTTAATTATCGTTTAAATGATTACTGAATCAGTTCCTGTAAGCTGTTTTTTATCCTACATTATAATGAAAATACAATGTCCGCACAACAGCAACTTTGTATAGGTGCATCTAGAATTTCTTTTTAAATACTCTTTAACAGCTCGTCACAGATTTATTTAAGTAACTCGAAGTCATAAATGTCTACCCTAAAGTACAAACAAATTTGGATATTCAAAATAACAATTATTACTTTCACATATTGTAATATATAAATAATAACTAATGAGTTCTTAGGGCAATTGTTTTTTGTAAAATATAACTCATTGACAATACAAAATAACAAACAACGGAAAATACAAATATGTCTAATAGCAATTTGAACAAACCAAAATTTCCCAAAATGTAACTCCCTTGCAGTCAATTATGTATACACATTTATAGATTTCTTTTCAATTTCATAGGGGCAAGTTTAGCTTGATCTTCATTAATCGTTCATAAAAACAACCCTTAGTGCATTTCTTTAAAATTTTCGTTTTTTTAATTGGATTATTTGCATTCCTTGTTTCTAAAATGGAACTTCCTAAACGAATGCATGTAGAAATTTGTAGGAGCTTAAAAGAAATAACAATAATTCGAATATCACCTCGTTTAAATCTGTTATAAAACATTTCGTCACGTGTTTGTAAGAGCGTATTGCTAAGAATGGTGGCCATTTATGGCACACTATTTTCAAATTATAAAACTCCCATCCCTAGTATTCTTAAATATGAATTTATTTGTGTAGTTTATTTAAAATTTTTTTCAAAATGATCAACATATTTTGCCGAATCCTTTACTTACATCTTTAATATTTCTGTCAGCGATCTAAATTCAGAAATGTGAACAATGTAATATTAAAATGCAAGGTAGCTGCACTTATTATGCAATAACACGTGTGTGTAGGTGTCTGAAGAAACTCTAAAATTAACTAATTTTTCGCGTTTCTCATTAAACATTCCATTCTTTATTGTCATTTTCACTGACTTCATAAACAAATTACAGTCTGCATAAATTTGTATCAACATTCTTATAATGACCTAATGCTTATCAATTATTATACTTATGAATACGAATTATTTTAAAATAAATTAAAGTAGACAACAGATAACTTAATAAAGTATTTAATTATAATTTTGTATTTAACGAATTCCGGTCTACCTATATTTTGCCTTAAAAGCATCATCCATAGAAAATCCAGTTTCGCAGAGGTAGAATGTTGAAAATGGTAATAGTATACGAAATGCTGTTGCTGTCAGTGCAAAAAATTCGTTATCCACCCCTGACTAAAATTCAAACAATGATTTATTACAAAATTGTCTTTTGATTTCGCCATTCGCCGTAAAGTCTACGAAAATTTCTTCTTCGACAGTTGGAAGACCTTCGCGAGTTTTTCGAAATGGTTCACCAACCCACTCGTAACTTGCTATGAAGTTGTCATCAGCAAAAAATACTTTTTAATAACATCGCTAAATGATTTTCAATGGTTACAAAAACAACTATCATATGTAGTTCTTTGTAAGTTTTAGCGAATTCCTTAAAGTTGAAGATTCAAGGTATTTAATTTCTCAAATATGCCAACCAAGTAGTTCAATTTCATCACAAATAAATCATCTCAAAACTTCTCGGCCTCCGGTCTGTTTTATTTAGAAAAATAGCGATTTCGTCTCTTAATTCATAAACACGTTGCTTTCCCACGTTATAACCACCTTGCCTCGCTATAAAACAGTAACATTGAATTTACTGTACCGATATCTTTACAAAGCGCAGCCAAGATTCTTGATTTAACTGGTCTCATTTTGACATAATTTACTACGGTTACAATAATCGCAAACACAATATTTAGACCAGGACCCATTTCTTTTGAAGTCAGAACTTCTCTGTGAATCATATGATGTTTTCAGACATTGCGGAGATTTTTGTTTCACAAGTGCTTGCAAGCTTTGAAGTCTTCCAAACATTGTACGAGCACCATCGGTGCATATTTCGACACAATTTTACCACTCTATGTGTTCCTCGTTTACAAAATCATTTATTATATTAAATAAAGCATGTATATTGCTCTAAATTCTATTGGCTTGCAGAAAAGTTGTTTTTTTACTGCTGACATGCCATCGAACGCAGGCAATTAAATGAGCATTTTTATTGCTATTTGTTGCCTCATTAAGCTGAATTAGAAACTATTTGTCACGTAACTTCCCGAAAAGCGGATGCAAGATGTAAAGTATATTTTTTTCCATCTATTTCCGCACATATTAACCAAGCCGTATTACCAAAAATTTAATTTCGCACTTATCAAATTTCATTGGTGTCAATTCTTTTTTCAATTAAATTTGCCAAAGGTAAAATACGACTGTCCTAACTTTTATTGGATTGAATCAACCATCAGATCCAAGTGGAGGTTTATTTATTTATTATCTTATTACATTTGTATGAAAAAATTAATTTTCAATTTTATTTTTCGTCATACGACCAACAGATAGTTAAAGCATTTCTAATTAAATATTTGATGACTGTTGATACAATTCTATCCAGACTGTAATTTGTTTATGAAGTCAGTGAAAATGACAATAAAGAATGGAATGTTTAATGACAGACGCGAAAAATTAGTTAATTTTAGAGTTTCTTCAGACACCTACACACACGTGTTATTGTTATTGAACAATAACTGCAGCCACCTTGCATTTTAATATTACATTGTTTGCATTTCCATACCATATAATTATATGGTATTTTTCAGTTTCCATTCAACACGTGGCGTTTACTCTTAACATGTCATTTACATTTCATATCATACGACAAAATACTAATGCTAAAAATAACAGGTTCAATTATAATTCCTGAATATTCTAACGGAAGAAAACAATAGAGAAATTTCTTTACATCCTTCGCAGTTAACGATCACGCGTTCACCTCCCATCAATTTTTGTTGCTAGTCACCTGGATGATTTGTTATGACAATATTCAGCTTAAGGGTTTTTGATGGTTCAAGTGAAGTTCTTCAAACTAGCTCATAGACTGATCTGGATCTTAGAGAAATATAATTTTGCACAATTATTTCTTTCAATTATATTATTAATTTAGACACTTATAGTCATCATCTGAACAAGCCAAATCACGTCATTCAAGAAAAATGCACAACTTTACTCAGTCAGAAAAGAACCCTGTTTCATTGCAATAATATAAGCCAATATACAACGAGCGAAAGCTGCTGAAACGAAACTGAAATATTCTTATTTACCATTGGTATTCTTCCAATCTAATAATGTTCGTTTTTTACCTCTTCCTTGTTCACTATAAAAAAGTGTAGTTGAGAATAGCTTCACATTCTTACAATTTTCACGTTCTTATAGTTAATGTCGCTTCTGTTAATAATAAATCGGCGAACTTTAATGAGGCATTCAAATTATGCCAGATAGTTTTAGAACGATTATTTAAAATAATGAAAATTATATCATTAATTGACTAAATTACTTTATTAATTAACTCGTATTTACTTAATATTATATCAAAGGTTCGGCTATGATCCAATGTGGAACATAATTGTATTTCAATACGTAAAGTTTGCTCTGAGAAGAATGCACAATTAATTTATTCAACTTATAAATATGTAGGTGCGGTTGCGAAGACTGTATAAAGGAATCCAAAGAGGATTCTCTGCGTCATTCCCTGTCCCGAGTGAACGAATACAAAGCATTAGCGAGTCCTTCGCTTATCGCATTATCTTCCAGTGATCCAATTTTGACCGCTTTCCAACTATCGTGGGAACTTCGCAATTTAGCGTTCGCCGAACCGGTAAGACATCCATGTCTGCTTAACTTTCACTAAGTTACGCACTTACACACTAATTTCTTTCACTTTGTTTCTTTTCAAGTGAACAGTGTGCACTGATTACAATCAAGCTCTAACCTCCACAGATGTTAATGTAACAATTTTATGTAATACTACACAGTATACCATCATGCACACTATACATTTCATTCATTAGTACTAATATAAAATGCTCAATAAAAATCAAATAAAAGGTAATAACTTTAAAAATAAAAACATGATAAACATACTAAACGCCAAAAATTAAGAAATCATAAAAGATAAGGAAAAATAAAAGCAAAATGCCTTTTTTGTGGGCAAACGAAAAGGAAGTAGTAGAAAACGAAAATATTGAAACCAAAAGCAAACGAAAACGAAAAAAATATAAAACTATGTACATATGTATATCAATTATATGAAAATTGCAATACCACGAAGACATGCGAATTTTTTGACTAAACTTGACTGAAGGGTTTACCTATTTAAAAGTAATAATTGATTATAATATTAAAGAAGAAAACAAAAGGTGATGTCCTCTTGGTGTAGCATATTCCAGGCAATCTACAGTTCATGATGGGAAGCTTCTAGTGTTTGCGAGGGATCCAGCTAGTTCATCAGTTTTCTGGGTGGCCAGGGCAAGAAATTGGTATGGGCCTCTTCAAACTCACTTAGTTTTCGTCACATGAAGATAAGTATTATGCTCCTGGAAAAGTGGATCTTTGAGTTGCTGATGATATGGAAGAATATGGGGTTCCACCATCTCATCAAAGTAATGCTAGATGTTCGTGGTGTCTCGGATGAACACCAACTGAGGCCAGCTCCCGTATGCTTTAATACACCCTTTACCATAACTCTTGCAGCTCAGTGCACACGTCTTTCAACAGAAAAATTAATATTGCGACGGTCTCCACGTCTGACCCTCATCCGGCTATCGTGCATCCCTATACAAATTTAAAATCTATCACTGAACAGCACCCTACACCACTTCATATTCTACTAAATTCGCAACCTACACTACTCCAAATGTTGGTGTGGGTGCTTTCTAAGGGCTTGAGAACTTAAAATGATAATACAAGGCAGAAATATTGTTGGAATGAAATTTTTTTATTATAATCTGGTAGATAATTTCATGGCATTTATTTTTTAAATATGATTTCCGACGTATATCCGCCGCGGCTACGAGTTACATGGTCCATTCGATCTGTCCAATTTTTGACTACTTTTTCCAATAAACCTGGCCGTATGGCGCCAATGGTGGCTTGAATATTGGCTTCCAATGCTTCAAGAGTTGCTGGTTTGTCGGCATAAACCAATAACTTAACTTAAAAAGTAAGCCAGAGGTGTTACGTCGCACGAACAAGGGGGCCAGTGAACAGAACCATTTCTGGAAATAAAGTTGTTACCAAATAGATTTTGCAATAAATCGATTGTTAAGCGTGTTTTATGGGCAAGAAGCGCCGTCTTTTTGGAACCAAATGTTGTCGATGTTTAGCTGATCAATTTTTTGGAAACAAAAATTCAGTCTGCATGGCTCGATAGCGCTCGCCATTCATTGTAATGGCAGTTTCTTCCTCATTTCGAAAGAAATAAGGACCGATGATGCCATCAGCGTGTAAACCGCACCAAACAGTCAATTTTAATGGATGTAATGGTGATTCGTTAACGGCTTGAGGATTGTCTTCCCTCCAAATACGGCAATTTTGCTTATTGGCGTAGCCATTTAACCAGAAGTGAGCTTCGTCATTAAACACAATTCTTTGATAAAAATGCGCATCTGCCGCCAGTTTCGAATGAGCCCAGTAAGCAAAAACGCGAAGCAAACGATGACTTCAATTCTTGCACGAGCTGTGTTTTATAGGCACGTAAGCGAAAAGATCCTTACGTAAAATTTTCCACGTAGTTAAAGACCAAAGGCCAACAAGTTCAGAACGACGACAAATCGACATTTCCACGTCTTCTTCAATACTTCGCGCTACAGCAGCAATATTCGCTTCGGTACGCACATTTCTTTGTCTCGTTGATGGTTTTGAATCGAGAAGAGTAAAATTAGTGCGAAAACGATCAATAACTGCACGAATTGCTTGCTCACTAGGCCGATTATGTTGACCGTAAAATGGACGAAGTGCTTTATGAACTTCGCGAACAGATTTATTATTTTTAAAGTAAATTTCCACAATTTGGAAGCGTTGTTCTGGCGGTAAACGATTCATGATGACTTGCTAAACCTTACTGAACAGAAATGTCATCACAGTTTGACATTATTAGCTGTCAAACCATAGCTATCGAGATCGATATTTCTCATGCAGCTTAAAAAACACCCATTATTTTTTATTGAATACTTCAGCGATAATTAAATAACAGAGACAGCTTTATAATTATTTATTTAACCAATAACTATGTAAATACAACTATTAATAATCACGAAACATTAATTACATACATTCCTACATATATCACCGATTACTAGTATTGGTCTTCACGTATCAATACCAATATCCCTAATAATCCTCAGACACCTTCCCGATCGTGTGTATATATATATATATATATATATATATATATATATATATATATATACGAGGGTAGTTTGACAAGTAGTGAGAATGGAAAAGAAAAACGAATTTTTTAAATATAAAATAATTTTTATTTTTCAATATATTCTCCTAAAAGAGCAATACATTTATTCCAACGGTGTTCCAATGCCCTTATGTCATCTCTAAAATGCGATTCCGGAAGGCTTGCAAAATACTCATTTACGAAGATGAGGTGCTAGATTCGGCGAATACGGCGCATGCGGTAGTAATTGGAAATGCAACTCGTGGATTTTGGACATTGCAACTGTGCTGGTATGTAAAGGAGCGTTGTCTTGGTAAAACAGAATCTTTTTCTTTGCCAGTCCCGGCCGTTTAGCACGAATCTCAACATTTAATTTTTGTAGTTCTGCATAATATTGTTCGTTTATTGTGGCACCTTTCTGAAGATAATCAATGAGCAAAATGCCCTTTGAATCCCAAAAAATTGATGCTATCACCTTGTTTGCCGATAAAGTGGTTTTCGTATTCTTTGGAGGTGCAGAACCACTTTCTAATCATTGTTTTGACTGTTGTTTAGTTTCGGATGTACTGTAACGTATCCAAGTTTCATCACAAGTAACAAATCGCCTACAAAAATCAACCGGATACCGCTTATAAAGGTCCAAACACTTATTGGAAATGCGCAAACGAGTAAATTTTTGATCAGTCGTAAGCAATCGCGGCACCCATCTTGCCGAAAGCTTGGAAAGGTCCAATTCTTTCGTTACAATGTGGTGTACGCGTTCTGTTGAAATGTTTACCATCTCTGCTATCTCTCTCACTTTAAGTCGTCGATCTTGCGTAATAATATTATGGATTTTTATAATCGTTTCCTTAAGTCACAATTTTGTGTGCTCCAGAGCGCGCTTCACCAACACAGCTTGTTCTACCACGTTTAAATTCATTTACCCATCTACTTATTGTGGCGGATGATGAAGTAGATTCACCTAATGTTTGCCGTAACTCATCTCTTATTTCGGTAGCTTTCATACCCTTAATTACGAAGTATTTAATCACCGCACGATACTCTGCTTTTCCCATTTTAACAAAACGACGTGTTGCTTCTTTTTCAATCAGCTGTCAAAAATAAACTAATCAACCGATTTATCTAAATATCGAAATGTAAACATGTAAATAGGCAACCTAAATTATAGTGCATTTGTTTTACCAATTAGAGCGCCACCTATGTGTCATTCTCACTACTTGTCAAACTGTCCTCGTATGTAGACTAAACGAATCTGAAATGTTCTTGCTCTGGAACGGATACTTTCTCAAACATCTCATGTTTTTTCTCGTAGGTTGTATAAATTAAGTGACAATATTTTTAAACAAAACAGCATGTCTCTTAAAACCGCAGACTATCATAAAATACCTTGTTCTCTTGGCAATCTCATATTGCTAAAGCAAAACATTCGATCAACAGACGTATTGCAGAAAACGGACCTAGCACAATATGCAGTATATTAAATAGTAATAAATATTAAGACGAATCTATACAGACCAGACGTTCTCAATTAAAATTTAATGAAACGAGTACATTAATCAGTCTAGAACACGCGTTCATACTCATGTAAAAGAGATAGATCTTATATTTTAAAAAGCCAGACTCCGTATTTCTTAATCATTTAATAAAGTAGTGACACATTTTCGGGTAATTATAATATTAAAATATTACATTTTGCCGACGAAGGTTTAAAATTAAACTTATTAGAGTTTCTATAAATTCATAAAGCCAATGGAAATGCTGACACAACCCAACTTAATGAACAAACTGACCTAATGTTTACGCTTCTCTTTGAACCCCATTCATAAAAGCAATCTTTTAACTGTATTTTAATTTCAAAAAGTAAATACATAATTATAGTACTCGCCGACAAATTACTAATCAAATTGCATCATTTCTTAGCATCATAAACTTAATGTTAAAACTACAGTTACAAATTAATGTGGTAAAAAAATAAAATATATGACGAAAGCTAAAAAATGTAATGGTTTTTTTTAAGCTGCATGAGAACTACCGATATCGATAACTATGGTTTGACAGCTGTTATTGTCAAACTGTGTTGACATTTCTGTTCAGTAAGGTTTGACAAGTTATGATGAATCGTTTAACGCCAGAACAATGCTTCCAAATTGTGGAAATTTTCTTAAAAATAATAAATCTGTTCGCGAAGTTCATAAAGTACTTCGTCCATTTTACGGTCAATATAATCGACCTAGTGAGCAAGCAATTCGTGTAGTTATTGATCGTTTTCGCACTAATTTTACTCTTTTCGATTCAAAACCATCAACGAGATAAAGAAATGTGCGTACCGAAGAGAATATTGCTGCTGTAGCGCGAAGTATTGAAGGAGACGCCGAAATGTCGATTCGTCGTCGTTCAGAACTTGTTGGCCTTTGTCCTTCGACTAAATGGAAAATTTTACGTAAGGTTATTGACTTACGCGCCTATAAAATACAGCTCGTACAAGAATTGAAGCTAAACGACCATCGTTTGCGTCGCATTTGAAACTGGCCGAAGATGAGCGTTTTTATCAAAGAATTGTGTTTAGTGATGAAGCTCATTTCTGGTTAAATGGCTACGTCAATAAGCAAAATTGCCGTATTTGAAGCGAAGACAATCCTCAAGCCGTTAACGAATCTCCATTACATCCTTTAAAATTGACTGTTTGGTGCGGTTTACACGCTGGCGGCATCGTCGGTTCTTATTTCTTTCGAAATGAGGAAGGAGCTGCCATCACGGCGAATGGCGAGCGCTATCGAGCCGTGCAGACTGAATTTTTGTTTCCAAAAAATTAATCAGCTAAACATCGACAACATTTGGTTCCAACAAGACGGCGTAGCTTGCCCATAAAACACGCTCAACAATCGATTTATTGCAAAATCAATTTGGTGACAACTTTATTTCCAGAAGTGGTCCTGTTCACTGGCCCCCTCGTTCGTGCGATTTAACACCTCTGGATTATTTTTTATGGGGCTATGTTAAGTCATTGGTTTATGCCAACAAACCAGCCACTCTTGAAGCATTGGAAGCTAATATTCAAGCCACCATTGACACCATACGGCTAGATTTATCGGATAAAGTAGTCAAAAATTGGACTGATTGAATGGAACATGTAACTGGTAGCCGCGGCAAACATATGCCGGAAATCATATTTAAAAAATAAGTGCCATGAAATTATCTACCAGATTATAATAAAAAAAATTAATTTCAAAAATATTTCTGTCTTGTATTATCATTTAAAGTTCTCAAGCTCTTAAAAACACACCTGTTACCTAGCCATGATATAATCAATCAATACTAACATTTTTCTGCTTATGTTTAATTAAACTTTAACTCATTTATTATTTAGTGCTTTATAAGATAACAAAAAATAAATTTCGTGAAATTAGAATATTGCAACGTCATCAAATTTTTGAAAAAGAAATAAAATTCTCCTAAAACTATTCATGAACGAACTATTTCAATGAATGCAGTCGACCCTCCTACATATTTTAATATGCAATATGGATCAAAACGGTAGGGTTGTGAATCCATTAAAGATGATCCAAAGACGAAAGGCCTTTGAATACAATCAATACTGATATTTTGCCTTAGAGTTGCAAGAACGATTTTCGAAGATAATCGTTTGAAAGCTTCTACTATTGCCAAAGCACTAAATATACCTTAATCAAACATTCTAACAATTTTACACGATAAACTAGATATTAGAAAAATAGCATTAAGGTGAGTTCCAGGACTGTTAACTCCTGAACAAAAATTGCTTAGACACCAAATTTTTCAAATAATTTGGCGTTTTTAGAGGCTGATGGTGACTGTGTCAAACGATGGGACGTGGATATATCATTGGAATACAAAAACAAAGTATAGTCCACGCAAAGCATCCATAAATGTTCTCGCCTCCAGAAAGGTACACGTGACTATTGACCAAAAACGTCAAAATTTGCATCACAAAGAGCTTCTTCTTCTTTATACCAGTGCACGAGTTCACAAAACAGTCAAAGTGAAATCCATCCTCCACAGTAACTTCGGTGAGCTGAATCAATCACAATGTAGTTCGAATTTAGGTCCGTTCGATTTCTTTTCATTTAGAAATCTGAAAAAGTACCTTAGAGGATATCATTTTACAAACGATAACCAATTGAAAGAGGAGATTGATGTCTATTTTGAAATTATTTATGGTTGCGTAAGTGCTTGGAAGTGAAATTACGAAAATTAAATTTGTTTTCTTTATTTACATATCCAAACATATTTATAAAACAGATTTATACGGTGAATGGGAGATAACTTTATCTTCTTCCATAGTTGCCAATTAGTTGTTAATTAATCTAACTAAAAAATATTTTAACATATCCCATACATACGAAGATTATTCTAAGTAACCTTCGTTTGGTAGTCAATTAAACACTAACATAGATTATTTTTTTAATATAAAAATATAACTTAACGAATATTACTTTCCGAATTTCCCCCTAACATAATGTGAAGCCAAGTTTCCAGAATGATGTTGGTATAGTCAGTCCGACCTATAGTAAACATTAACACTCTTTCAGTTTACCTACACGACAAAAATTTATAAAATACAAGAACTAATGTAATAAAGTTATATTTAAAACTGCCCTAATTAAAAATACTCTTGAAAATCTAAAATGAAATAGCACTTGAACAAAAACATTAAAAAAAGAAAGGACTAGAATTAAATAATAAAAATTATAAAAATCTTCAGTTTTAAAACACAAAGTAAAACAAGTAACTAAAATCTCTCATCCATTCACATTTTCGCAAATCTTACTCATCAAATTATATCCCAGTTCTTTTTACCGTTTTATTTTCGCGTCTTTAAGGAATGTAAATCGGAATATTTGGAATTGAGAAAACAGTGTCAACAGTTCGCTGTTGATTTATTACATCAATCAAGGACTTCTGAAGAATTAGCAGTCATATTGAATCACGATCCCGAGAAACAGTCCTGCCAAAACAGAGAACAAATGACACTAGCCCGATTGGAGTTGGCTATTACTTACAAGCAAAAAAAGGTAAGTGTTAATGTACACAACTGTTTTAACAAAGTCAAATATCAATGAGATATTTATATGAATTGCTTAAAATTATATATCGCCAATTGAAACCCGTGTATTTTCTCCGATTCTAAGCCGCATGTGAATTATGTCGTGAGAAGGACTGCTCTCTCGACGTTTCAACGAGATCGCACTCGTCATTTACTGACACTGAAGATCGTCTGATGTATGTTTAGTAGTTCGTCTACTTATATGTTGCTACCTTAGTCGGGACGTTGCCTCACTGACGTCGCGTGCGCTTAACCCGATATCTGTGTATGCTGCAGTCGGTCCGTATGATTATGTGGAAACTGCGCTCTCTCGCGGTTTGTTACAATCTTATTTTGCAGGTCAGTCAGAAGCGGTTTCCATATGTGCGACAGTTAGGTCTTTTCTCTATTGCGATCGCTTCTCTTATAATTCTTGTAACTGGGTTTTCGTTCCTCGCTAAAGCCTTGGTGTTGTCAAAATCGATAGGATGTCCTGTTAAGAGCCTATGTTGCGCCAACGATGATGTTTGTTCTTTCTTGAAAACTACCTTTCTATGTTCTTCTGTTCTAACATTGATTTGCCTATTCGTCTGCTCCACGTAGCATTGATCGCACTCTAACCAAAGAATCTCGTACACCTCCTAATCTTCTAATGGAAATATATCTTTCACGTTAACACAGGTATCTCATGCTCAACCAATAACTTCCCGACAGACAATGCAGTATGGGCAGCGTTGACCTAATGAAGCAACCATGACTTGCTTTTCCACGATACATGTCGTCATCTTCTTACTAGTTAGCAAAAGATAATCAGAACGTCCAAATTTCACAAGGCATTTTACAAGAACGTGATGCTCTACTTGAACACTTGATATTTTTCTGACGGAACATAGATGCAAAGTCCACTTCAAACAAAGTAATAGAAAGAAGGAATGTCACGCGCTGTTGTTGTATATCGTTTAACTTCGACGCGCTCACTGTCTTATTCTTATAGCCACACTTCTTATGCATTTCGTTCTTTTAAGAGTTTTTCAACATTCCTTAATTTAAAAAAATTTAATAAATCAGTTGACTAAGAATTATAATGTCCCGAAATAAGATATAAACAAAATTCATTGCTCGCTAACGATAAATAATCTAGCAGTATACTTTAGTGTTAAGTTTCGAACAAAGTACTTTAAGCCACTTGTTTTTAATATTAACTATATTTTAGTTCGTTGCACATCCAAACATTCAACAACTCTTAGCAGCGTTATGGTACGAAGGCGTGCCCGGCTTTAGAAGAAAATCAAGCATTCGGAAGTTCTTCATCATAAGTAAAGTCGGTCTTTTGTTTCCATTTTACTGTCTGTTCTACATGATAGCCCCTGAGACTTCCATGGGCAAAATAATGAGGAAGCCATTTATGAAATTTTTGATACACGCGTTTTCATATATATTTTTTATAAGTAAGGGAAGCATTGGTTTATATAAATATTGTTATTGGTTAATCGTTTTGTAGTTATTTTAATGTTAGACTCGCAAAGGGCGGATGAACAATTGTCGGAGTTTTTCACAAACGATGATATGGGAATGGACCTGATTAGTAAAAAAAAGGAGCAACGAGGAAATCCTCCAACCATTCTAGAATACATAATTTTCTTCTATGTTGTAGGTATGTACATAAAATAGAAATGAAAAGGATCATAAATTTCACAATAGTGTTTCTATTTAATGATATTGTATCCTCATATTAAAGAAGTAAAGCCCATACAATGTTTTATGACAATATAGTTTTTTGCAATGATTTACCTGTACACCTGGTAGCTATTTACAATAGCAATGACCTCGAAATTGTACGAAATTCTCTTTCCGCTTTACCATTTTTGGAATCAAATTTGGGGAATAGAGCTGATGAAACACTACTTCGAATCCAAATTTATGCAAGTGCGTTATCCTGATGCAAAAGCACTTTCTTCTTTGCCAAACGAGGCCATTTCTTTTCGATTTTATCGCGAACTTTTACTCGACAGTCATCCAATACGATACGCTGTACTTTTTCATATCCGCAGTAGATGACATTTTTGGATGTCCACTGCAGAATTTATTTTTTGCTCTCGCATGATCGCGTCTAAATTCAGAAAGCAAGTTTTTAACAACAAACACAATGGAGCGGATTCTAATTATATCGAATTCAAGTCTGCTTTGATTCTGATTAATACTAATCCTTAAGTACTTAATCACTGGTGCAACTCAGTTTTTATCGTTGTTTCACATGAGGTGTTCATTTTGCTAGACTATCAAACACAGTGCAGTGCACATTTAACCTAATAAAGAATAGTTTTACAGAATGGTAAAGTAGATTTCGTTGAATTCGTGTCATCTTTGCATCAGGTCACGTAGTTATCGAACTATTCGCGTAAGTTAGTGTTCTTTTCATACAGTAAAACGACTAACGGATATAAATTTTACCCTTTATGTCAAATATATTTTGTATTATTTCTATACAAAATAAAAAAGTAATATTTTATGCGCACAGAGCTTATATCAAAATATATGGTTTACGAAAGAATAAGTTCATACCGTCAAAATAAGTCTTTTAATTTCGTGGGCATGACAACTGACGTAATGTAAAATACTTGCAATCTACCTAAAACCATTACTCTTCTTTTTGGTACGTAGACTTCCGCGGTCGTGGTCCATGCTATCTGCTTCTGGGTTTCCGGGCTGGAACCGCGTCACTAGTATATCTGCCGACGTTTCGTACCCATTTGTATGGGACATCTTCAGGGCTGAACTACTGCACTGAAACTTCAGTTTCAGTGCAGTAGTTCAGCCCTGAAGATGTCCCATACAAATGGGTACGAAACGTCGGCAGATATACTAGTGACGCGGTTCCAGCCCGGAAACCCAGAAGCAGATAGCATTACTCTTCTATTCCTAAGTCACAACACTAAGTATGTGCCTTCATAAAAACTATACTTTTACTTTAAGTTGAGACAGAACATTTAACTGTATTGTGTTTCTATTAATATGTATCTCAAAATGTCGTTTATCTTACATTTCCACAACTATTTACTGATTTTTTTAAAACGTGCGAAGGCTATTTTATAATAATTATCTCTTAAGTAAACGAGGGCATATTAAGCAAAGCTTTTATACCCTTTTCTTCTTTTTTCATTTTCCTTAAGTGCAGGTTTCATCTGCGAAGGCGTAAAAGAAGTGTATAGAGATGGAGTTAAGACTTACTTAACGAATTTGTGGAGCTTCATTGACTGCACCAGGAATATCCTATATTGCTTCGTATTTATATTGAGAGTTATAGCATATATTGAACAAAAACAGGAAATAGCGAGCGATCCGCAAAAAGCTTTCATTCCCAGGGAAGACTGGAAAGCATTTGATCCACAGTTAGTTGCTGAAGGTCTTTTCGCTGCAGCCAACATCTTCAGGTAAGTATGGAAGGGGATCAGTAATTAGTGAGCCTAGATAAGAAACAATGAATTTTATAGGTAAACAATTATTTTATTTGTCAACGTATTCTCCATGTAACTCTTTACATTTAGTCCACCGATATTCAAGTCTTTTCCCTCCTTCAGGAAAGTAAGCTTCATCAACCTGATCGATATAAACGTTGGTTTCATTAGTAAGTAACTTTCCACTCAAATCTCTTACCACAAACCCAAGTTTTCAGTTTCAAAAAAAATTAAGAAGTTTGAGAAAACCAAATCTTCATAATTGTTTATCATAGAAGAAACCCAAATGTTAACATGTGCATAATCCTGAAGAAAAGTAACCTTTTTGAAAATAACCGGTATGAATAATCCAACTATAGTCCCAAAGGCAGTAGTTAACTGTATTCATTCCTATCGAGTCTTTGACTTCTTCGGAGCACTTGTACCAGTCTCAATTCGTTGTTTCGACTACACACGTATTTAAGACGTCTACTGTGTTATTTCAAATATTATTATATTATATTTGATGGTCCAGACATGTTTAAGTGCATATGTCCGCCGTTTTATGGCTGCCTTGGAGATGGGTCGTCATAAACAGAGTTTAATTCTTTTTTGATGTTGTCAACATTTCTTCCGTATGTCAAAACAAACTGAAAACAGTTCACTTTCTATTCAAATAGTAAGCGTGCTTTCGATCGGAATAAACGCATTAAATAAATGAACGCAGTTATGTTTTGAAAAGCAAAAGAGACTTTTTGTTGGTGCTGCCCTTCTTCGTCAGGTTCACTATTTACTGATCCACACTCGCATGAACTATGATAAAAATGAGTGTATTTTTCAGTGCCTTGAAACTAGTGCATTTATTTTCGATAAATCCTCATCTGGGACCACTACAAATATCTTTAGGAAGAATGGTGATAGATATAGTAAAATTTTTCTTCATTTACATGTTAGTTCTTTTCGCATTTGCGTGCGGTAATACATAATTTTTAACTGTAATAATATTTATAAACATTATTATTCACTTTAATAGGACTAAATCAATTATTATGGTACTTTTCGGATTTGGAAAAGAAAAAATGTTATCATTTAAATGGAGGCGCACCTGATTGGAAGAACGAAAGAGATTCTTGTATAAAATGGAGAGGCTTTGCTAAGTACACATTAATTTAATCCTAAAACAAACGCTTTTCCATAAACACATATTTTATTTCCAGTGTTTTCGAATCTACCCAATCGCTATTTTGGGCAACTTTCGGCCTCGTAAATTTGGAAAATTTCGAATTAACTGGCATTAAAAGCTACACGAGATTTTGGGGTCTTTTAATGTTCGGATCGTATTCAGTTATTAATGTGATCGTTCTCTTGAATTTGTTAATCGCCATGATGTCGAATACATACGCAATCATAGACGTTAGTAAACTACATATAGAGTAATGAAATGGCATATTAACAGCTTTTCATACTTTAATAATAATTAGTATTAAAAGGTTTAGAATGAAATATATTCTCCTACAGTTTATTAGATGAAAATATTTTTGCTATTATCACAACAAATGTCTTCTGTTGTAGATACTGTCGTGACTTTAGTAATTTTTTAAGCAAAATGGTCTTTCAAATACTTTATTATTGTTATGTCTGATAGATTAAATCACCACAGAATGTTGGAATAGAACAAAAAAGCATAATAATAGAATACAGAAGTGTGCAAACAATTAATAGAAAGTAAGTAATTTTGATGGAGCCTGTGGTTGATCAACTTAATCACTTAAGGTTAATAGATAACCCATTTCCACATTAACTTAAGTATTCTGTATACGTATTTCGACAACGAAAGCCAAAACGCATACTGTCGCAGAGTGGCCGTTTTGGCTTTCGTCGGTACAGATCGTGTATGGAATTTGTTTCGTGCAAATGTATGCCGTAGTTTTCCAGGTGCGACACTGTTCAATTATCAGCTGATGATGGCCACTTAGTTGTCGAAATACGTATACAGAATACGAAAATTAATGTGGAAAGGGGTTATACATCAACCTTAAGTGATTAAATTAATAGAAAGCCTATGTTTTTGCAGACGACGTAATGCTTGTAATATTCAAGACTTAAAAACAAATATTAGTGAGTGGGTTGACATTTTACAGAAATAAAATTTCACTGTTAACTAAAGTCATGACTACATCAACAAAAGAAGAAGCTATCAACATTAAAATTGGAGCCTGGAACAACGGTGTATAAGTACCTGGAAATAACATTGAACAACAGGGAAACTCAAAGCAGCGACAAGCATTCAACGTAATCTCAACATCGACTAAAGGGAAGGTATACAAAACAATCTATACACAAATTCCAACATATGAAAAGGAAAATTGGGTGTTAAATAATAGACAAGGGGAAAATTGCAGGTGAATGAAATGAGGTTTCTTTCAATTGCGAGAGTCAAAAAATTAGATAACAAACGGAATAGAGATATTGGAAATAAACTAAAAATAGAATCAATGAAAGATAAGGGAGAAGGAATGAAACTGAGGTGGACAAGATACTGAATTAGAATAAATAAAAGGAAACAAGCTAAAATAATATAGGAAGTCAGGAAAATAGGAAAGAACAGAAAAGAGAGACCCAGAACCATATGGAACAGTAAGTTGCTGAGATGTTAAAAAGAAAAGGAATAACATAGGAAGAGACAAACAAATAGTCAAGAACAGAAAAGAATGGCATGTATTCGTAGTGAGTTGAAGAGAGGAACGAATAAAACCAAACGCCTACGAGTATAAGAGATTACATATAATTATTATCACCAGATGGTGATAATAATTATATGCCTCGACTAACTATAAATAAATTTTCTATATTCGAATATCACAGCTTTACAACTATCTTCACAAATAATGAATATATGTGAATATACAAATTCAAAACAGTCAATTTTAATAGGAAACGTACTATTTTTTAGCTAACCCCGACAAAATAATGCTCCTAGTTGTTAAACACTACAATAATAGAGATGACCATCGACTTAATTGCAAGCGTTGCACTTTGTAGCATACTTTGGTATTCTACTAAATCAGACATTGTATGGAGATCTAGTAGATCCCATTCAGATTCCATGAATGTTTAGAAAACAAAATTTTCTATATAGCCCCATAAAAATCTAAGGCAGTTCTGTTTCGGAAAAATTAGAGCTACGTTACTGATCCTCCTCTCCCAAGTCAATTATCACATTCAACAACCAAAAAGTATCCTGACGAACCACCATGTTGTAGTCACATCTGTAGATAAATTTTCAACGGTATTTCTTCTGACAATTCTTTCAATTTTTAAGAAGAATGTCAAGTAAATAAAGCCAATAACGCAATTTAGACAGACATTGATGAATTCAACGACTGCCAAGAACTACTAGCCCATAGATCGATGCTGATACTTGTACTTACATTTAATTAGTTAAGTGCGGTGAGGGTTCTTGTTTTCTCAAAAACGGATATTGTTGGAATTAAAATTTGTTTTCCGTTGAAGGAAACTTTATTAAATTCATGTTATGACTGGCTGTTGGCCAATAATAATTAGTTATTGATAATAGAAGTTAGATATGTTCGTATAGCACACCTGGTTAGCTACTGAATGACTCTTAGTCAAGCTTATCACTTTTTCAAATCTTATAATACAATTACAGGATTTCTCTAAACTCTGCAATTAAATCTATTAAGGTCGACAGTTTCTATATCCTAAAATTACTGATAAATTCTTTGTGAGACGGTGGTCGATAATTAGGAAATTATTTTCAACCGAGCTGGGCCGTAGATTAATTTCATTTTTGTGGAAAAAAGCAAAAATATTAATAAAGAAATGCTTTCGGAATCTGCGAATATTTTGTAAAGGTTCTTTTAAAAGTATCACTTAAAAATGATGTAAAAGATACTCAATAATTAAATTTGGAGCAATGAAATTAACACTTTCATATGTTTAATATGCCAATTCATGACTCATCAAGTACATTGTTTTTTCTTATGTATTCAAAAAGTTAAACTTGCCGTAATTGTACTCTAAAACAGGATCACTCGGATACAGAATGGAAGTTCGCCAGAACAAAGTTGTGGATGCGTTATTTTGAAGACACTTCAACATTGCCATCACCCTTTAATATTATTCCAACGCCGAAGATATTTTTGAAAATTTTTGGGCTACGCGAGAAAGACAGACTAAGGAAAATATCTGCTCAGGTAAAACATTCTGAAATAAAACCAAATTCAAGTAAATATTTAAATTCTAATTTGTACTGCTTATAACATCCTATACACGTTGCAAAAATTTTTTAAAAAAAATTTACTGCTCTGGTAAGATTCGAACTTACCATCTCATATTTACCGGACATGTGTATAAACCACTCGACCACAGAGAACGGCGATATTCGAATCTATTAACATGCCATAAATTCCATTATAAAAACAAATATTAAATGGAACCCGCAGTAGAGTTTAATTGCATTAATTATGCGCTTTTGCGATGTGAAACTGAAAAATTCTAATTTTCACTGCTTATTACATCCAAATGTATTTATATAATAACACTTTTATTTGTCTAGAAAAACCTATATAATAGCTGTATGACGCGCCAAAAAAAAAGAAACGAGAATTTAATAATAACAATAATAATAACATAATTAGTAATATAATATTATAATAACAAATAAAATATAAAAGAAATCACAAGAACCACGATGTATCCCAAAAAGGAATGTGGAATAATCAGAAAAAAAGACACAATTTACAGAGAAACAAGACAAAACGAAAAGATCTATGGATTCAAATATGCATCTGCGGCTCCAATTCTTCTCCAAACAGTTTCAAGTTAATTGCAGTTCTTATGTGTCCAGGTCTATCTTTATAAAATTTAATATCTATGTAATAAGGAGAAAGCGAATTAATCTTTTGTTTTACGTATATTAAGGTTTCATAAATGTAAATGCAACTAGATGAAATGCAAAGTTTCACTTTCTTGAAATAGAGACGACACGAAACTCCTCTTAAGACGCCGACCATGCTTCATATAACAGTTTCCTGCTGCAAAAAAGAAACTGGTTGCAGAAACCCAACGCAGCCCAAAAAATAACACCATATGTTATTCTGATTTGAAAATTAGCATAATAATATGTCGAAACAATTTTCTCATTAGCTATCTGAAATAATCTATAAATAACGTAAAATACGGGAGAAAATCTTTTAAAAAGTTGATTTGTGTATCTCCTAACCCAGACTTTTTTCGCGGCATAGTCGATTGGACCTGCTACACAAAAATAAACTTTCGTTCATTCTTAACGCCAGGTGTAGAATGTATGAAATTGATTTTGTTCAAATTCAGATAGAAAGTATTCAACTAGTTAAGAAATTTCTCGAGCATTGCTTCCCAATCAGGCCTGCTAGATACGGAGGTAGATAAATAGTAGTAATCATCATCATATAGAAGCAGTAATTGTTTTCAAAAATTTTTGTTTATGTAACCAGGTAAGTAAAATCAAGCTTCATCTTAGAGTATGGTCTTGTTCAATGCACCGTCATCATTAAAGGCAGGTATGGGCAACCTTTGACATGTTGTGGACCAAACTTTAATGTGCAAATACGTTCGCGGACCGCGTTTAAAAGTAGTGCATTTTAAAGTAGTGCTTTAAAGTAGTGTTCATAATTTTTAGCGATAGATATCAGACATGAAATAATAGGACAATGTCTCGCGGGCCGGACCCGGCCTGCGGGCCGGTTGTTGCCCACATATGATTAAAGGGATTAAAAAATCATTGGCAATATTATAGTCGTGCATTAAATTCTCGTCGAAGAAACTGCTAAACCACTATCATTCTATATGGATAAAAGTGTAATCATTTCCATACCACTATATAACAACTTCCATATGATAATTCTGCAAAAAAAATTCATACATGTAATACTATTCGAATAATAAAGTAAGTTATACCTGTTTGCTGAGGTAGTTTACGAAGAGATTTATTTGGGCTCTGTAGCATTCGTTACCGTATATCTTTCTTAACTGTCGGAGATACAGTTTTTGACCTATCTGGAGATTTCTTTCTACAAACATTTCGGGATAAAGCAATGAAAGTGTCTTTTTCCACGGAAAATGCCAATCTCGCTGACCCGAGTACCAAGAAGTACTTTTATTTAAATACATATAGTAGATAATGGTAATACGAAATGAATAAACAAAAGTAATAACAAAAATAAACTTTCACAAACGTTTAATGAAATATGGAATAATAAATAATGAAAAATAACTGAAAATTTTCTTTCATCCTAAATACCAATTTAATTAATCATTTTTGATCTAACTATTATATAGGTATATTACGTTGTTTTCAAGTGAATGATTTTATTGTGTCGTTAATCTAGTCAAGAATTTATGGTGCGTCAGTAATCTTTGACAAAGTGTGATAAAAATTTATTGATTTCCTATAAAGAAATTCAAGACATTTTATATAATAGATTTGTACTAGAGGTGAAAATCCTATTAAATAATTTTTGTTTTTTAAAAACATCAAGTAAATAATCTAAACTAGTATCAATAGATGTTTTACTAATAATATTGTGATGTGTAACAAGTAAACGTCCCACGTCACGACTTTTTAATGACGTGCATTGAAACTTGGACCACATCGCCTACACAATTATAAATCAATGATATGTTACGTCTTTATAACAAGTAAAATGAGCGGTATAATTTGCGGCATATAATAAATAACAAAATCATGAATATAGTAGGTGATTTAATAACCTGTTTATAAACATTTTAATTAGACCGGTCTTCAAATTATATCACACCTCCCCCACTTAATTTTTATATTATTAGGTGCGCAACTAAGTTCTTGCTGTTTTTCAAGAGATGGCTCCAGTAGTAAGTGCTGGTCGATGTGACAAAACGTCATGAACCAAGCTTAAACATATGGTAAACAAACCGCTTTGACACGTTAGTGATTTTGTTTTTGCGTCATATACTTTTGATTGTGTGAAAATGTCTGATTTTGTGCCAAATAAGTGTCATTTGCGGGAAGTGTTGGTTTTCTTCTTTCATTCGAATAAAACGGCAGCCGAAGCGCATCGAGAACTCCAAAAAGTTTACGGAGATGCTGCTCTAAGTGAAACAACTTGCCGTGATTGGTTCCGTCGCTTCAAAGACGGTGATTTCGATTTTGACGACCGTTCGCGTGAAGGAAGACCAAAAACCTTCGAAGACGCTGAATTGGAGGCATTGCTCGATGAGGATCAGTGCCAAACGCAAAAAGAGCTTGCTTCAGTATTAGGAGTTATCCGCCAAGCCATTTCCCAGCGATTGCATGCGTTGGGAATGATTCAAAAACAAGGAACTTGGGTTCCTTATGATGTGAAGCCAAGAGACGTTGAGCGTCGTTTTTTCGCCTGTGAACAACTGCTCCAGCGGTAAAAAAGGAAGGGTTTTCTTCATAGTATCGTTATCGGTGATGAAAAATGGATTCATTACAGCAACCCAAAGAGAACAAAATCATGGGGACCGCCCGGTCATACTTCTACGTCGTCGGTTCGCACGAATATTCACACTGCGAAGGTTTTGCTGTGTATTTGGTGGGACCAGGGCGGTGCTATTAATTATGAGCTGTTGAAACCAAACAAAACCATCACTGGGGAATGGTATCGAAATCAATTGATGCGATAGAGCCGAGCACTGCGAGAAAAGCGGCCACAATACCAGCAGAGGCACGAAAAAGTGATTCTACAGCATGACAGCGCTCGGCCTCACGTTGCCAAACCCGTTAAAACCTACTTAGAAACGCTCAAATGGGAGATCCTACCCCACCCGCCATATTCCCCAGATATTGCGCCCTCCGATTATTATTTGTTCCGTTCGATGGCACATGGTCTGGCTAATCAGCAGTTCCGCTCATATGAAGACATCTTAAAATGGCTTGATTCGTGGATAGCCTCAAAAGACGAACACTTGTACCGTGATGGTATTCGAGCTCTGCCAGAAAGATGGGAAAAAGTTGTCGCTAGCGATGGGCAATATTTTGAACGATTTATTTGTAAACATTTTTTCACAATAAAGTTGCATTTTCATCAAAAAAACAGCGAGAACTTAGTTGCGCACCTAATAGAATTCTATATTCATTTTATTCGATAATAATTCTTATTGTCGCTTCATCCAACTATTATGTCTTAATGTATAAGAAATCTTCAGCAAATTAATCTAAAAGGTCGATGAGCGCAAGTAATATTTATCAATAAAACTCTTTTTCCATAGAAAAGAAGCATGGAAGAAAAAGAAAGAGATTTCAAATATTCCTCTGTAATCAGAGCATTGGTTTGGCGTTACGTCTCATCAGTACACAGAAGGTGTGAAGAGAATACGGTTACCGAAGACGAGATTAACGAAGTTAAAAGTGACATATCCGCTTTTAGATATGAAATGTTGGAAATATTAAATAAAAATGGCATGGATGTATCGTGTGCGGATAAAAAAGAGAAAGGTTCGAAAAGATAAAATCTCCAAAACATAATGCAATCATCTCCAACTGTTCGGGTTTGATAGCAGATCAAAGATTCTAAGTTTTCTTTTCCGAGCTTTTTAAGACTACGATCATTCTTGCAGTTGTAGATTAGGTATTATACATAAAACGATCCATTATTTCATCTCTCCATAAGAGGAAAAGACCATTGCTATTCATTATTGAAAACAAATCAAAATATGTATGTACATGTGCTAACATAATAGACATTACAAAAAAACTTTCCTAAATTGCTTTTACATTATTAATAATTATATAAATTGCTATCATTATTTACCTTTATTTAAGACCAATTTTATTAAATAACTAGCAATATTAAAGCAAATAACCAAAAATAATGACACAGTCCCAGTACAATGGACAAATTAATTCAAAAGAAAAGTAAAAGAAGTTAAGTTTCTTCTTTATATATATATAGTAGCTTCTAATAACAAATTAATTTTCAGCAAAAAAAAATAGTACGAGGGAGCGTTTTTATATTCGCGGAATGGGGGACAAGGGGTGGAAATAAAAAAAACAAATTATTTTTCTTTTTCAATATATTCACCTGCAAGACGGATACATTTTTCACATCTTTCAATTAATTTATTTATACCCTCATAAAAAAATGATTTCTCTTTATCTGCAAAATACGCCGAAACTGCCTCCTTGACTTCATCATCGGCAGTAAATTTTTTACCCCGCAGCTCTTTTTTCATTTTCTGAAACAGGTAATAATCACTCGGGGCCAGGTCTGGGCTGTAGGGTGGCTGATTCACAATTTCGAAGCCCACCTTATGCAGGGCAGCTAACGCAACGCGGCTCTTGTGGACGAGCGCGTTGTCGTGCTAAAGCAGAACAGCTTTTGTCAATTTTCCCCGTCTTTTCTCTTTAATGGCTTCTTTTAGTCGCTCTAATATTGAAGCGTAATATTCTCCGGTTATAGAAACATCTTTATCTTTATAATCAATCAACAATATTCCTTCCGAGTCCCAAAATACCGTTGCCATGAGTTTCCCAGCTGATTGTGACACTTTAAATTTCTTGGGAGGTGCTGTGCCCTTTTTATGCCACTGCATGGAGTCTTGTTTGGACTCAGGTTCATAATGATGAACCCAAGTTTCGTCTCCAGTAACAATTCCACTCAATACACCATCCTTGTCTTCATTACAGAAGTCCAAAAATGCACGCGAACACTCTACGCGCTGTTGTTTTTGCGGCGACGTGAGCATTCTCGGCACCCATCTTGCGCTGACCTTAGACACGCCGAGATGATCGTGTAGGATTTTAAAAATTGTTGTATCGGATACTCCAACCATTTCTGCGAGTTGTTTCTTCTTTAGTCGAGCATCTTCGAGTACAATTTGTTCAACTTTTTGGATAAGTGCTGGCGTGGTCACCTCAATGCTCCTGCCCGGCCTCGGGTCGTCTTCAAGGGATTTCCTTCCTTGTTTAAATAAACTATGCCACTTGTACACCATGGTTTTTCCTGGACAAGAGTCGCCGTAAACCAATGACATCTCATTCATTATGGTCGCGACTGATTTTCCTTGCCTGGTAAGGAACTTTATAACGGCACGATATTCGATTTTTTCCATATTTCACTTTTCACTCCTGATTATGTTACTTGGTTGACGATAGCTCAAAGACTAACTGTCTAATAACAATGAAACTTCGTATTTATACTATAATCATGAATCGCTGCACAGGCCACGCCCCCAATGCGCCTACTCACCCCTCTACAACCCGCTCATTCCGCGAATATAAAAACGCTCCCTCGTAGTTTGTTTTCCATTTCTGATGCACATATAAACAAATATCTCAAATGAATATTGTTGACAAGCATATTTTTCGTTTGTGAACACCACACAGACTGAAAACATTGTAAAGAAAAAAGAAATGCCTTAATTACTGGTAACCTGTGCCTACTATTCAAGTAATAAAAATATGGTGGGACAGGCTTCTACTTCCTAAGTTTATGTGTTGCTGTGTTTCTTCATTAGGTCTCCAATTCTTTTCCATTCTTTTCTATTCTTCATTTTCAGTCTCCACCATATAATCCATGTTTACCAAGTCTTTGGTAACCTGTTCTCCTCATCTACTGACTCAAGACTCTTTTAAGTAATATACACACTTCTCTCTGAACGTCATTATCTTTGACACTTTCAGTGAAAAGAAATTTAATAGTTATACGTTGTGCAACAGAATTTTACACATTAATACAATTGATAACACAATCAGCATGTTTACTTTTCGATTAATATAAAACCGCTTTACAGTATCTCCTCAATTATGTTCAGAAAAAAATAAGATGCAGGTCAAGTTTGCTTACCGTCCTAAATAATCAAGATACCCAATGAAATAGAAAACTTGAAGAATCATAAACGCTCGGTATTTCCAATCTAAATTCTAGAGATTTTTTCGCTATCGACCCAGTACAGTTTAATTTCACTGTATCGGCAGATTGTTGCTTGATTCTTATTCTACTATTTTAGCTATATTAGGTAAAAAAATGAAGGTCTGGGAAAGGCGTTTAATGAAAGACTTTAAAGTAGCACCGATAAATGCAGAAGAAATGGAAAAGTTAATTTACGTTTCGCCACCAGAAAATGAAGATTCATTGTCCAGGTAATATTTTCATATTCATTGATTATGCAGGTTTATTTAATTTTAAAAAAATCAAATAATTGTACTGTGTAATTTCTAGATTTAGGCGAATAGCAAAGATGGCATTATTAAATTCGAGTTTGCACAAATGGAGGCAAGTTGTAAAGGGTGCATGCTTGGCGTAAGTAGTATCATTTGTGACTAAATCTAGAGCCTAATTTTTAATTAATCACTCAGCTATTTTAATTTTAAAAATCTTTATGTTATTCCTCTAACTTTTCTTTAACTTTGTATAAAGAAATATTGGGTCTGGGAAAAAGTTCGTGGCGTTTTTCCCGATAGATGGCATTGGGTGCCGATAACTAAAGAACAACAAGTTACAGCGACACCACCGACGGCTCGTTTTTTAGATGACCTTCCGAACGTTAGTTTGAGCGTAGAAACATTGTAATCGGTGCAGTGGTTGGAAAGTTATTCGCACTTGAAAATGGAGAAGAATAATGAGAAATTTCGCTATATTCTGCAATATTATTATGATAAGGGGAAGAACGCTGCGCAGGCTTGTGATAAAATTTGTGCTGTGTACGGTGAAGGTACTTTATCGAAATCTGTTGCGCGGAAATGGTTCGCTCGCTTTCGTTCTGGAAATTTCAATGTGAAAGATGAGTCACACTCCGGTCGTCCAATCACTGAAAAATCTGATGAAATTCTTGAAAAAGTCCAACAAGATAAGCATATCAGCAGTGTCGATATTGGCATGGAGCTAGGCATTGACCACAAAACTGTTTTGAACCATTTACACAAAGCTGGTTACAAAAAAAAGCTTGACGTATGGGTTCCTCATGAGTTGAGCGTGAAAAACATGATTGACCGAATTAACATCTGCGATGCGCTGCTGAAACGGAATGAAATCGAGCCGTTTCTGAAACGTTTAATAACCGGAGATGAAAAATGGATTACGTACGATAATCGGAAGCGTAAAAGATCGTGGATAAAGGATGGTGAGCCGTCACAAGCGTTCGCTAAGCCAACATTGACGCCAAAAAAAGTGATGCTGTGTGTATGGTGGGACTGGAGGGGAATCGTCCACTACGAGCTACTTCCAACTGGTCAGACGATTGATTCTCAACTCTACTGTGCACAACTAGAGAGATTACGCCAGGCGATTGAAAGAAAACGGCCCGAATTGATTAATAGGAAAGGTGTTGTCTTCCATCATGACAACGCCCGACCACACACTTCTTTGATGACCCGTCAAAAATTGAGAGAGTTTGGTTGGGAAGTTTTGATGCACCCACCTTACAGTCCGGATATAGCACCCTCTGACTATCATCTGTTTCGATCTCTGCAGAACTCTCTCAATGGAATTAAGTTGGTTTCAAAAGAAGCCTGTGAAAACTACTTGATTCAGTTTTTCGACCAGAAACCACAGAAGTTTTTCACCGATGGGATCATGGATCTACCAAAAATATGGCGAAACATTGTCGATAATAATGGAGCATATTCGGTTTAAATGAATTCGTCCACGCGCCATGCGAGGACCAGTTGAATTTTACTGAAAAAATGCCACGAACTTTTTCCCAGACCAATATATCGAAATTTTTTAAATATCGAAGAATACATAATGTTGTTAACCTGAAATATATTTATTTCTGTTAAAGGCTTCCTTTTATTTAGTTTAACACTTCAAAACCTTTCATTTTTCAAATAACAGAAATCTTATCTATATTTACAAAACTGCAATTGCTAACTTCTTGTGCAATTAACTATGTGCTTGGATTTAAAATAGGATTAATGTACTTTTTTATCAATAGATTTTAGTTGAGTTCTAAAAATTGTACTTAAATTTGGAGAAACAAATTCTCAAATATTCTCCCTTTACTTTCTACAATTTTAGATCCCAAATTGGACAATGTAACAGCGAAGATTCTATGAAAAAACAACAAGATCTGCAGCAATCTATGATGAACGCTCGAAAGAATTCGAATTCACAAAAAGATAATTCATCTTCTAACACAAGTAGTAAGTATTACGAATGCCAAAATAACAAGCAGAATGAAATTAAATCATTTGCATTCTTCTATTTATAATAACGTATAATATACAATTATTAAGTGTTCATAATGACCAGTACACCTGGTAAATATCTCTGTAATATTTATATATAAGGTATTGACATCTGTATTGCCTAACTGTGAAAGCATGAAATCTATCGCGAATGCAATTATTTTTGGTATATCTTGTAATTAAACCGAGATGTTTCGAGGTGTTTCTATTGGTGGATTCATCAGGGAGAATTTTGATTTCGTAAGGGAGAATTTTAATTTCTGGATATTTCTAACAAATTTTGGTAACTTTCTTCGCCCAAAATGTTCCTTATTATTGCCGTACACTTTGTCCGTAAGTTATTTTGGAGTCAAGGCAAATTTTTGAAATCAATTTAGGTAAATGATCCGCTGTAGAAAATTGAAGATTATGTTCCGCTGTGAAAGCAGTCAATCACTGTAAGATGAAAAAAATAAAAAATATATAAATGTATAAGTTTATTTACTTCCTTCTTACCTTTCGAAATACTTTCTTTCAATTATTTTATTTAAGACGTTGTAACTGAAGTGGGTTACTAAACGCCGTTTGTGAACGAACTTTAACTTATTTTGATGAAATCTAGATTTTTCGGTTTTATTAAAACTTCTTTTCTACTCACAATATTAATATCCTTATTGTAACTACTGCATCTTGCAAAATTACTTGCGTTCGACCTTTGGTGAGCTGTCCTCGGAAATTCTCTATTTCTTCCATTCGTGTTTATATTTTTGAGGATATTTAAATCTACCAATTCTAGAACTAGGACCAACTACTTGTTCACTTCTATCAGTACTTGTATTTTAATAAAATTTTAACCCAAAAAACATAACGAAATTATAAAATCTCAATAAACGTAGTCAGCGCTTGGAAATCCCTATTTCTATTTAAGCAATTCGAAAGATTTCCGTTTTGCAGTTATCAACAAATCAGTTACTATTTTGCGACTTATATATTATTTAGTAGTAGTAATAGACTATGAACAGATAGTACGGCACCCTATATTTTATCTGCGAAGTTTACATTTTTTCAATTAGACTCATGTACAAAAACGATACCTTACTTTTAGTGAATCTCTCTAACAACAGAAATGAAATTAGTCATGATAAAAACGAAAATTCGGTAGTATATTAAAACGTTTCGGTAGATCGGTAAATTCAAAGCAACTTCTACCGAAAAATCAGTAGAAGTGGCAACACTGATTGTATGATCAACTCTAAAATTGTCAAAAACTGTGGAATAAATCACACTCTTCGTCAAAGTAATTATGAGAAAATACACACAAACTTTATGAACAACCTACCTAAACATGAAATATCTTCAAGAATTTTTTTACATTTACTGCATATTATAATACTCAATCATAGAGTAAAAGTATATGAAAACAAACAAAATTTTATGTCAAATATCCTTAAGGTAACAATGAACCTAAAATGTAAATGAATGCAACTTCAAACAAGGTGATGCAACGTAAGCGATTTGAATGTGCATCGAAGCGAATTTTTTTTTACTGAACACATTCCTAAAGCGACATGAATAAATTTTAAAGATGTACGAGAGTTGCTGCTAAAATTTGCGCGACAAAACTTTATTGCTTTTCAACATATTATTCTTCACAAACCCATATATTTCTTATGTGAATAGAGCAATTTTCATAGTATTATTATTTTTCCCATTTTGAAAATGCACTAAAAATTTCACCAATTGCTATAATAGTGGTATCATCTACAAAATACAACTTGCGATGAACAGCAAGAAGACTATAAATAGTCAATTACTAAACAAGTAATTCAACAAAATAGTGTCGAAAAATTCTAAAACAAAACTAAATCCATGTTCATTGATTTCACAAATAAAAGGATTGACTATGAGACTCATATTAACAATACGTAGATTGCTTTAAAAATTTTGCGGATGATACAAAAGAAATCAATTATTTTAGTCAATTTTTTTTTGGTTTTTCAAGATATTTGCCTTTATGATCTACGCACTTCTGCGTTCGGTGGAACCACTTCTCAAAATATTGAGTTCATTATTCTTCAGTCACATCAGATAAGAAATTTTCGTAATCTTCCATCGTCGCTTCCATGGAATTACATTTCAATTCACGCATTTTGTCTTTTATGCATGGAAATGAAAAGAAGTTACAATGTGCCAGGTCGGGACTATAAGACGAATTAGCCATAAACTCCGTTCGTAAAGCGGCTAAAAACTCTGATGTTTGAGATGCGTTGTGTGATGGTGTATTGCCGTGATGCAGAATGATTCGTCCTGTTAGTCGTTTCTCGCGCACTTTTTGGATCACAGACAAATGGTTGTATACCATTCAATATTAACTGTGCGACGATCATCTAGCGGAATAGTAGCAAGATGACGGGTGTGTCCAAAAAAAAAGAAACCACTATTTTCTTGCCAGAGCTTCGTCCGCGGCTCACTTTCTCCTCGTTTTTGAAGACCCATTGAGACGATTGTCGCTTGCTTTCTGGCTTGTAACAATAAATCAGACTTTCGTCGCTTGTAACGATGTCGTACGCTGATTTTGTTCAACCCCAGTTGAATAATATAAGCATTTTTTGCACCAATCCGTAAACGCTTTTTTTGAACTTCTGTTAAACTGTATGGTATCCATCGAGCGCAAAGCTTTCTGACGACAAGTTGATCATGCAGGATAGTTCTGATTTGGCTTATCATGTTGTATACGGCGTCGATGTTTTCTGGAATGACTGCAGTGCTATATCGTCCCTCATGATGCTCGTCTTTGAGCGAAACACCTCCACGCTAGAACTCGTACCACCTTTCAACAGTCGCCAAGGACGGTTCTTCATCGCCCAACAGTTGCTTGTTTTTTTTTCAAACAGTCTTGTCGAGTGAAAGCGTCTTTAAAATCATAGAAATTCATGGCTCGAAAATTTTTACTCGCTAATTCCATTTTTCACAAAACTCACTTTATTTAAAAAATTAATGTAAAGAGGCAGCAGCATATGCTAGCGATCTGGAAATGCTATTCGGACTAAAAGATCTCAGAGAATACGATAAAAATATTTCCTACAGCGCCACCTTACGGGAAGTAGCTGAACCGTAAAACTTTTAAAACAACCTACGTACATATTCTCATCGGTAAGTTGTGTATCGATTGACACATGTACTCGTACATGTTGCAAACTACGGAGTTACGCAGAGCTATAAATCTGTTCGGTTAAGTTTATTTAGATATGTACATAAATCAATAAAATAAACATAAAATATGCATATATGAATTAATAAAATTAAATACAAATTGCAAAGAAATACTGAAAGTCCTTAACAATATTAAAAGAATAATTTTCATAGAATTTACGTACAGTAAACATATTTTTGCATTGGCTCAGCAGAATCGATCGATTACTTTTTTAAGTTATAGAAATTTTAAGGTCACATTTAACTTTCCTAAATTTCAAAGGGTACTGGTTGACATAAATGAACATCCAGAAAATGTTGGTAAACTTTAATGAAATCTTCAAAAGATATGTATTTTATTCGTGTTAAAAAGCGATGAAAATTTCAGCAAGATAGAATCAAAACAAATTATATAAACATTAATAATGCGTCGATACTGTTCCTTGCGTATTGAGCTAGACGGTTAGATGTACCTGAAATAAGCGAATTACTGGTAGAAAGCATCCCACAGGCTTTCTACTACCCAAGTCAAACTTCTAAAATTCTTAATTTGGAAATATCTACCTTATTTGGGAATGACAGTAAATCGTTCATTCTCTGTTCAACCACACGTGTTCGATTGATAATAAGTTTAGCGAATGAGGTTATGGAAACCGATCGACAATCAAAATCATCCATAGCAACCGTCGCAGTATGACGCTGCGCAATATCCTGCTAGAAAATGAGATTTACCAGTTGTTGAAGATATAGCATTAATGGTTTCATCAAGAAAATGTAATTTTAAATTATAAAACTGATTTCCATCCACCATATGAAGAAGCTCTATGGGGAAACAATTGTGGTTTGTAATAAAATTTTAAAACTCAGTTCTTTACTGATTTATATATTAGTAATAAGCTTTCAAATGTATCTCCGTTACCAGTTAATGATTTTAACATCAAGATTCATCACTAAAAATGATTTGATTTTAGAGCAATTTTTCATTACACCACTCTAGCTATAAGATTTTATGGCGTGGAATTAGAGATAAACAAGACAGTAATCTCTACAACCCAAATCCAAGAGATCAAATTGTTCTCTATATAGATATTACGGAGATTTGTTGGTTAGTTCTCTTCTTCTATCACCAATTTCACTTGTTGAAGAGAAATTGTCCCACAAGCGTCACAGGCCGAAAAGCACAATCTACACTATCAGTGGTACGATGCCTCCAGGACGTCCAGGCAGTAAACGTCGTCGTTCCTCATTATTTTCTATCCATCTTCCACAGCGGTGAGTAATTTTAGCCACAGGATCAGCAACATCACGAATTTGAATTTGATGGAGCCTGTGGTTGATTAACTTAATCACTAAGGTTGATATATAACCCCTTTCCACATTAACTTTTGTAATTCTGTATACGCATTTCGACAACTAAGTTGTCATCATCATCAGCAGACAATTGCAAAGTGTCGCACCTGGTAAAACACGGCGAAAAATACCTGTACGAAAAAAAACTCCGTACGCGATCTACACCGCTAAGAACCAAGATGTACAGGTGTTTTTCGCCGTGTTTTACCAGGTGCGACACTTTGCAATTGTCTGCTGATGATGACAACTTAGTTGTCGAAATGCGTATACAGAATTACAAAAGTTAATGTGGAAAGGGGTTATATATCAACCTTAGTGATTAAAACATCACGAATGGATAACCTGGTTGCTTGTAGACTAATTTTCCAATCACGTTCAAAGCTTTTAATTGATGAGAATTCGCACATATCAAATAGAAGGCATTTTTTTACACTTACTAAGTTAAAACCTAAAGTATGATTTAGAGTTACTTAAGTAATTACTGAAATTTTTATTGTTTTTTTAATACGAACAAGATACATTTTTCCTGCGTTCATTTATTTATCGCGACCAGTGTATTACACTCTATCATTAATAAGAAAGAAAGTCGTCTTATACTTATATGCATTTACTGGTAACTCAATGGGAGCAAAATATTGTATAATGAATATTATAGTATACAATTCTATGAATTATTTATATAGTATAATGTACGAAATTTATAAATAATCACGCTTATAAGGTACACTGAAATTTATATAAAACAACCAAGTAATAAACTGAATTGCAAATGTTATAAACAAAAGATATTTCAAAATGATGTCGCGGGTTTTTAAAAATAGCTTTTATTTGGTCATTTCGATCAATCAGTTTTATTTTGCTTCCCCATGTCCAAATTTTAGATCGTCCCACGTTATTTGTTTATGTTTTATGCCGTTCTTTGTTTATTTGTTCTATTCGCGTTTAATTTATACCAGTTTTACTTTGTACCTTTAAACTCATGTTTTTTATTTGGCTCGTGGCTCAATCATAAATAACGAATGAAAATATAATACGTATCGTGAATTTATATACAGAGTGTGTGTAAATTGTCTACTTATCTGTACTCACAGCTATTAAGAAAGGTTTAGATAAAAATAATTATCTCAAAGACCACGTTGAAACTCGTAATTACCAAAAAAATTAATATTTCGCCCAAAATAATTGATAATATAGAAAGTTTATTAGAAATTGCTTTTGGATAGTTCGAAATACAAGAGAAATTAATTTTCTTTTTTGTATATCCTTCTGTGTCTGTAGTATATGCAGTTTTCTTTTGCGCAAATGTAGATATGTCTGCATTAACTACGTGCTAATATCATAGTATAAAAATATCCAATAACGTTCGACGGAAGAAGAATATTATACTGGATGAGTTTTTCGTAATTTTTTGTATGGAGATCTCGGAAACTACAACAGATACAGATTTGGTTAAATGGGAAAAGAAGTAAGAGATGTAAGAAGTAAGTCTAGTACGTATATGCGTATTTTGACGTGGTTCCAGGTGTGACACTATGATTAATTATCTGCTGACAATGACAACTTAGTTGTCGAAATACGTAAATACGAACATTATTGTGGAAAGAGGTTATATTAACCTTAACTGATTAATATAAAAAGTATATTGTTTAATTGGAGAAAATCTCAATTCTCTTTACATAACAAACTATTGTTATATAATCACCTTTTAAAACCTGTATATACTGTCAAATTATGTAGTTGTGCAAAAAAACCAACAGTAAAAATATACGGACATTTCAAAAAAAAATTCTCAGCATGGTATATAACGTAGAATTACGTAGAAAGCTGAAATACCCTACAATAATGGAGAGAATCAAAATATTTTCAAAAAAACAAGACGAAAGACTTAGTGGAGATATTACCGTCGAAATCATATATTTTATAGGCAATCGGACATCTGAAGTGGATAATTTCATTCTGTTCGGTCTCAAGTGTTGAGTGAAAAGTAAAGTTAACCCGTGCTTAATTAGCGAAGTAACTTCCAGAACAAAACAAAATTAGCACAGGCTTCTTAGTGATGATAAGATATAAGTTAATTGAATTTGCAAATGGTTTAACTAATTTTTAATAAAAAATTTCTAATGGGTAAGTCTACACAAAACATAGGAACACCTTGTTCTTAATTAAAGGTATTTCTTAGCGTATTCATATCTAAACAACTTTGTTTGTAATGAGCTCTGTTTTTTTATTAAAATACACTACAGTATTTCTAATAATAATATTCTTATTTAGAAATGGAATCAGGCATTCAAAGTAGTAGGAACATGTCGAGTTGCTCCTTACCGAGTGCGGATCTCACCAATAATGCCTGTAAATGCGAGAGGGCCCGCTACAATTGGAAACGATTACACAATCAGTTAAGTTTCAGCGACGACGTGCTTTCGAGAAATTCGCAACAACGTGAGAGAATGAAAGCAGTTTTTGAGAAAGAAGCAAGCGATTACAGAAATACAATAACTTACAACGAAAGCGAAGAAGAAGATATTGACAACGTTGACGAAACTCTCAACAAATCTGGCAGAGGCAGTGCGAAAACTGCCTCGATCTTGTTGGACATTGAAGATGATGATTCTAATGACGACGAGGACAGCAGTAAATTAAAACGAATTGACAATAACCGTGATCATTTAGACAAACTTATGTACTTTGATTCAAGGGAGAGTAGAACCCGTCATAAGAGCTTTAAGAAGGTATGATGTTATTAAAACATTTGTTCATTAGACTGCTAAGTTTATTTTATTGTTTTCTTACTTTAGAAGAAAACTATGCAAGCCGAATCATCCGTTTAAAATGTTTTACAAATTTCTACCATAATAAATTTAATAACACATTCCTTTTCATTGAAGTATTCCCATACATATCAAAACCACACAAAATATTTCATAATAAAGAACAATTATTTAGGGATGGATGTAGATACTTACATACATAATGGAACGTTATTTCTGGTTTAGTATGGTTTACCTTAACAGTAACTTGATTTCCGTAATAAAAATAGCAGTATAATAATAAAAGTAAAAGACCCGTTCACTATTATTTTAATTAATATGATCTCATTAATTTGTTTAAAGTATTTCTAACATTATTTTGTACAAATTATATATAGTATTTATAATAGAATCTAACAAATTCATATATTAAACTCAATAGAAGCGTAACTAAATATTTAACACATGGATCAATATGTCCAGAGACTAACCCATAGATGGCGCTCGTAGTAAACCAGTAACCACGTCTTTCTAGAGTACTAACCTTTGCTTGAAACGTGTCAAAATTTTAATTCGATCGGACCAGAAACAGCTGAGTTATCGAGGTTGGAGTAAAGTCGTTTTGTAGTTTGTTTAAACAATGGAAAAAACCGAGTTTCGTGTTCTGATAAAACATTGTTTTTTAATGGGTAAAAACACCACCCAAGCAAAACAATGGATTGAAAAATGTTACCCGGACTCTTGTCCATCAAAAGCAACGATTTGTCGGTGGTTTGCCGAGTTTAAACGTGGTCGTACCGACACAAATGACGCGGAACGCTCGGGTAGACCTGTGGAAGCCGTTACACCGGAAAATGTGAGTGAAGTGACAAAAATTATAATGAAAGATCGTAAAGTGAAGCTCCGTGAGATTGCTGAGATGACACAGATATCATATGGAAGTGTATTTACTATCCTTCATAAAAAATTGAGCATGAAAAAGGTTTTTTCCAAGTGGGTGCCGCGATTGCTTTCGATGGAACAAAAACAGCAACGAGTCGATGATTCAGAAAGCTGTTTATCACTATTTACTCGCAACAAAAAAGATTTCTTGCGTCGTTACGTGACCATGGACGAAACATGGATACATCACTACACTCCAGAGTCGAAGAGGCAGTCATCTGAGTGGCGCACAGCTGGCGAAAGCCGTCCGAAACGTCCGAAAACGCAGCAGTCAGCTGGCAAAGTCCTGGCGTCAGTTTTTTGGGATACACATGGCGTGATTTTTATTTACTACCTCGAAAAAGGTAAATCGATCAACAGTAATTATTATATTGACTTACTGGTGCGTTTGAAGGAGGAAATCGCAAAAAAACGACCGCACATGCAGAGAAAAAAAATCCTTTTTCACCAAGACAATGCACCCTGCCACAAGTCGATGAAAACAATGGCAAAATTGAACGAATTGGGTTTTGATCTGCTTCCCCACCCCCCATATTCGCCAGATTTAGCCCCCAGTGACTACTGGCTCTTGGCTGATCTTAAAAAAATGCTCCAGGGAAAAAGATTTGGCTCAAATGAGGAGGTTATCGCTGAAACTGAAGCTTATTTTGAAGCGAAAGATAAATTTTTTTATAAACATGGTATTGAAAAATTGGAAAAGCGTTGGAACCATTGTATCACCCTAAAAGGTGATTATGTTGATGAATAAAAGAAAATTTTGCAAAAAAAATGTTGTTTTCATTGTTAGTCTCGGGACTTATTGATCCATGTGTTACGCAACTGAAAAATTTGACAAAAACAGAAAATACAAAAAAAAATACCTATTCACTAATGATAATAAAATTATTCTAAACTCTAAGAGTGCAAGGCAGTTTGTGGTATTGGATATTCGCAAGGATTCCTCTTTTATATTTGTCTCGATCTTCTTCTGTCTTTCCACTGCCTCTCCTATTTTATTCTCTTATCGTCTGCTATTTCTCTTCCCTATAAATTCCGTTAAATATATTTTTCGAGTTATCCTTTCTTCGCTCATGTTCATACTACTTCAAGTAACACAAAGAAGATTACAGAACTTTTGCAAAAGAGCTTTAATAATTTTCAGTGCGTTCTATACACTTGCCTGTTCTTCAAAAGCAGTCATCAAACCAAATCTTCCATGCCCAAAAAGCATCCTTATCGATAAAAAATTTCCTCCTTTCGGACCGTGTTACTCACATGCAGGAACAGCGCAAAGCTGCATGCAACAAGATCAGGACTCTAAGGTGGACATTCCAACAAACTCAGCCTACTTTCTGTTAAAAATTCGGTGCAGGTGTTGAAGTGAAGAATAGATACGTTACCGGCACCTGATTCCACACGAAGATGAATATTTTTAAGTGCTTCAGCAACAATGACCAAGCGCTCCTCAGTGTACCATTTTGTAGTAACCACGCGCTACACGACTCCTGCTGCGGCAAAGAAGACAGACATTCTCTTCTTAATATATCGAGCTTTCCATGCAGACGCTGTGTGCCTTCATCTTTAATAGGAAAATAATAAAAGCAAAATCAGGTTTCGTGAAGATACTAGTAACATAATGAAGTGGTTTATTTTTGAACTTCTAAAACATCTCGCTGCACTACGAAATGCGTCATACTATCTATTCGTTGGTTTATACATGGAATATCTAAAGGGAACAAATCTTCCTCTCTCGAAGATGTTCGTGCAGGATAGTACGAATAGTCGGTGTATAAATACCCAAACATCCTTCTTTCTCGCGATAGCTTACATCCCTGCCAGATTCAAGCATCTTCCTAACGGTATCAATGTTCTTCTAGGCAGCTGTCAAAATTACCTGTCTGAAAATCATCATACCACCTGGGTATGATCATACGATATAGATAATCATCTTTTAGCACAGAAACCATTTTTTCTAAATACTGAATAACGTTGAATCCACGAACAAAGTTATAGCTAAAAATTGCCCATTTTACACCAAAATTTAATTTGTCACAATTTAATTTATGAACAAAAATACAGGCCAAAAGTCTAATGACATGTGGAAAGTACCCTCCCTTGATTTCACAACAGTCAAGAACTCTTTTGACAACCTTTACATTGGCACGAATTTGGTGGTATCCATGTCGTGGTTTCTATAAACAATGGGAGGACACTTTTAGCCTTTCATTTGACTTTTTGCTTATATTGTTTATTCATAAATTACATTATTTCTTTGTTTGTACATAAAATAGTGGTATAAACCCAAATGAAACCGTCCATTTGCGGACAAGTTTGTTATGACTTTTTTTGCATATCTTGAGCCATACCAACACCCTTCAAAGTTTGCGACATATTTTCTAACACCTGGTCTATGTATGTAAACTTTCATTCAAATCGTATCCCAATAAAATAACAATGGCCGTGTAAACTATTTGTATCACCTGCGTATTCATACCTTTATTATTTACTCATATAAATTTCTTTCTATTGTTTCAGGTATAACAATATACTTTCAACACATATAATAGCAGAATTGAAAATATATACACGTCTACTAAAGTTTTTGCAAATATAATTTCTTTAGAAAAAAGTAAAAGCATTGTTTTTTGTTTATACAACCCTTACCTTACCATTACATTAAATTTTATTTGTTTATTTTGACGAAATAAAAACTCAGAATTAAGTGAAAACAAATTAATACAATTCTGGATGTACGAATGTTGTTCCTTGTCTAATGTTCCAGTTCAAACTTTACATCAAGAAGATGAACTAGGAGAACGAACTGTGTTACTTCAAGAGAATTTAGATTTATTGCCCATTTTACTTCAGCATTTACACACACGGCTTTATCTTTAATTAGTTGAATCTTATACATCCTTCCAATCTACCGAATTTGCGCTTGACGTTCTCGTCAGTCGTTTACATTTTGTTTGTAGTTACTTTACAAGTTGTTTTTATACCCCGTGAGTTAAATGAGTCTTAAGGAAATTATTTGGATGCCTACTTTTGACTGTAACTAGTCACAGAAATGTTTCCTTGTAGTATATGGCGCGTTTTGATATTAACTGCTAATTATAATTCTTTCTCTGTTTTTATATGCCTTTGCTATTTGTAGTTCTCTTCTTCTACTTCTTGTTTCTATTACTGTTATTAATTAATGAAATTATTGCTGAAAATATCATGTTTTATTATATGATTTGGGGGGAAGTTAGACTCGACAACTAGTACCATCTTTTGTAATAATTTAACATTATGTTCTAATTCCGACATCTTTCTTTACGACGATTGATGAAATTTTGTTAATTTCATCAATCATGACCTCACAATTCCCTATGCAATCCAATATTTATTTTTTAAAGGACTAAACATCTGAAATTTTGGCTGACGTGCTAGACTTTTGGGTGACGATATTCCCTTAAAAGTCACAGTTTGGTGTCGAATTGCGCTATTTAAACGTAGTTATACGAATATTGAAATTAGTGTAGGATTAGGACTATCAAAAACTGCACCGAATTCAAAAATATTCAATAAAGTTAATGATATTGCCGTTAACAACCTAAAAAACGTCGCCAAGAGGATAGTTAGGATCGCAAACAAATCAACTGAATGTACACATCACATCTACACATAGAATAGAGTCTGTCTAAATTGTCTGCAGTGTGATGTCCACGAATCTTAAATTGTGATCGAAAGAGTGGAAGAGTGAACGTTGAGTGATAATCTAAAATTGTTTAACAAAACCCAAGCTGATCTTTTGCGAAGATTTTTTACGGTTGATTAAATACAAATGGTGGACACATCATAACAACTCTCCCCCCAGAAAGCCAAAACGTGTCCATGGCGTGTACGATTTTTGAGATTCGAAGAGGATGAATTTCATAGACTTGGAAATGACAAATACGTATTACACCACTCTATTATACAGATTGAACACAATGTAAAAGCTCTTTCCCCAAAAAAGCCAAGACGTTTCCATGGAGTGTACGACTTTTGGGATTCGAAAGGAGTAAATTTCATAAACTATATTGGAAAGGATTAAACCGTATTATGCCGTTCTACTAAATAAACTGGATAAACCCTTTTTGTGAGATATTACTTCAAATGGCGTTTGAAAAGTTTTCCTTCATCATCACAAAGTGTCTTCTCACCACGAAAAATTGAATCAATTAATATTTCAGATTCCTCACTAAATTCAAACTTTCCTTGCTGAAGAGAACTTTCGATGGGAGGAAGCACTTCAATATCTTTAGTACAAGAGTATTCAAGTTGAACGAGAATAGGATTAAAAGTAATAAAAACCCCATTTGTTTGTTTTTGAGTCTCACTTCCCGTTAAATCATCATCATATGTACATGCACTTCCAGCAACATCCACTTCTTAAAGCGTTGATTAATATAGGAAAATGTAACTCCTATATTCTCTTCTTTAATTCGTTAATCAACCTTTATAAATCTTTACATCAAAAATTAATTATAGAAAATATCTAGACTCTTGCATAGATCTTGTAAAATTTTGAAGAAAAATTTGTGTTTGAATGTAAGAGAAAACTTGAGAAATAGAAATATTTTATCCAAAATTTGGAAGCACGTTTGAGAATTATTAACATTGAAATTAATTTCAATGGGTTAATTATAAATCAATTCCTCAAATTACACTATAGAAATTTCGAAATATGTAAAACATGTAGTTTTGTATTTATCAAAGTCCCTAAAAGCCAGTATTTCTGGTAAAGAATTTACCATTTAAAATTTCATTCCCGAAACAGGTTGAATTCCCTAATGGTTTGTAAAAAAATTCCTGATAGAAGAATAGGTAAATTAACAAAACTGCTCCACTTATAACATCACAGGCAAATTATATTCAAACGATGCATTATTTCAGTTACAAAGAGAAATTTTTTTGAACGTTTGTCTCCGATGGTAAAAAAATTCATGTGCAAAATATATCACAATTACAATAGTTATATACAGAGTACTGTCCAAAAGTTACCATGATAGAAATGATAAATGCATATGTGATGTGGCGTTTAAATTCGAAAATTATCGACAACAATCACAACAATTAATGAATTATTGTGTAGTTTTTAATTTAAATACGAGAATTGTTCTCTTTCTGTTAAGTCTAGAAAAGTGTTACAACATTTTTTTGACAAAACACTTTTATTTATAATTTTTCAAAATACGAGGGTGAGAAGGAGATTTCGTGGAATGAAAATATAGAAAAGAACTTTGTGGGTGGAAATTGTGTTTATTCGTCAATATAATCCCTTGCGTTTGAAGTATCCACGGCAGCTTTAATGTCATTGTGTGTTGAAAATTTTTGGCCTGCAATATATTTCGCATTGTCTCGGTGGCAAATAGTTTTTTCTTGTCCAAGCCAGGAAACTTTTCATTAGTTTTTTGCTTTAATTTGTCTAAAAGACTCGTGTAATATGCGAAGGTAATCAACAAGAAGAATACCGTTTACATCCCAGAATGGAAGCCATTACCTTTCCTTCAGATGGAACAAGCAACGTCTTCCTTGAGTTAGGAAAACCATTGTACCGCCACAATTCTTGTTTCGTTTTGAATAATTGTTCAATCTATGTATACAGGACTTATCTGCATTTGGAATTTCCACAATGACTATTACTAAAGTTTAAGTTTAAGCAAATTTTAATAATTATTATAATGGGTAGTATAGGTTATGTAAAGAACTGTCAATTCTTGGCGGCGCACCAGTGTCGTCCGAAATCGGGACGTAAACGCCTAGCTAATTTACATAGTAAATTTTGTGCAACACCTTACCTCAGTAAAAACAGTTGTGGTATTTATTATGTTGTTGTTTTCATGTATAGCGTAATGTCATAATAACCAACCGCAACATCATTACATTCTATAAGCACAATTCCACGTTTGCTTAAAAACTGTATTACAAGTTTAGACGGCAAGTTTTTACGACATTGTGATAAATCAGTGATTATTTAAAGTAAATGAATTAAATTTTGTAACCAATTTAGATAAAGAAACATCTAAATATGTATATTCGAATTTCTTTGATGTACAACTTTCATGCTGCATTGATTAAGATGAGCTTTAATGGTGAACATCTCCAGATATTGACAAGACGATGTTTCATTATCTCATTCAAGACATTATTAAACGGCCACAAATATTATTACGAATTAAAATGACTTGGGGCATATAGTCTTTCATTATTTTTTTAACTTGAATCAACAATGCTGAAGTGCCATTAAAGCCGCCAATTCTTAGCGGCCGATCACAGTCGCTGGAAGACGGAACATCTATGCTTAGTTAATTCACAAACTGATTTAGTACACCGCGTTAGCTAGTTGAGAATAATTTTGGTATTTGTAATATTGTTGTTTTCATGTATAGCGTAATAATATCAGAAGGTTGTGATAGTACTACAATTAGTAGAAACGTAAATGTAAGGAAATTCCCAGACTTAAAGTAGTATAGCGCAAAAATAATATGTATAGTCTGCAATAAAACTTTCTTCTCCCGGGACAAATTTGCGTATAAAAACCACATTAAAACTGTACAATATATGTAGGTATGCGAATGTGACGTATATGCATATAAAGACCTTCTTTAATTTAACCCCTTTCCACATTAATTTTTGCCAAAACGCAGACCAGTGTTCATTTTGGCTTTCGGCGGTACGGTTCGTGTGCGGAATTTGTTTTCGTACAGATATTTTGCCGTAGATTTCCAGATGCGACGCTGTTTAATTATCTGCTGATGATGACAACTTAGTTGTCGAAATAGGTATACAGAATACAAAAATTAATGTGGAAAGGGGTTATATTATATATCGACCTTCAGTGATTAAGTTAATCAACCACAGGCTCCATCAAAATTGCCTTAAAGACTTTATTTAATTTCGATATTTACTGTTTGTAATTTACCATTCTTTTTACATGCAATCCCAAATGGAAATTACCATCTCGAGCAAAATTGCAAAAAGATATAGCTGAAAATAATATTAAATTCGATTTAAATAATAAAAAGCTGTGGTTGTGTGTGCTAATAAGCTAGATAGCTAATAAAAGATTGGAGAAGTGACTAGTGAAGAATTTTGAAGAGTAGTGCTAAATATATTGACAAATTTTCGGCTCTCAACAGACCAAGTATTAATGTTAATGTACTCTCTTGAAAATAAGTATAGTAACTAAATACGAGGGAGCGTTTTTATATTCGCGGAATGGGAGACAAGGGGTGGAAATAAAAAAACCAAATTATTTTTCTTTTTCAATATATTCACCTGCAAGACGGATACATTCTTCACATCTTTCAATTAATTTATTTATACCCTCATAAAAAAATGATATCTCTTTATCTGCAAAATACGCCGAAACTGCCTCCTTGACTTCATCATCGGCAGTAAATTTTTTACCCCGCAGCTCTTTTTTCATTTTCGGAAACAGGTAATAATCACTCGGGGCCAGGTCTGGGCTGTAGGGTGGGTGATTCACAATTTCGAAGCCCACCTTATGCAGGGCAGCTAACGCAACGCGGCTCTTGTGGACGGGCGCGTTGTCGTGCAAAAGCAGAACACCTTTTATCAATTTTCCCCGTCTTTTCTCTTTAATGGCTTCTTTTAGTCGCTCTAATATTGAAGCGTAATATTCTCTGGTTATAGAAACACCTTTATCTTTATAATCAATCAACAATATTCCTTCCGAGTCCCAAAATACCGTTGCCATGAGTTTCCCAGCTGATTGTGACACTTTAAATTTCTTAGGAGGTGCTGTGCCCTTTTTATGCCACTGCATGGAGTCTTGTTTGGACTCAGGTTCATAATGATGCAAGTTTCGTCTCCAGTAACAATTCCACTCAATACACCATACTTGTCTTCATTACAGAGGTCCAAAAATGCACGCGAACACTCTACGCGCTGTTTTTTTGCGGCGGCGTGAGCATTCTCGGCACCCATCTTGCGCTGACCTTAGACATGCCGAGATGATCGTGTAGGATTTTAAAAATTGTTGTATCGGATACTCCAACCATTTCTGCGAGTTGTTTCTTCTTTAGTCGAGCATCTTCGAGTACAATTTGTTCAACTTTTTGGATAAGTGCTGGCGTGGTCACCTCAATGCTCCTGCCCGGCCTCGGGTCGTCTTCAAGGGATTCCCTTCCTTGTTTAAATAAACTATTCCACTTGTACACCATAGTTTTTCCTGGACAAGAGTCGCCGTAAACCAATGACATCTCATTCATTATGGTCGCGACTGATTTTCCTTGCCTGGTAAGGAACTTTATAACGGCACGATATTCGATTTTTTCCATATTTCACTTTTCACTCCTGATTATGTTACTTGGTTGACGATAGCTCAAAGACTAACTGTCTAATAACAATGAAACTTCGTATTTATACTAATCATGAGTCGCTGCACAGGCCACGCCCCCAATGCGCCTACTCACCCCTCTACCACCCGCTCATTCCGCCAATATAAAAACGCACCCTCGTACATGTAACATGTAAACTTCGTGCTCTACATCTTGTAGCAACAACTATTAGAAACTTTCCAGAGATAAATGATTTATATGCTCGAATAAAAGCCCTTCTTCTGAAATCTTCTAAACTAATGACATTACGACATCCAGTTTTTACACGTTGACGAATATAGTTACAAGGAGAGTTTTATTATTTTGAACATTTTCAGCAAATAAAGAGTTAAATTTTACAATTTAATTCGAAAAAAGACGCAGCTGCTAAGCAAAGTCAGAAAAAGTTGAAAATGCTCAAGTATTTACAGATTCATAAGCTATTAATAAGTATAAAGAAATACTTGAGACAATAGACAAAGAGAAAATCCCTCATTGTCCTTAGTGGAGGCGCTGCAAATACTGGAGGATGTACACTAGCAGTTGAATACCTTAGATGACGAAAAGAATTACCTAATTATAGAAAAGTTAAAGTGTTTTAAACAAAGATTCAGACTTTATTAGATTAACACAAATACGTAATGATAGTGATAGTACTCTCCAGACCCCATATAGAACTTCAAAGATTATTTTTCCTATGTAAATGTTACATCACTAGATGTGGAACGATCGTCTTCTTTGTAAACATACCAAATGAAGCCTAATTCATTGAGATTAATACTGTTTTACAAGTAAGTGTTTCACAATTTTGTATATATTATTAAATTAAAATTTACTGGCGTCTAATGTCTCACTATTGTCAATTGAACATATGAATGGAGCTATTAATTCCTCTCCGCTGGGTAAATAACGCTACCAATATATGCGATTCAAATGGTCATTAGTCATTCAATCTATCTAAACAGTGACTTACTCGACAATGTACTGACATACTCAAATATTTTACAAGATTTAAACCAAAGTTCTAATTATCACGTGTTACCAATTATTTATTACGACGCGGACTTGGCTGCTCTTGTAATTTATGTACACGACCGTCGCAAAGTTTGGAAGCAGTAAGAAATTTCTTCGTAAGATAAATAACAGCTATGGTAATACCATTAAAATATATTTTAAACTAAAGTTTAAACATAATCCGCCAATATTTCTTTGAAATTCGAAATACGACAGGTTTATCACACTAAATACAATAGTTAAACGTCCAAACAGTTCAATATTATTCATGCAGTTGCTAAATTACAGAAAAGAACGGTTTCATTAGTGGTATTGCATATTGTTTTTTTATCTAAATTAGTGCACGCGTTTCATATTTTTGATCAAATTTATTGAATTGCTAGATAAAACTGCCAAGGGCAAGGAACTAACTTTAGAACAACATTCCACAATTTGCATTTTCCGAGAGAAGAGGGCTATTCAAAAAAGGCAATAGCTGATAGATTGGGAATTTCACCGAAAGGTGTTCATTATACTTTAGCAAGGAAAAGAGAAACGGAGCAGTTTAGTTTAGGACTACCATTGGCAACAACAGCTGTCGAAAATAGACTCATAATTACAACAGCAAAGCGAGATCGACTACTTACAGCATCAGGTATCACGAGACGCCTTAATATCCAACGAAGAGCAAGGATATCTGTTACTATGGTAAAAAGCGATTATTGGCTGCTGGCATAAGTAGACGCATTGCGGTAAAAAACCAAATGCATCACTCTAAGAAAAATCGACATGGACCATCGAGTTTTGTGACTTGAAGAGCGGATACTGCATTTTTAGTCCAAACTATCAACTCCTCCTTTTGTTATTTCATAAAACGCGATTATTTCTAGTGTACCAGTATCATTATCTTTATTTTCTCTATGATGCATGAAGGAAACTAATAATACTACCTTATTTTTTTAGGATAATGTGGTGTTACTAGAAAATCCATAAAATCTGGAACCAACATCCTATTTGTCGAAGAATCTCACCTTTATTTTTCTAAATATCCCAACGGAAGTTAAATTTTTACCTTTCGAGACATTTACCAGTTCTATTGAAGAAAACCTGTTGTCAGTAATAATGTTTCTATTTGTGTTAAAAGTAGACTCGGCAAGTTTTAGTACAGCTTGTGTAGGTTTAGAGTATTTCCTGTCCTCATCGCTCAAAAGATAGCCGTCGGAGTTTTTTCTAGAATATATATAGGCATTATAAAGATATCTTATCTTGGCATCTATTAAGGTCATACATGCAGAGTTTTGCTCACATAAACAATTTAAACTGCATCTGTCGCGCAATGCAACGCGCATTTTATTTATACATAACCATCTTCCTGTATAATTCCTGTAAACCTCATGATGATTCGATATAAAGTGATTAAAAATTTCAAAAATAGCATCTAATAGGTCTTGGTTTTATCGTTTCTGCCTTATTTTAATATTATCGAGTCTTAGACAAAAAAACATTGTAAACCGATTCGCATTCATTACGCATCGATAAATATCTGAATCTAAATCGATCTTACATCGTCATTGTTTGATTTAAAAATTGATGTAAAATTAGTAATCATAATCCAAGTCACGAAGATCAGTTTTATTTGCATTATTTTTGTCTTACATTTAACGATCGTGCATTAGCAATGAAGAACATCGTTTAAAATAAAGGGTTTT
>JAVIWB010000594.1:0-162793 GCA_031893035.1 Dermolepida albohirtum | reverse complement strand
GGAGTAGGATGAATTCATCTATCGTCTGGATGTTATCCGTGCAGCTGAAGAGGGGCACATTGGTCATATATAAACCTTAATGTATGTATAATCAATCGAAATATACAGCATAAATAAAACACATAATTCAGAAAATATAACTCGTTGAAATCATGCCCACATCACGAATCACACGCTAGTTTAGTAAATTTTTTCATTTTCTGGATAGCTGCTTTCATTTTATTGTCAAATAACTAGTTAAATTTTCTAGAATATATATATATATATATATATATATATATATATATATATATATATACGGTCGACCAAAACACTTTTAGCTAGTTTTATATATATATATATATATATATATATATATATATATTTATTATTTAGAAATCTTTTTCAGTTTTGCGATAAAATAATAAATTTAATCTCTTATTAAAATGTTAAGACTTCTACGAATTTTCAGACTTACAAATATTGATTTAACTGTCTACTATTTTTACTCAACATGCAAATGTTTGTCATAATTTCTATCGAAAATGATTACATAAATAGAGAAATAAATATATGAATTAACAACAATACTATATGAATTGAACGAATGACAGAAATAAACAAAATGAATTACTTCATTCAACAATAACTTAATATTATGCATGTTGGTAGGTATTTCCAAATAAATATGTAAATTCGATATTTTTGAATGAAGTTTCTGACATAAATAATGAATAAATTGTTGTGAATAAAATGGAAAACCCATGGATTATTCCAGTGACTAATTCAAAAATAAAATTTTCATAACAACTTGTAGTAGGCACTCCTATATATACATATGCTTAATCGATATTATAATGTTATGTTTTGAATTGATTTGTATGTATTAGAACATAATATTAAAAAAAAATTATGTAAAAATATATTTTTATAGTAGTTGATATTTAAATAAATAAAATACTAATGTGTATGGATTTTGCTATCAAGAAAAAGTTGTAGAAATGCGAGTTACTGACACAAACCCTTCAAAATAATTGTTTAACATAGGGTTACGGGAGGCGAAGATAGCATTGATAATTATACACTGCGCAGAGGATATTTGGAAAAATAATAATAAAATATACATATATATACATATAATAATAAGACATGCAAATATTTTTATATTGCAACTATAACGCTTTTAAACAAGAAACAGAATGCATTGACATGTGCAGCGTCTGTGGGAACCGCTACTGCTTGAGGGTATAAAAGCGTGTATGCGAGCGATCTTGACATTATTTTCTGTATCATAGCTAATTTTTTAAATGTAATTATATACAGGCTAGGAGAGCCATAGGTCAATTGAAAGGCGGACGGAGACAGCAGGCTGTTGCAGTTGTTGCAGTGTGATTTCGCGTTTGTGGATTCAGTTTTTAGACACTGGAGATGTTCAGAGAAGACGAGGACAAGGACGCCCAGCATCTACAACACCAAGAGATGATTGATACCTAGTAGTATTTGCACGTAAACACGGCACTCATAACACAACGCAGCTTAGAAGTGAGATTGCTACTGCTACGGGAAGAGTAGTTGTCACACAGATTATACGTGGGTTGTCTTTTAAGTTTTGTCTATAAAACTGGAATAAAACAGTAGATTTAAAGACTTCACTGTTTTTCGAAGTATCCTCCACGTAGATTAATGCACTTTTGCATGCACTCAAACCAACTCTAGAAACAGTTGTTCCACTCGTTTGTTGGTTCAGTCAAAATTGCGTTTTTTTGAAGGCATCGTCTGCTTCTTCTGACGACTGGAATCTTTGATCACGCAGTCCGCCTCGATTTTCGAAAACGTAAAGAAATCGTTGGGATTTAGGTCCGGGCTGTAGGATGGTCCAACGGTTCGACGTTTTGTTGCGTTAAAAATTTAATAGTCTTACGCGCTGTGTACGAACTTGTATTGTCTTGGTAGAAGATGATTCGCCATTCGGGATTGGTTTTTCGAAGCTCAGCTATGACTCGCGGCAAACAAATGGTTATACACCAATCGGCAGTAACAGTTTTTAAACCTTGTAGAAGAATTGTTGCTACATGAACTGTTTTCCAGACAAATATCGTGACATCTTCTTGGAGACACTTCAAGAATGAATGACTTTTGTCGGCTTTTCTTCACCTTGGAGCACCCAAACAGAATACTGGCGTTTATTTTCTGGCTCGTATGAGTAAATCCAAGATTCATCACTGCTGACAATGTTGTACACGTTTTTAGGACTTCCGGCATTGAAGCGATCTAGACTTTTTAACACCACACTCTAACTGCTTTCTGTTCTTCGGTCAACAGATGTGGTATCCAACGGGAAACTAATTTTTTACACGCAATTTTTTGTGCAAAATTTTTTGAATTGAGGTCTTTGAAATCCCCAATAATGCTTCAATCTGGCGATATGTCACATGTTGATCTTCGTTGATGATTTTGTGCACTGCATCGACGTTTTCCTGAGAGACTGCCGTTTTTTGGCGAACCTGCTCTTGGATCGCCGCTAATCGTCCGTCCACGTTTGAATTCTGCATGCCAACGGGATATTGTTGACTGCTGTGGCGCTTCATTGCCGAAAACAGAAACCATCTCGGCGTGGCATCTTTATGGAGATAATTGTCTTCGAAAATTATAAAAAATTATTCCGCGAAAATGTTCTCGGATTAATTCCATTCTTCAACCAACTTATTAACTTTGGCAGATCGTTGTTGCTACAACACTACACGTATCGCACTGAAACTTTGGATTTAATTTCACTAAAGATGGAGATTAATTTTTAGTACTGACATTTGATCAGTGTTCTCTATGTTCCACTATGCAAAACTTAAAAGACATTCCACGTATACTTAAATACATGCATACGTATAAGAGTTCCCATTGGTGTTTTAGATTTTTGCTATTTTACTGTACAGAACTTATGTAACATTTATTAATATTTATAATAAAATTTATTAGCTCACATCTGAAAAAAAAACCTGTTCTTCAATAAATTTCGCAAATATATATTTCCGTTGATTAGTCAATTACCAACAGAGTTTCTTTTTTATAAATGAATAATTTTAATATATTCGTTTACTTAAATGTCTTTATTACGCGTATTATAAAAGTTTCATTTTTTAGATAAACAATTTAAATCCTTCAGATGTAAATGACGTATAATCGACTCTCAATGACATCTAATATTTAAAAATTACTATCAATTTGCATATAGCCCGAACAACGTTATATTTATTTTATTTAATTTCCAGCATATGGTAACATTCAATTACAATTCAAAACTATGTTCATAATTGTGACAGAGAATATATACGATGATAGTTTGACAAGTAGTGAGAATGACACATAGGTGGCGCTCTAATTGGTAAAATAAATGCACTGTAATTTAGGTTGCCTATTTATATGTTTACAATCCGATATTTAGATAAATAGGTTGATTAGTTTATTTTTGGTTAGCTGATTGAAAAAGAAGCAACACGTCGTTTTGTTAAAATGGAAAAAGCAGAGTATCGTGCGGTGATTAAATACTTCGTAATTAAGGGTATGAAACCTACCGAAATAAAAGATGAGTTACCGGAAACATTAGGCGAATCTGCTCCATTATCACCCACAATAAGTAGATGAGTAAATGAATTTAAACTTGGTAGAACAAGCTGTGTTGATGAAGCGCGGTCTGTAGTACCCAAAATCGTGGCTTCTAAGGAAATGATTATAAAAATCCATAATATTATTACGCAAGATCGACGACTCAAAGTGAGAGAGATAGCAGACATGGTAGTAAACATTTCAACAGAACGCGTACACCACATTTTAACGAAAGAATTGGGCCTTTCCAAGTTTTTGGCGAGATGGGTGCAGCGATTGCTTACGACTGATCAAAAGTTCACTGGTTTGCGCATTTCCAATGAGTGTTTGGACCTTTATAAGCGGAATCTTGTTGATTTTTGTAGGCGATTTGTTACTTGCGATGAAACTTGGATACACTACAGTACATCCGAAACTAAACAACAGTCGAGACAATGGTTAGAACGTGGTTCTGCACCTCGAAAGAAAATGAAAACCACTTTATCGGCAAACAAGGTGATGGCATCAATTTTTTTGGATTCAAAGGGCATTTTGCTCATTAATTACGTTCAGAAATGTGCCACAATAAACGGGCAATATTATACAGAACTTCTACAAAAATTAAATGCTGAAATTCATGCTAAACGGCCAGGAATGGCAAAGAAAAAGATTCTGTTTTACCAAGACAACGCTCCCTCGCATACCAGGACAGTTGCGATGTCTCAGATCGACGAGTTGCATTTCCAATTAGTAGCGCATGCGCCTTATTCGCCGGATCTAGCCCTTTCCGACTTCCACCTTTTTCCAAAATTGAAAACGACACTAGGTGGAAAGAAATTTTTGTCTAACGACGAGCTTATCATCTTCGTAAATGAGTATTTTGCAAGCCTTCCGGAATCGCATTTTAGAGATGGCATAAGGCCATTGGAGCACTGTTAGAATAAATGTATTGCTCTTTTAGGAGAATATATTGAAAAATAAAAATTATTTTGTATTTAAAAAATTCGTTTTTCTTTTCCATTCTCACTGCTTGTCAAACTACCCTCGTAGTCTGTGGTCAGAAAAATGCGGACAGACGTTAGGTACCTTTAGGCGCCTTTTTGATTCATTGCGAGTCGACAATCCCAACTCGAAAAGGTCCTTCATTAAGTCACCACGAAAGCCATCAAATTTGATAATGCGAAACTATAGATTAACGAATTTCTTAAATTAGGAATGGAAAATCATTACGGCGTAATTGAAAAATGGAATTATGTAATTGCATTGTAGTAACTAATTGATTAGTACCGATATTTTGCCTTTCTAACATTTCTTCATTTGAGGTTTTTAAATAGAAATACATATTATACACAAAGACGAACAAGGCAAAGATAAGATGATATGAGTTGGGTGGCGATAGCAAAAATAGAAACACTGACCCGAGTAGGGTGAAGAAAGTGGAGATGAGGGAGGGGAGTGGAGATGTAGATATCGGGAGGTGGGGAGCTATGACGAACACGGGAACGGGGAATATGGGACGAATAAGCAGAACGAATGGAGGTGGAATGAAAAGAGAGAACATGACATGAGAAAAGATGATGGAAGGGAAACTGAAAAGAAGAGAGGGAACGTCGTTAGGGATATGGAACGTTAGGGGTATTGCGGGTAAGGAGATAGAGATGGTGGGAGAGATGAGGAAAATGAAAGTTGATATATTGGGGGCAACAGAAACGAAGAAGAAGGAAAGGGATATGGAAGAGATAAATGAGGGCTACTGGATGTGGTGGTCGGGAGTGGATGAAACGACAGTAGCACAAGCGGGGGTAGCGATAATAGTAAGCCCAAACTATAAAAACAGCATTATAGATGTTAAAATGGCGAATGAAAGAATTATGGAACTGGAAATGTTACACAAACAAGAAAAGTACTATTTTATAGTAACTTATGCACCAAGCGGAAATGCATTAAATGAAGAGAAAAACTTATTTTTTGAAAAACTACAAGAGACAATAGATAACACAGAGAATAATAATATAGTAGTAATGGGAGACCTAAATGGTAGAGTGGGAAGAAATAATCAAGGAATAGAAAGGTGGCTGGGCCGGGAGGGGGAAGATATACTGAATGATAATGCGACACGAATCATTAACTTGAGTATGGAAAATGATCTAATAATAGGAAATTCTAAATTTAAACATAAAGATGTGCACAAATACACAAGGGAAGTCAGGAGTAGAGGGCACGCTCAATTATAAACTACTATCTGGTCAGTAAGAGGATGTGGAGCCTGGTAAAGGACATAAAAGTGAAGAGACGTGCAGAAATAGGTAGCGACCACTATATGGTCAGAATGGATATGAAAATGGGTTATGAAGAGCAAGGAGGGGATAAGAGGAGAATAAGCAAGGAAAAGATTAGAAGCTACAGATTAAGAGAGGAAAAGGTTAAAGAGAAATACCAGAGACAACTGAGGATACATGGAGGAAAGGGAACAGGATATCAACAGATAGAAGAGAGATGGTTAGAATACAAACAAAGTTTAATAAGGGCAGCGAAGGAAAGCTGTGGGGCTTCAAAAATAACTAATGGTCCGAGAAAAAGAACAGCCTCGTGGACAGAAGAAATACAAAGAATTGTGAAAGATAAGAAACAGATGTGGAAGAGATACCTGACAGATGGATCGCAGAAAAACTATGACGAATACAAGCGGAACCGGATAGAAGCTAAAAAGGCGATAAAGGAGAGTAAAGAAAAAACATGGATAGACTTCGGCAACAAACTAACAAAAGCGTTTAAAGAAATTCAGAAGCTGTTTTACAATGCACTTAAACAAATGAGAAGGCCGAGAGCGAATATGTTGAGGAATGTGAGGGATAGAAGTGGAAAAGTACTTACTAAAGAAGAGGATCTTATGGGAAGATGGAGGGAATACTTCGAGGAACTATTGGAGGAGGACAAAACAGACGTTCTGAGAGATTACCAAAATAAGGAACAGCAAAAGATGACACAGGAAGAGAGTGGACAGACAGAAAGAATAAGGGAGGAAGAATTAATAGAAGCAATACGGAGGATGAAGATGGGTACAGCACCGGGACATGATGAAATCACGACAGAGATGATAAAATATATGAACCAGGAGAGAAGACAAGAACTTTTGGAAATTATGAATCAGGCAAGAATGGAACATAAAGTGTCTTCAGATTGGCAGATAGGCATTATAACACCGATATACAAAAAGGGGAATAGCATGAACTGTGCAAACTTTAGAGGTATAACGCTTGGTAGCGTGGTCGGAAAAATATATGCCAGAATATTGGAGCATAGACTTAGAAGTAGTTTAGAGAACGAGCTGGAGGAGAGCCAAAGTGAATTTAGAAAGGAAAGAGGAACAAACGACCAGATATTTGTTCTCAGGCTACTGTCAGAGAGGGCGGTTAGATCTGGAGGACGGATACATGCCTGTTTTATCGACATGGAGAAGGCATTTGACAGAGTGAGAAGAGAAGATGTTTGGAGAATATTAAGGAGTAGAGGAATAGAAAGGGGGCTAATACAAAACATACAAAGCCTCTACGAAAAAACTGAGAGTTACATAAGAATAAGAAATGAAAAATCCAAATCATTTGCTAACAAAATTGGACTGAGACAGGGATGCATTCTGAGCCCATTATTTTTTAACTTGGTTCTAGATGAAGCAATTAAGCAGAGTAGAGGTAGACTGGAAGTATATCCAGTTGTATACTGGAGATTAAAATGTGTACGCTTGACGGAACTATGTTATGCGGATGACATGGTGATAATAGGGAGAACAGAGAAACAGCTGCAAAGAAATGTTACTATTATTAACGAAGAACTGAAGAAACTAAATATGAAAATAAATAAACAGAAAACTAAAACAATGATAATTGGAGCACGGAAGGAGAAGCACATGATACAGATAGATAGCGAGATAATAGAGCAGGTGGATAGATTCACATACTTAGGCGTGGTAATAAACAAGGAAGGAACCCTGGACGACGAAATAAATGAAAGAATAGCAAAGACCGGTAGGTTATATAACAGCATAAAGAACAGCTTCCTAAGCAAGAAGGAAATACCAAGCCAGGTAAAAGCGGAAATAGTTAGAAAAGTTGTAAAACCGACAATAACATACGCGTGCGAATCTTGGACAACAACACAGAGGCAGAGGAGTAGACTTACAAGCACAGAGATGAGATTCCTGAGAAAAATAGAGGGGAAAATGAGGATGGATAAAATTAGGAACCAGGTATTTAGGGAAAATTTAAACATAATCCCAATAGAAACGACGATAGAACAGGGTCAGCTAAGGTGGTTGGGTCATATAATGAGAAGGGGCGAGGAGAGGTTGATTAGGCAGGTGTTTGAGGTCAGGGAGATTGGAAAGAGGAAGAGGTTTAGACCGAGAAGAACGTGGAGGGATGAAGTGCGGCCGGCGGCTGAGAAGAGGGGAGTAGGATGGGAGAACATAAAGGCTTTGGTGAGCAACAGAGGAAAGTGGAGGGAGATATGGAGAGGGGAAGCGGAGGACTCGACTCCAGCATGACTCGACACCGAAAGGTATAAGAGTCTATAGGATTAAGTAAGTAAGTATTTTAATCTAAACACAACCCGATTTTAAATATAAAATTTATTATAATGATTAACATATTCTTTGTGTTGCCAATATTCGAATTGGAAATTTTTTTTTTTTCTTTATATGTCCAGGCTGCAATAAACCAACGGTCGTTATTACCCAAGAAGGAATGCTTTTCTGCACGTAGGTTCCTTTCTTGGAATGTTATCTGTAATTTTAAACTCACTTACATTTAATACTAATTTCGCTTTAACTAATTTCTTAATCAAATCAGAAATCAAAATTTTAATCCTATTCCACACAGAATACACGTTTATTATTCTGTCCAAATATCTACCTGCTTGGAAAATATATTGATACATCGCGCCTTTTAAATCATTCTAATTTTGGGCACGTCTGTTGGTTAATATCAAATATGATCGCTGCTTTCTTAAAGATCCAATTTCAAAAGAAATTACTCTCTTTTTTGTCTAGCAACGACCGAGACTAGTACATACATTCCAACGGTAAAACACATGTCTGTTCTCTGAGTGAAGCTTTACTCTAACCCGTAGATGTACTGTCCACGTACTTATTTCGCAATCGCGAAACATATATAACATCACGGCATAGGATACACACACACACACACACACACACACACACAAGTGCCCCACATATCGTTCAATATTTGATTTTAATTTAATCCTTGTATATTTTACTCCACAGCTCTTTATTACTTGATTTATTTTTATTACATCATTTACAATTGCTTATATTTTGCTTTATTTTATTTATTGCTCTTGCTTTTATTAATTGTCTTTATTTTAATGTATTCAAAATTTAAGAATTCCTTTGATTTAAATTCGTAAATAAAATTTTAAAAGAAAAACTGTCGTTTTATTTCCGTTAATAATCTTTCTTTCAGCTTGGCACACGTCCTGAACTTTTGATGCTCGTCGCAAACTATTATTAACTTCTGCAGCTTCTTCTCTTATTTGTATTTATTGCAGCGCTTAAGCTTGCCAGACACGTGCTCGTATTAAATATACTGACCACCACGTGCAAATATTAGGTTTTGTAATTTATCATTATTATCAAATTAATTATGGAGGCAATAACCCCCCCCTCCCACCCCCCCAGAATTTAAATTAAAAGTAAGACATACATTTTACATAGGTAAATAGCAAACACGGTATCCACAATGCGATACTCATCACATAATGTAACCTGAATCAGCGACTTTGGGAAACTGACACACATACTACCGACAAAAAGTATAAAGTAGGCACTGTAATTTGTCTCAAATTAAATATATGATTACATACGCATATGTAACGTTACAGCAGGGCATACTACGTTATAAATAATTGTTAGATACATTAAATATATCGGGTGCTTTCCCGGCAGTAATTAACTAGTTAAGTCAATAGTAGCGTTTATTCAGTCGCCAAGTGACCTACAAACAATTGTAGGAAGAAATTCAATAATTTTAGGCCGAATGATTTCCTAGCATAATTTAAAAAGTCAGTTTTTAGCGCTATCGTAAAAAGAAGGTTTCATTGTTAAAATGGGCAAAAGGAAGAAAGTTACAGGTGTAGAACGTGGAAGAATTCTTGACCGGAGGGGGGGGGAAGTTGTTCTAATATAAACAGTCCCCAAGGAATGGGGAAATAAAAAATATTTCCCTGACAAATGGAAGTTTAACTGCTGAAAAAATTAGATCTTTATACAACAAAGTTAGCGGACAGAAATCAGTACATAGCTAATAGAAGACCGTTTAAACTTGTTTTGGGAGGTCGCGCAGCTGTTCGAGCCCTTGTTCAGGCCAATTAATGAAACGAAAAAATTAAATAATAGCACATCGTGACTAGGCCGTGAACGAGTGGAAGAATATCACTGGGATGCATGAATCAAAATTCGAAATGTTTGATTCGAGTCAAAGAATTTTTGTACGGAAATTTGTTGGAGAAAGATATTCCGATTAATGTTTAGTGCCTATGGTAAAACACGGAGGTGGTTCAGCAACTGTTTGGGAATATTTTGGGGAGATAAATACTTGAAATTTACAAAAAGTAGAATGAATAATGACAAAAGAAGTTTATAGAGGCATTCTAGATAACCAAGATATATGTTTATCTGAGGAGAGATTATTAGAATATTTTATGTCGCAAAATATACTAGTAAGGTTTGTAAACATTAGAAGTAATGAACTGACTCTCTCAACTCCCGGATATTAATCTCATAAAGTTATTGTGAGAGATAACCAGCCAACCTTTGCAATCACTCTTTGGTATGCTTTAAAAACAAAATGGAGTGTAGAAATCATTGCTCTTCGTAAATTCTATGCAGCCAGTCGAAATTATAAATAATTTTTTTAAAATAAATATTATAATAAATGTTAAAATATATTACTATTTCACTTTACGATGACAAAATAAAATATTTCTATTCTAAAGCCAAATTTTTATGACTATTTTTGAAAGTAAATGATGTGTCTCAAACTTTTTGTCGGTAGTGTATATATCCAATTAACATAACTACGGTAGACCCAAAGAACGTCAAACAACTCAATTAGAAGAACAAATATTGAATGCTATTTATGAAAGTCCGATATCCAGCACGAGGTAAATGTTCTGGGTATTACATTTTCCCAGTAAAATAACTGCATTCAGTATTATCTCGAAATCATTTGTGGCCATTTCATAAGTAAGAAAAGTGTGCATGAAAAACCGACCTAATGTATTCACCGCTATATAGTGTATTAACACGATACAGTAATATCTTATCTTTATAATTTATAATCTAGTATAATTAGCCCGAGGCCGGGCAGGAGCATTGAGGTGACCACGCCAGCACTTATCCAAAAAGTTGAACAAATTCTACTCGAAGATGCTCGACTAAAGAAGAAACAACTCGCAGAAATGGTTGGAGTATCCGATACAACAATTTTTAAAATCCTACACGATCATCTCGGCATGTCTAAGGTCAGCGCAAGATGGGTGCCGAGAATGCTCACGCCGCCGCAAAAACAACAGCGCATAGAGTGTTCGCGTGCATTTTTGGACCTCTGTAATGAAGACAAGGATGGTGTATTGAGTGGAATTGTTACTGGAGACGAAACTTGGGTTCATCATTATGAACCTGAGTCCAAACAAGACTCCATGCAGTGGCATAAAAAGGGCACAGCACCTCCCAAGAAATTTAAAGTGTCACAATCAGCTGGGAAACTCATGGCAACGGTATTTTGGGACTCGGAAGGAATATTGTTGATTGATTATAAAGATAAAGGTGTTTCTATAACCGGAGGATATTACGCTTCAATATTAGAGCGACTAAAAGAAGCCATTAAAGAGAAAAGACGGGGAAAATTGACAAAAGGTGTTCTGTTTTTGCACGACAACGCGCCCGTCCACAAGAGCCGCGTTGCGTTAGCTGCCCTGCATAAGGTGGGCTTCGAAATTGTGAATCACCCACCCTACAGCCCAGACCTGGCCCCGAGTGATTATTACCTGTTTCCGAAAATGAAAAAAGAGCTGCGGGGTAAAAAATTTACTGCCGATGATGAAGTCAAGGAGGCAGTTTCGGCGTATTTTGCAGATAAAGAGAAATCATTTTTTTATGAGGGTATAAATAAATTAATTGAAAGATGTGAAAAATGTATCCGTCTTGCAGGTGAATATATTGAAAAAGAAAAATAATTTGGTTTTTTTATTTCCACCCCTTGTTAGTAATTTTAAAGTTTGTAGGAATTGAAACTACTCTGCTCAAAACAATTAGGGGATATTTGGAAAAATGGTAATAGAATAAATAAAGAATGTAACACCTCACGAATATTTTTATATTTAACTGCAACGTTTTTGAATAAGAAACCGAACGCATTGACACGTTTGAACTCGTTTAACCACATTATAAAGCTAAATTAAATGAATACACAATTTTGTTACTTTATAAGAAGTTTTATTGATCAAATGACGAAAAATCTATTATTAATAATGTATATGATCTCCACGAAAGACAATGGAGGTTTGACATTTCATTCTTGTGGAAGTTCATGAATTGTACACGGTGACATATTTCTTGCTGCAACACGTCTTTTTAAGGCATTCAAGCATACTTAATAGGATTACCATCAGGAAAATTTACTGTCCAGTCCATTCTATTGATTCCCAATTGTTTAATCCAGTTGCTCACGATGTTTGCTCGATGTGGACCAGCATTGTCATCCATTAAAATGAATCTTTCACCCATAGCGCCAGTGTACGGAAGAGCAATGAGTCTCAAAATTTCATCTAAATACCTCTGAGCAATCAAGTTGCCATTCTGTATCACACAAAGGTCTGTATGACCTCCTGTACTTATCCCAGCCTATGCCATTGCACTCCCACCTTCATATTGCGGCCTTTCTGGAAAAAATTGTGGCTAATTACGTGTTCCAGGTTCACGCCTAATTAAAATACGCCTATTATTTAAATTTAAGGCGAATCTGGAATCGTCACAAAACAATACTTGTACACAGTCATGATTCCAATTTCTATTTTGCTCAGCCCATGTTCCTCACGACCTTTTATAAAGATCAGTTAGTGAAATGCGTACTAGGAATCTTCGAGCATACATGCCAGCGTTACGAAGATGATTTCTTATAGCTTAAGTTGATACTACTCTTCCCGTAGCAGTAGCAAGCTCACTTCTAAGTTGTGTTGTATTACGAGTGCGGTTTCTACGTGCAAATACTGTTAGGCATCGATAATCTCTTGGTGTTGTAGATGCTGGGTGCCCTTGTCCTCGTCTTCTCTGAGCATCTCCAGTTTCTAAAAACCGATTCCACAAACGCGAAATCACACTTTGGCTAATTGCAAAAACTTCAGCTTGCTATCTCCGTCCATCTTCCAATTGACCTATGGCTCTTCAAGCCTGTGCATGACTCGAATCGTTGCCTTTTCATTATTACCCGCAATTACAGTCAAAAAATTAGCTATGATACAGAAAATGGTAAAATCAAACTGTAGTCGACATCGCTCGCATACGCGCTTTTATACCCTCAAGCAGTGGCGGCTGTACCGAAGCGCTGTACAAGTTGAAACCTATCAATACATTCTGTTTCTTGTTTAAAAGCGTTATAGTTGCAATATAAAAATATTCGTGTGTCTTATTTTATTTACTTATTTATTTTATTATTATTTTTCTAAATATCCTCTAATTGTTTTGAGCAGTGTAGTTACGGTATAAATAAAGTAGTCCTATAAAACAGTGTGCTATATTTGGTTTTATTTATTGAAAAAGTTCATTTACTCTCTTGAAATAACGCTATTATATAGACAATAAATTGTTAATAGTTTGTTTATTTTTGTCGTTGATTTGTATTTACAATAGGTAATTTAGAAACGAATTATTTTTATGTAAGTATATGAACATAAACAATAGAATCGATTAATTTTAATTTTGTCTTTTCACCTAAAATTTACGAAAGATATGATCAAATAGGCCAAATGTCTTCGACATATTAGCAATGGATTTAAGTAAATATTTTATTAAAATTAGCTCGAATACACAAAACGTAAGCATACATTCAGTATTAAATGAATTTCTTTTCAATAACAAAACGTTTACTATTCAACTACGTTTCTATGAAACATATAGTAATTGCAAACAATATATTATTCACAAATACTATACGGTTAATGATGTCGGTTAATTATACACACATTTAAAATCTTGAAAAAACCAAGGTTCAGGATGTATGCATTAATGAATTGTATTTTTATAATTAGAAAATGTAGTTATTCACATTGTAATTTTCTTTCAATATTTGAATATGTTTTTAGATCTAATAAATCCGCTAATATTTGGAGATCATATAAGTTTACCTTATGTTATTGTAATTTTAACTATATCTAGTAGCGTCATTTTCTGTGGTATAACTTCAACTTATACTTATATACATATGAAGGTGTTTCAAATTTCGCGGTTTTTTTACAGAACAAATAAAACACATAATTTCCATTCACTTTCAAAAACTTTTTATTGATAATTGAAGTATCAGTTATGACTAGAGCGGCGACGAAAGTGGCAATACCATAGGCGGTACGGTAGAACGGGCAATTGGTGCGCAGTGAATGAGATCATTCACATCAAATACAATACGGTTCACGGTTAGTGTTTATAATAACTTCACACAAAAATGTCGCGAAAGTCTGTGCCGTTTGCTACGTCGGTTAGAAAATACATAGCAGAATTTCCCGATTTAAAGTATGATGGATGTGCAGTATTGTGTTTGGTTTGTAATAAGCGACTTATAATACGGAAGAAAGACAATTGTAAAAAACATGTGAACAGTGCAATACATAAACTGAACAAAAGAAATGAAATACCTTATGCAACATTCCTTTATGATTTTTTATTTATGTTGACTGCATGTAATTTGCCGCTTCGTTTAATCAGCAAACGCCCTTTTCAAGTGTTCTGGAATAAATATCTGCCAAATTATAAATTACCTGCAAGAAGAACTTTACAGAAACATTTGCCGCGTTTAAGAGAGAGGCTTGAAAATATAGCAAGAAGAGAATTGCATAATAAAAATGTGTGGATTACTGTACATGAGACTACTGATTTAAAAAAGTAGTATAATAAACGTAATCGTACGTATTTTATCAGCCAACACATTTTCACAGCCCTTTTTGTTAGCCTGTAAACGTATACAAGCATGTACTGCGGCAAATATTCGGCAAATAATAATGAACACCTTAAAGAAATTTCACATTCATAGTACTCAAGTCTGCATGCTTGTAACAGATGATGCTGCTACTATGTTACTACTCGAACGTTTACTAAAAGTAACTTTTCCTAAATTAATACACATAACTTGTGTACTCCATGCTCTTCATTTAGTTGCTGAAAATGTTAGACGTAGTTATAAAAACGTTGATCATTTGATTGGATCCACCAAATAAGTGTTTCTTAAATCCCCTAAACGACTTAAAGAATTTCATAAAACTTGTCCAGATATTTCGGAACCACCGGAACCCATTCTTACACGATGAGGCAAGTGGCTAAATGCAGCTTTTTATTACCATAAGAATTTTCACAAACTTAAATCTGTTATATCAAAATTTAGGCCAACCGAATCCCAAGCAATCAGAGACAGTCAACATCAATTTGAAAATCCCCAAATTCTGGTAGATCTGCATACAATATATAACAATTACCATCCATTAGTAGAAGCAATTACAAAACTTCAAAACGAAAACGATTCGCTGCCCTTAGACGCCACACTATGCATAGTGCAAAATGTGACCGCTCATTTGCATAGTTTAACTGACGCTGCTGGTGTACGAGCTCATCAAAAATTATTAAGTGTTTAAAAAAAAATCCGGACTTGCATGTTTTACGAACTATTTATGACAAATGTGCAAATAGTGAGCCCTGGAATGATTTTGAACAACAGCTTCTTTCTGCCAAAATTACATCAATAGACGCCGAACGATCTTTTTCTCTATACAAAAACATTTTCTCGTCGCGAAGGACGTCATTTACAGAAGCAACCGTGGAGACGTATGCAATGATGCAGATGTACAGTTACTTCCACAACACATTACCAGGGTTATGAAATTACATATTACTAGGGAAGCACTAATTGTGTAAGAATAAGTCTAGACACGCCACTGCTACGGACACTTTCGCCGCAGTTTATAATTTACACTTAAACATCAACCGTGAACCGTATTGTATTTGATGTGAATGATCTCATTCACTGCGCACCAATTGCCCGTTCTACCGTACCGCCTATGGTATTGCCACTTTCGTCGCCGCTCTATACATCACTCTGGTTCTGATAAAAAATAATAAACAACTCTAGGTATTTTAATTCTATTTAACTCGTCTCGGTGATTACTAGAAAACTATTTCTTTGTAAAATCAGTTACGATAAATTAGCAATCTCTTTGAATAATAGTTCTTTGAATTTTCTTGTTTATAGCATTAACATAACTTGGAAACATCCAAATATGTGCAGTTGAATGGTGGGGATCATTTCATAAAAATGGGAAAACCCATTTAACAGTAAGGTTTTATTGTGGTACATGTCAGTTGCAGTTTGTCATTGTTGTTTACGAGGCGCGAAGTTAATATTGAAAATGAAAGGTATGTTGTTTGTATTATTTCGTTTAAACGAGTTTAGTAATATGTGGCGTTTTATGTTTTAAAATGACGGCCTAATAATGATAGCGATGCCTTGAAGAATCACAATTAGTTCTATTTTTCTGAGAATATTGGGCATTTACAAACGTTTTTAAAAATGTTTTATATTTGTTTAAATTTGATGTTCAGTTAACAGCTTAGTGGTGTTTAAAATCAAGCTGTATAGAATATTATTAAGTTCAAGGTGAATTTATACTCATTTTACTTCAGCTACATTGCTGATACCATTTCTTCCTTTCAAACTTTTATTTTATTAACACCTCTTCGTTGTTTGTACATCAAAATTCTTAACAAACTAACAAAATATATAGAAAAAGATATTGATATAAAATGTACAAATAACTGCTTCCTTTTTAAGGAATCTAATGGGTTGATTTTAAATACATTAATTAACATTTTTAAAAGTTCATTTGTTCTTAAGGTCGCTTTTTGAATAATACTTGTTTGAGTTATAATTATTGTTTATTTTGATGTAATTTTACTAGAGAAACCAGATTGTTTAAAAGTTACGAACACATAATTAAATATAGAAAATATCTCCTACGGGACATGCCAGCAAACCATACAAAATAATCTTTATCTAGAATTAGATAAATAAAATGTAGAGTGTACCAAGATGATTGATTGTGTACTTTTGATGTAATGTTCAAATTAGTTTTGCAATTACTTCCAGCCCGTTATAAATTATTATTTAATACCCAAAGTGCATTTATTATTCGTGCATAATGTTCATGTCAAGCACAATATAAAAAGTAATGATGAACACTTATTAAAAATTATGGAATATATTTAAAATAATTTGTAATAAATTGGAAATATCCATAAAATAAAATTCATTTCATGTTCGCAAAGATATTGTGAAGTCCTTCTTTCGTAAAATTATTTTTTTTGTTTCTCTATTTAATTAATTAAAAATTTCTGCGCTGAGGAAGGACTCGAACCTCTATCTGCCGTTTCCTAGACGGCTGCCTTACGAATTAGGCCACCAGGCAGTATAACTTCGAGTACTTTAACACGCCATAAATCGCATTATGGAAGCAGATCTTATATTTATTCTTCTTTTGTAATTATTTAAGTTTCGTGTTGAATGGCTTTAAATCATCAAGATTTCGAAGTCGATTTTTACAAATATTATTCGTTATTCATCAAAGAAATTACAATCTGGAGGTTTTAAATCTGATGATTGGGGAGGTCACAAAGTTATTGCACTGTTTTATTGCAAATACCTCAGAGTTAATTCATCACCATGTAACTCTGCAATTAATTTTTACAGTTACTGTTGCATGGAAAAATAGTGATATTACCACCTGCGTTGTAAATTTAACTGGATGCAACTCAGTTTCAATGAAGTTATGAATGTTTACAGTCCTATAAGTTATATAGTTTTGGATAGATGAATGAAACCAGAGTTAATTAGTGAAAAAAGTCTAAATTTTAAATTTCATGATCATTTAAATGATTATTGAACTAAATGCTGTAAGTTATACTAGGTTCAGCACCATGCAAATACAGTTTTGTTGACACATTTTGACACTTTGGCTTCATTTGATGTTCAAATAGCCTTGAACATATTAATGAGTAGTTTCAAGGAGGCCATACCTTTGTGTAGATAGGGTGATTGTTCATTTCCTACCTGATTTTCATCTCATACTTGTAGATTGATTAAAATGAAGAGGTATTATTTGACGATGTATACATGTAGAAACTTTGAACTCTACCATAATAGATTTAAGGATGTTGGGAAAAAAGTTAAATAGAAAGAATGATTTGGGAACTATATGACTGATATGACATCAGTTAGAATACAAACAGACTGGAGACTCTAGATATGATTTCTTGTTCAGAACATTTGTCATATATGTAAATGCGTTCTTTACTGGTGACTGAGGATGCATATCATTCAGTTTTAACATTTGAATTTTTCTTCTAAAGCTACTGTCTTAAATACTCTATGCAATACTTTCGACTTATCACAATACAACTCCGTTTTAAATTTGAACAACCGCATTCTTGAACTGATGTTTTCAAATATTGATATTACTTTCTCTATACGTCGTGATGGACTGCCGCTTGTTCCGGAAGATCCTCGTCATTTTGCTTTATGTATTGATATTCAATATTCTCCCCATATCCCCCTCTTTCTCATACTCTCTAGATGGGCACACTCTTATGAAAGTTGACTCCATCAAGGGCCTCAGTATTTTCTTTGATTTCTCATTAAGTTTTAATTTACATATTGATAATATTTGTCGTTCTGCGGTTAAAAGTGTTGGCTTTATAATGACGACAACGCAGTATTTTAGCGACATTGATTTATTGAAAACACTGTTTGCATTGGTTGTCAGTCAGTAAGCTAGAATATGGAATAAGCGCAATCGAACGCGTTCAACCTCGATTTCTGAAATTCCTCACATAAATCTATGTATGAGTACAATGTTGTGTTGGAGAAGCACAATGTCCAACCACTATAGGAACGTAGATCCAGACACAGTGCTCGTTTTCTTTACAACTGGTGAAAGATCGGATTGACTGTTTATATCTCTTGGCCAAACTAAACTTCTTAGTTTCTCGATCCTCCTCCAGAAGCGCAGCCACTTCTGTCTACCGTACGCCGAGGACGAATCTCCTCTGGAAGGCTCCCTTGTGTCACATGTCGCTGAAAGCCAACAGACTCTATAGCGATATTTTTGTCGGTTCTTTAACTTCTTAATTTATGATTATTTTAATTTATTATTAAATGTTTAGTATTTATATTTATTTTTACATTATTAATTACGTTTGAAATTTATTTTTACTGTACGTACTTTGCCTTATTGGTATTACAATGTTTTGTCCTATAATTGGGTTCGCCTGTTGAGCAATAAATATATTATTATTATTATCAAGTATAATGTTATAAAAACACCAGGGCTACTACCAATTTTAATTTTAAACGCGCTGATTATTCTCAACAATTTAATCGAGCAAGTGAACTACAGGTCAAGGAAAGGACAAATTCTACACGTAGACCTGAGAGGAGCAGGGCATTTGCTGGGGTGATTTTGTCCTCGCTCACTGATATAATAAATGCCTTTGCTTAATATTGTACATCGATGTATAAAAGGGTCGACATTTATATATCCCACAGTACTTTTGACAATGTTTTTACATAGGAATTCATTTTAGTAGTTCACCGAATCTGATATATTTCGAGGATTGGCTAGCTCAAAGGGCAAACTAATTATGGGTCCAGTTAGGATTCCCGATTTTATTATTAGAGATGTCTATAATCTGATGTTATTGAAGAAGTTTCCTGCTGTCTGGAAATTATCTAGAATAGTGCCTATTTTTAAATCTGGTGATAAGAACTAGATTATTAATGACAGCTAACCGCTCATATTATTAATACACGAGCCTTCGATTTTATTAAGAAATATTAGGGAAATTTGCGTCCATTTATTCATCAGATTTCAGAAGCTTTGGATGATCGTTGTCAAGTTAATGCAATTCATACCAATTTCTCAAAAGCTTTGGATTGAGTACGATATGAAGTGATTTTGTTTAAGTTGCATTGATTTGAAATTTCGGATGATGTTATCGAAATTCTTCGTTCGTATCTGGATTCATTTCCGATGCACTATAGTATTTGGTCATGGGGCCGTTTTTATTTGTTATATTTATTAGCGACGTTACGAATGGATTGTTATCGAACTACTTGATGATTGGGGAAGATTTGAAAATATATCGATAAATAGGTACACGAATAGCCTTGTAAATAATGAGAGGTGTTTCATTCACTCTAAGTTACATAGTTTGGTTAAAATTACATGCTTTTGATCATAATTTTGTTAAAAATTGCTTTTTGAACTTCGTTCAACTTTGATATCATCGATACTTTCAATCTGGAAATGTAAAGTTTGTTTTCTAAAATTTGCATAATTCGCTATTTGCATAGTTATCAGTATTTACATTAGAATGCTTTTAAAACAAATTAATCATAATATTATTGCAATAAATAAATTTATGTACCAGTAGCATTCAGTGTTCCGCTGAGAAAATGAGCTATCAAAATAAAAAAAATAAATCTCATTCACATTAAAATAACATTACTAACAAATAGCCTAAAATCGTCTGCGTAATATGAGGGTAGTGTGACAAGTAGTGAGAATGGAAAAGAAAAACGAATTTTTTAAATACAAAATAATTTTTATTTTTCAATATATTCTCCTAAAAGAGCAATACATTTATTCCAACGGTGCTCCAATGTCCTTATGCCATCTCTAAAATGCGATTCCGGAAGGCTTGCAAAATACTCATTTACGAAGATGATAAGCTCGTCGTTAGACGAAAATTTCTTTCCACCTAGTGTCGTTTTCAATTTTGGAAAAAGGTGGAAGTCAGAAGGGGCTAGATTCGGCGAATAAGGCGGATGCGGTACTAATTGGAAATGCAACTCGTGGATATTGGATATCGCAACTGTGCTGGTATGCGAGGGAGCGTTGTCTTGGTGAAACACAATCTTTTTCTTTGCCATTCCTGGCCGTTTAGCACGAATCTCAACATTTAATTTTTGTAGAAGTTCTGCATAATATTGTCCGTTTATTGTGGCACCTTTCGAGAAGGTAATCAATGAGCAAAATACCCTTTGAATCCCAAAAAGCTGATGCCATGACCTTGTTTGCCGATAAAGTGGTTTTCGCTTTCTTTGGAGGTGCAGTGTGTGTAGTGCATCCAAGTTTCATCGCAAGTAACAAATTGCCTACAAAAATCAACCGGATTCCGCTTATAAAGGTCCAAACACTCATTGGAAATGAGCAAACGAGTGAACTTTTAATCAGTCGTAAGCAATCGCGGCACCCATCTTGCCGAAAGCTTGGAAAGACCAAATTCTTTCGTTAAAATGTGGTGTACACGTTCTGTTGAAATGTTTACCATGTCTGCTATCTCTCTCACTTTGAGTCGTCGATCTTGCGTAATAATATTATGGATTTTTATAATCATTTCCTTAGAAGTCACGATTTTGGGCGCTCCAGAGCGCGCTTCATCAACACAGCTTGTTCTACCACGTCTAAATTCATTTACATATCTACTTATTGTGGCGGATGATGGAGCAGATTCACCTAATGTTTCCCGTAACTCATCTTTTATTTCGGTAGCTTTCATACCCTTAATTACGAAGTATTTAATCACCGCACGATACTCTGCTTTTTCCATTTTAACAAAACGACGTGTTGCTTCTTTTTCAATCAGCTGTCAAAAATAAACTAATCAACCGATTTATCTAAATATCGGAATATGAACATATAAATAGGCAACCTAAATTACAGTGCATTCGTTTTACCAATTAGAGCGCCACCTATGTGTCATTCTCACTACTTGTCAAACTATCCTCGTAAATTGGTGTATATAAAGTAACAACTATTATTCACACAGAGTGTGCAAAGTATAATTTATAAGGTTTTAGAAGATTAACAAACAATCACGAAAAATCGCATATTATGTATGGTAGCAAATTGAAAAAATCAAAATTCCCCAAAACACAGTTTGCGTCACATTCAATCATTTCGGTACACTTAATACATCGAATTATTAAAGAAAAAAAAGAATTTGGTGCCGTTATATGCACTAATGATGAATTTTTTGACATTTACGGTAGAGGTCCTGATAGATTAGGATTCAAGCTTTGTTATTCTCAAGTTTTATAAACATCAAATCTGATATCGGTGTATATAAGACTTAAAACAGCCACAGTTGGCTCAACATGACTAAAATGTATTTATTACATAGTTGATAATAGTGTGATTATTCCTCCAGCAATAATAAATACGAATACATATTTTTGCTTTCATTTTGTAATTTTTTGGAACTTGGATATATTACAATTATAAAACAATGTCGACAGCAAAATAAATTGGTCATCAGATTGTTTTTGTATCAACTATACTGTATCTCGATGTTATGTAAATATTGATATTAAAAAATTAATATTTATGTAAAATATAACCTTTGACATTAAGTTCAAACACATATCAAGATTTCAGTGAGACAGAACAGAATATATATTAACTTTAATTATTATCTAATCAGTGGAATGTTGTTGAAAGTATGATATTTCTTTTATTATTAAAAAAATATATTTTTAATTGTAAAATTGGATTTTTGGAAATTGTTTTTTGCGATTTCGTTACTTCGTTGCTATGGTAAGACGTTTTCTACAAGGTTGCAGAGAATAATATCTATTTTAACAAAGCTGACCGCAGTTACACTTCCGTCTATTTATTCTATTAGATTGTCGGAAAAATCATGACGTATTTTTCAAATTTGTCCGATAATCTTTTATCTTCTTTCGATGAGCTTCATAATTCTTTGTTTATAAAAGGATCTTCATAGGTCAAAAATTTTGCAATCTCTTTACATCTCTCTGACGTAGTTTAACAAAGTGGCTGCGTGAACAAGTTTTGTATGAGACCGATAATATGATCTAGTTTTGGCGCGTAGTTTTAAAAGTGGTCCGCGTAGTTAAAAAACAGTATAGGCAGGCGGGGTGAATAGATTTCTTCTTAGTACACTGTTGCTATAAGTAATAATTCTACTTTATATTTATTGTGTATATAAATGAGGAATGCTTTTCAAACGATTCATTCTTATCTTTTCTTATTCATAGAATTCTGTTGTTTATGTTATCTACCATTGTGATTAATAAATTGCAATTTATAATTACTAAATGTGATTTGGTTCTTCATTTTGCATTTGTAGCTTAAAGCAATTTTATTTCTAAATTCCACGTCCGATATCTGACCGCTGGTGGTGCTATATTCCTGAAATATCTAGTAATGGATGCGTCACTATGTCGTGTAGAAAACATTTAACACTACTTACGAGCTATGTAGGTGAAAATAAGTCGTGAAAGTCGCTAATTTTGATATTATTATGTTTTAATCATAATTTATTATAAAATATATTACTGCATCTAAGGTCAATATATCTACCTTCCGCTTGTGGTTAACCAAATTTGTCGATACTTTTGGAAATTCATCTATTTACCACCAAGAGAGGAAAGAGGGGTTAAGATAAACGAACACTCATTGTTCATTTTTATTTATTGTTTGTTTAAATAAAATGAAGTAGTAGTTATTGTATTTAAATATCTACAGAGTGGATATTTTTATTTATGACATATATTTATTCATAGTTTTCGGTGCAGCGTATGTGAAGTACACAGTCGCAGAGAAAATTGAACTCTTTTTAAAAAGAAAAACAACAGCTTACTATTTTGGTAAAATGCATTTATTTTATTCAAAGTAGTCGCTTTCGGCTTTAGGATAACGTTTTGCACGATCAATTAATATGTCGAATGTCGGCTATCTGGCGAATACGGTGGATGTTGCAACAATTCGTACTTTTTTCGACTTTTGCGATGGTTTTTGAGCTGTGTACGAACGTGCGTTGTCTTGATGAAAAATGATTTTTGCTATTCTGTAAACCGGATCTTTACTCACGAATTTTTATATTCAGCTGGCCCAAAAGGTTACAATAATAATATGAGTTTATTGTTTTACCAATTTTAAGGTAATCCACGAACAAAATTCCTTTTGCATCCCTAAAAACTGATGCTAACATCTTCTTAGCTGATTTCTGGACCCTAACTCGCTTTTGAGCCGAAATACCGAATCCACACCACCCCTTAGCCTCTTGTTTTCATTAAGGATCATGATGATAGATCCAAGTCTCATCCATAGTGATAAAACGAGGCACAAAATTGTGTTTATTATTTTAAAACGCTTTAAATGTTGCTGAGAAAGTCGCATTCGAATGTTTTTGTTCCATTGTTAACAAATGCGACGCGGCACCCATTTTGCACACAGTTTTCTAAAACTCAAAACTTCAACCAAAATATTGCACACACTGCTTCATGAAATTCCTAGGGCTTCTACTAAATCTCTGTTGGTTAATCGACGATCTTCCACAACTATATCCTGTATTTTGCTATGATTTCTGGTGTTGATGCACTTTTTGGACGTCCTTCATGTGGATCATCTTCGAGACTTGTACGACCACGTTTAAATTCAGCAATCCATCTTTCTAGTGTTCTATTTAAAGGTGAAGAGTCCTTATACACTTTTAACAATCGTTCATGAATTTGTTTTGGTGCCACACCTTCCAAATATAAGAATTTTATCACTGCACGATATTGAATTGTTTTCATTATAAAAAAATACTGTGACACAACTTCGAACACCTATAAATAGAATTTCACACGTGTTCATAAAAAAGTAGTACATTTTGTAGCAAAATAAATGACGCTAACAGCGCCATCTCTTATCGAACGACAAAACTTATTGAACAACCTGGTTTTATATATATATAAAGGGTTTTCCAATAAGAACTTGACAACTTTTTTTCAAAATAAAATGCAGACCATTTGAGATATTTCAAAAACTTTATTATCGGGTTGAAGTACAATCAAAACATTTATGAATGGAACTCGACTTTGTTCATATGGCCACCTCGGGCACGTTTGCAGCGGTCGATTCGTTGGACCCAATTTTCGATGACTCGGCCACACAATTCGGCCGAAACGGCTGCTATTTCGCGATCAATGTTGGCTCTGAGCTTTTACAACGTTGTCGGCTTGTTGGCATAGACCAATGACTTGACGTAGCTCCAAAGAGAAAAGTCTAGAGGCATTAAATCGCACGAACGAGGCGGTCAATCGACTGGTCCATTTCTTGAGATAACACGCTCATCAACTTACTCTTCAATAAATCGATTATAACGTGTGCTGTGTGGCTTGTGGCACCGTCCTGCTGAAACCACATGTTGTCCAAGTCCATATCTTCCAATTTGGGCCAAAAATAATCGGTAATCATGGCGCGATAACGATTACCATTCACAGTAACGTGACGATCATTATCGTCGACGGAAAAATATGGCCCTATGACGCCGCCGGCATGCAAACCGCATCAAACAGTTATTTTTTGTGAATGAAGTGGTGTTTCATGAAGCACATGTGGATTTTCACCCGACCAATAACGCATATTTTGCTTATTGACGAATCCATTGAGCCAAAAATGAGCTTCGTCACTGAAAATGATTTTGCGATGAAATTGATCCTCTTGGTGCATCTTTTCCAGAGCCCAATCGGAGAACGTACGTCGCTTCAAATGGTCCATCGGCTTCAATTCTTGAGTCAGCTTGATCTTGTATGGGTGTAAACCAAGATCCTTACGCAAAATTCGCCATAAAGTGGTCTGGGCGATGCCCAACTCTTGAGAACGCCGTGGAATTGACTGATTTGGATCATTTGCTACGGACGTTTCAACGGCAGCGATATTTTCGACACTTCGACCAACCCGTTGTCTCCCTGGCACGGCAACATCACACAACGAATATGTAGACTCAAATTTTTGCACTAAACTTGTTACTGCCTGTCTACTAGGGCGAGAATTACGACCGAAAATCGGAGTTAACGCTCTTAAAGTAGCGGTCACCGACTCCGAATTTCTGTAGTAAATTTTTATAATTTGCAGACGTTGTTCGTTCGTGTACTTTACCATTATGAAAATGTTAAGTTTACTGAATAAATTGACAGTGACAGTTCGATGATTAGTGAAAGGGTGCGTTCACAAATTGAATTAAAAGTTGTCAAGTCCCTATTGGAAAACCCTTTATGTATACAGCAATCATTTCATAAAATTAATCTGCCAGATATTTTAGATATTTTTCAGTACGTAGTTCACCCCATACAGAGACATATAAAAAACGGTTCTTTGATTAAACCATCTAATTTATTCATTCTTTTTTCCTCCTTCATCACATGTTCCACACGTTTCTTCCATTTTATGCCATTGATATTTTTGATAGCATTCATCGTTAATTCTTACTATTTTAAATGTGTTGTTTGTAGATGCTACATCTATTTTATTCAAGCCCAGAAACTAATCTGAATTCTGAAAAGATTATTTTCAAAAACTACGATGAAATCTAAATAAACGAAAAAATTAATGGATACAATAAATACCTAAAACACGCAATTTGTTGTTTCATCTGTAATGGCGTACACAACAATCATCTAACAATGCAACGTGTGAACATGTATCAGCTGAGTTTGGCGCATAGATTTAAAAGTGATGTGTGTAATCAAAAAACAGAGTATAGATCATAAAGGTGTTATCTTTCTTTTCGTTTCTCTCTTAATACAAAGTATGAATATTCATATGTATAAAAATCTGAGTACTTTTTACTTATTTTTTGTTATTATGATTATTTCCATATTTATAGATAAATATTATCTACTTCATAATACTACAACAATAAAGTAACACATTAGTATATATGTAAACACATTTTTTATAACGTAGTGACTACTGACACTATTAATTTTATCAGGTAATTTTATTGTTCGTATGTCTTTTTTATAATATTTCTCTTTAAACGTTAACTTAAATATATACTAGAAACTTTACCCAATTAGCAACTAATGACCGTACAAATTCAAGGATTTTCTGATAGTGGAATTCCCGATCGTATATCTACATGCATGTATGCCTTAAAATAACCGGTTTGAAATCCATACGTTTCTTTTTATAATACATATTTAAGAGGTACAAGTTTCGAATGTTGTTTCTCTACCAGTGAATATGCCTTTAAAAATCTAAAACTAAAAAGAGTTCTTCATCACCTTGAAAGAAAAGCTGTCGACCTTTTCGAAATGTTGTAGAGAAGATACCGATTTTAAGTAACCATGGGTATTAGTTACTTTATAAATGACTCTTTCTATATTGGCAAAGAAAAAAATATTATTCAAAAATAATTATAATTACTATACAATGCCATCCGAAGTAATCGGGGGAAAATTTATTCAGATTAGCGAAAATAACAATTTTTTCACCTAAACTGCTTTAAATATTTCCGAAGTACAAATACAAAACATTTTAAAAATGCAGAACAAAATTTTTTTTAAACAAAACTTTGGTATTAAACATTAAAATGTGGATTAATATGGGTTGCTTCTAGTATTTGATATAAGCAGCAGTTGCTTGGTCTTTAATGCACTGAAGTAATAGTTAGTAATGTTTTTTGTTCTCAATTTGATACACTGGTGAAAATACTTCAAGGCTCATTTATGCAATACGTCTTTCTCATGTGGATCCCTTCTCCGTCTTCTTCTTTATTGCTTGTTTAGTCCACTGTTAATAATGAATTTATTTTTTCATCCGTAGCTAGAATCTCTTCATCGCATCCCATAAACCATTGTATAATTTCATTGTTGGTTACATCAGTTTAAAAAAATGTTGTTAGAGATATCGATAATTTCAAGTATTTATTCATTACTGACTTAAAGGGGACTCATTACCATGAACATCCTGAATATTCAAGAATTTAATTGAATTAAAATCTTTATTTTCATTATTTGTTTTGAGCAGTTCGTCCACATTGTACTACAGCTTTTTCCCGTGACTGTTGAATAAGTTGCGATGATACAACCCACAAGGATCTTTAAGAGATAGTATCGCAGAAGGCAAAGGAAGAAAGCTATAGTGGGGAAAGGTGAAAATTTTTAAATTAGTGGTGGACGGGCAAATCTAAAAAAGAAATAAAGGAGAAAGCATGCTAGAAGAAACCAAAAGCACAGTAAGAGGTACACAAAATTGACTAGAGCGACAGTAAATTGAAATACAGATCTGACAAGGCAGCGAAGTGGACGAAAATTAGGGGAAAACAAATTGGATATAAGCAAGAGAAAAATATGAAAAAACAAAGTAAAATTAGGTACATAGATTGTTTGTTACGGGTTCATTTACAGTAGGTGCCCTGAAACTTCTGTTTGGGGAAATGAGAAGATACAATGTAGATACTTTGGCACTCCAGGAAACTAAATAAAAGGACATAACGATTGCACAAATAGAAGATTGCATAATTTTTAATAGCGGAATTGAGATGAGGAGACTGGAAGTAGAGTTTATAGTTAATAATAGGTTCAAAAATGAAATTGAGGGAAACGGGGAGGACTTAGATAGAATGTGCAGGATTAGAACCCCGCTTGGAAAGATTAATATAATAAATGCGCATGCATCATCCCAAGAAATATACATAATACTAAGTAAGCGACTTGAGTGCCAATGAAGCAAGACAAGAAGAGTACAAGGTTATAATGAGAGGTAAAAGTAGACACTCAACTAATAATGACAGTGAGAAGAGGGTTATAGAATTTGCGTTTGAGAATAATATGAAAATTGTTAGCACTGCTTTTGATCACAGGAACGTATATAAAGAAACATGGATATCACCTAATGAAAAAACAAGGAACCAGATTGATCATATCCTCATGGAAAGAAAACATGCAAAAAACGTTACAAATGCAAGAAGTTACTGAGGAGCAAATAGTGATAGTGATCACATAACAGAAATGAAGCAGGGGATATCACCTAGGTAAAAAGATGCAATAAAAGGAAAACGGAAGAGATATGACATAGTCAAACTTAAGGATATGAGAACAGCAATGCATTTTTAGGAAGAATTGGTAAGAAAAATAGGAACAAAACTCTTTAAAGAACAGATAGAAGAAGAATGGGCACAGATTGAGATAGTAGTAACAAAATTACTGGAAGAACCTACAAAAAGCGAGCACTAGATGGCGTGAATCAATTCTGAAGCAAAGAAATAGAACACGTCTAAGAAGAACGAAGTGGAATCAACAAGAAAATGTACGAACAGAAGCCAAAACCGCGTGTAGCAGAAAAAAGAAATAACATTTAGAAAAAGAATAAAAGGAAATAGAAGTATCATATGTTAATAAGGAAATTAGAAATTTTTATTTGAAGGTCAAGCAAAGTAAAGGCAATATTATAAAGAGACCTCACTATTTGAAAATTTGACACGGATTGAGGATACAGAAGGAAAGCTGAAAAGATTTGCTCAGTATTTCTTAAAAACATTAAATGAGACAGGAGAAGAAGGAACTAGAGTGACTAGAAGAATAGAGTGTAGATAATAATGAAATAAACCCATGAAAGAGGAAGCAGAAGATTGTATTAAGCAGTGTACTTAAAAAATAAAACCGCTGGAGAGAACAACATAACAGCAGAAACCTTAAAAGATGGTGGTAATATACTGATAACAGAAACATGAGAGTTAATAAAAATATTTGGGAAGAACAAGAGATGCCAGAGAAATGTAATAAAGCTCTGACAATAACCCTTCACAAAAAACAAGTTAAGGAAGTGCGCAATAAATATTGAGAATTTGCTTTGTAGGATGCAGCAGTATGTAATATGTTGATGTAGTAATGTGGTAGCTACGACAATTAAAAAGTGGCTGGTGAAGTACCATAGTGAATAAGTTGGGGAATATCAAGGAAGGCTCGAGGAAGAAAGTGAACCGTCGACCAGATATTCATCATGAAGCAGATCTAACAAAATTTAGGCAGATGTTAATTGGACTTTAACGATTTTTTAAGGCACTGTTTGTCTAGAAACTAAAAGTTCTATGAACTTCTACATCAACTTAATACGTAGGCCAAAGATAGATTGATGCAATATAAATACAATATTTCAAATGACAATAAAATCGTAGGATTTGCAACTCATTGTATTGAGTACACAATTTCAGCGAAAACAGTTTTCAACTATTATGAAGAAAAGAGAAAGGCCATAAACTTAATATGTTGTAGACTTTGGAAATTAAAAGAGCCATTAACAATAATGAAAACCATTGTTAATGTGATTATAGATTTTTCGATTTTCTCAATATTAAATACTTTTATTATAAGATTTAGCTAATATTATATACAGTGAATTAATTTCCGTCATATTCTTAAAAATGGGCGAAAGCTCGAAACAATATTACCGAGTACAATATACAGGGTGTGACAAAAATGACGTATGTCGTAAAACGGTCCCATAAAGAATTACATTTACTTAAAGAACTTCATAGCAAATCTTTAAAATAATTTTCGCTATTAGCAACACAATGAAATAAGTCAAGAAGTTTTTAATTTTGGCAGTTCATGAAATCATTTAGTCATAGACACTGCTTTCTAATTAATGATACGAAAACAGCAAATTATACTGATGTACGGTTTGACACATCGTAATAGAATCGAAGCAAGGAGTGTTTACACCGACCGTTTCCCAAACCGTGTTTTACCAAATAGGAAAACGTTCGAAAAGCTTCATATAAGATAAATCAGCACGGGATTATTCAATTGAGTAAAGTCCAAATGATAGTTCCCGAAGGATTACATTGGCTGAAGGTATTGTTAATATGGTTATGTGGTGGATTTTAAGAACTAGCTAACTTTTTCCGTATCATTTTGCAAAAAGTACAGGGTTTTAATTAGAATGACTTCTCACAACGAATAGCTTTTCGTGAATGGTTGGTAGAAATATGAGCCCATGATCATCTTTTTTTTTGTAATCTGTTCTCTTTGCTGATGAAGCTGCATTTACAAGAACTGGTAATATTAATCTTCCTAACATAAGAAAGACAATCTTCATCCCATTCTTCAGTCCAAGTATTAACAACAGTTTTCAACTAATGTATGGACAGAAATTATCGACGACCCCTTGATTCCTTTCGTATTCCTTGAATTATGTGTATTTTTTAGAAAATAACCTATCAAAAATACTGGAAGATGTTTCACTAAATGTTAGAAGACCAATGCGATTCATACTTAACGGTACACCAGCCCACTTTACTCTGATAGCATGTGAACTCTTAAACGTGGTGTAGCCTCAAAGATGGATTAGTGTGCTGAACCTATGATTTAACCTGCTCGGTCTCCTGATTTCAGTGCTCTAGATTATTATGTATGGTGACGTCTAAAGTCGATAGTGTATTCTGCAGTTCAAGAAATGGAGGATCTTCGACAGAGAGTGAAAAATAGATGCCAACAATTTTGGGAAACACTTGGAATTTTTGAGCTCCTGAGGCAGTCCATGATAGATGTATATTGCTTCCCCCTTGAGCTCATTTCGAACATTTAGATTTCAATTTAACAACTCCATTTTCTGTTATATTGTTTAATTAAAAAACTTAAGATCATTTCGTATGTTTATTATGAAAATCTCTAAGTAGCTGTAATTCAGAAATTCCATGGAATCGATTTACGACATATTTCTTATTTTTTTGTCGCAGATTGCGTCTGTGTATAGTTAGCCCATCATTTTTGTTAAACTCCCGAAACATTTTATTTAAGTTTTATATCTCTATTTCAGTAATCAAAACGCGTATTTAATTCATAGAGTGTCAATATATATACGGGGTACAGCGGTTCTTTATTTTAGATATTAATAAATGTAACCATCGACGGAATTTTTCATTATGCAATTATTGCGATATGACAATTTTCGAAAAATTTTAGCAACTACAAGTGGCATTCAAAGAGTTAACAGACATAATTCATATAATTAGGCACAACGAGCATTCGGCGCGTGTTAAGTAATTTAGCACATAAAATTGCAAATAAGCACATTTTGAAAAGAATTTTCAGTATGCAGATGCCCAAAGTGGATAAAATCGGTTAAATATTTGCAGCATCAGTTATGCTTCAACAGCTTAATATAGCCGTGGTCGCCGTGGGGGAATAAGTGTTCTTATACATATGCAGAGAACGACAATTCGACACCTGTGCTAACAGTGTGATTCGTATTTTATTAGATTAAAACAAATTTTTGGTGATAGTGGGTTTACAGATTCGTTAAATATTAACAGGATTAAGCAAGCATTTCATCATTAGATACCAAACGGTCATTCTCTGCATATAAGAGCATTTATTCCTTGGGACAAATAGGGTTACATGAACAAACAATTAATACACCTGATGGTGTAAATAATTAACCAATCTTATACACTTCGTACCTCTGCGTCGTGTAAAAAAGGTTTTCTTTTACATTTATTACGTGCTAAACCCTTTCCACTTCTTCGAATCTCGAATGCTCGTTATGTCAATTCTACATGTAACTCCTTTTACTATTTCTTAACACGTTAATTTATTTGTTTCAGTGGCTTTCCTATTATTAGTCTGCTTATCGATTAGCAGTGCCGATGTACTTCGTGGCACAACTTCCTTCGCTACGAAGCTGTATGATGCTCTCCCCAAGAAAGGAGAGAATTTGATTTTCTCTCCCTTAAGTGTTCACTCGGTTTTGTCGTTAGCTTATCAAGGCGCTGCCGGAAAAACAGCTGAGAGTTTGGGTAAAAGCTTAAATGTACCAGATGCTCGCAATACAGCAAAAGAATACAAAGACATTGTAGATGTACTTAACACTAAAGGGAATGTAACGATTGAAGTTGCCAATAAAATCTATATTAAGGACAACTACAATCTCAAAAGTAGTTTCAAAAAAGTAGCTACAGAGTACTTCTCAGCAGAAGCGGACAGTATCGATTTCTCAAGATCACAGGAAGCCGCTGACACCATCAACAAATGGGTGAGAAACAAAACCCATGATAAAATTGATAAATTAGTGACGCCATCTGACCTTGATGGAAGTACTCGACTTGTCTTACTAAATGCCATTTACTTCAAAGGATTTTGGGAAAAACAATTCAGCAAGGACGATACGAGGATGGAAAAGTTTTACACATCAGAAACGGACTCTGTTGACTGTGAGATGATGCATCTACGTGACGACATTTTTTATGCGGAAAATAACGAATTGAATGCTAAGTTAGTAAAACTAATATACAAGGATATACGTTTCAGTATGATTATAGTTTTGCCAAATGAAATAACCGGCGTTGATGCATTGGAGAAGAAACTTTCTGCTGTCGATATTAATTCTCTTTTCAATAAGTTTTATACTAGAGAAGTAATACTGTCTCTTCCCAAGTTCAAGATTGAGTCTAAAATAAACTTGAATGGTCCATTGAGCGAGGTAAGTTTATAATTACGTTTTATTTATTTCATTAATTTTCAATTACGTTAGCACTAATCAAATTGAAGGATTTAAATTTTTAACACTTTTATTTATTTATTTTGAATTACTTTTTCAAATGAAATACCTTCGATTAAAATAAAACAGAAGTCACATTTCGTTAAATCTACCGAATGGGGTGGGCGAAACACAATTCTAAATTTCAATTGATCTAATTTTGTACATACTTAATTGATTTAGAAAGGCTAGTTGGTGCGATGGTACAGAATGATTCACGATTCCAAGTCGTCTTTGAGAAACGACTTTTTAGAATTTGCCTATTGGAGTGGGATAATATGGTTCATTGACGGTTCGGCTTTGCAAACTGAATGGCAATTTGCCCCTTCGAATCTCAAAAATTTGTAACCATTACCTTAGCTACCAAAGTGAATGTCTTGGTTTTGTTTTGGGGATATCTAGCATGACATGTACATAGTTATGTAGACATTCCAGTTACTGTTAGTTTAACAGCTTATCGTTTCCGTTTATTCAAGTTTTTGATTACAATTCAAGATTTACAGCACTCTTACTAACAGCTTCAATATGCTCACTTCAACGTGTACATACATACGTATACAGACGATGTGGTCACAAGTCTTCTTCCATGCTCATATTGCAAGTTTAAATTGTGTAACCCATAGATAAATTGAAAATGTTATCCAAAGTTTAACAAGTAAATATTGTATTGCAGTATGAGTTCCGAGTTTATGCATCAAATCATATATCAGAAATTAATTCGTATACGACGCCTGGCAATTGAATTAGTCCATTTTATAATTTTGCAGTATTTTAAACTATTTTTTTTAATACAAAATACATTTTTGGCAAAATTTTCTGAATTCCCCTTCAACTTTGTGACTGTCTAATTAATTCCGGAGTACTATCAGTAAGTGTGCAGGCATTGTCGGCAGCTTGTTTCATGTCAGTGACACAAAGATGCCTCACAAAGGTTAATTGTTAACAGCAACGGGTGTAAATAAATTTCTAAATCGTTTTCCTACGTTAGAATGTACAGGAAATATAATTAAATGTGTTCTTTGCAACTTTGCAATTAGCATTTTGCCATATGACATTAAACGTTATTGTCATGATATCGATATGTCCAAAGCTAAATATTAAAAGGATTCAACAGTGCAACAGGATGCATTATTCTGCGTAGAAATGTGAGTTTTTGGTTGGTTTTAGGAAATTAACAAACTTGAGTTGAAGAGTTGATTTTTATTTATTAGGCTCCTAAATTTTGCTTTTCTTTGACACGAAGTATTTTCATGTTCTGCATTTCTACCTTGGCTTTATAATCCCGTCATCATCAATGTTTCTAATCTAGTTATAATATCATTCGCAATATCCTTTCCCTTGACTGTAGCTTGACTTGAAGAGTTGATTTCTATTTATTAGCCTCCTAAATTTTGCTTTTCTTTAACACGAAGTATTTTCATGTTTTGCATTCTAGCTTGGCTTTTTAATCCCGTCATCAACAATGTTTCTAATCTAGCTATTACATCATTCGCAATATCCCTTCTCTTGACTGTAACTTAATATGTTCCTTATCAAAGTGGAACTCTTTAATAGAACTTTTGTTGCCAAATAAATTTTCCCTACATTCTTTCATTACGAATGGAAGAAAATAAGAGTTGTATAGAATAGAATTGTTTGCTCATCTTAATAAATCAAGTAAATAGAATAAATAGTCAACGCAAATTGGACAATTACATGAATAACCTTCTATAATAATTGTTTGTTATATAAACACATTGAATACAATCACATATCTTGTGGTTCTTTGTCAAGCAGACTAATGTAAATTTTCTCGTGTTTCTTCGATATCAGTATTAAAATAAAATTATTAATTTTGCTCAATTATGACTTGTAATAAATTATTAAGCAGTGTATACTTGGCAAAAAAGTATGTCTATTTAAACCGTCTGTAGTCTATAGTAAATTGAAAATCATTTCTAATTTATATATGTTATCTACTTTTACATATTTACCAATACTTTTTGTAAATTTTGAAAATAATATGAACATAACTTATAGCTGTTTACAATTATTTTAAAACCAATAAGTAAAAATAACTTTATGCATACAAATAATATCGAGTTTCCGGTTTGTTCGTAGAGTAAACAAGAAACTGCGGAGGTTTCGCTGAGAATATCCTTTAACGTGGATCGTTTTAACTAATTTAAATTACTACGTTTTCTATATTACCTGACAGAATTGAATATATTGGGGTTTGTTTGAAAGACTATTTGAAAGCAATTTACAATCTTCATTCACTGTTTTTCGATAGTTTTTAAAAAATTTTATAAATAGACTTGTCAGTGAAGCTTATATTGAAATATTCTTTAATAAAATTAATGAAATATTATCAAGAAAACAAATTTAGATTTATTATTCGACAGACTTAATCATAGAATGTTGTTTATAATTGTAACACTGTTGTTGAAACATATGCTAGCTGTTCATTTCAAATGTATTGAAATTGCTTGTTTTACTGAATTCAGTAAAACATTTTAGTACACGTTTGTGTTTCCTCGCAATGCCAGCTGAAGAACGTACAGTTAGGACAAGAGCATATTTTTGCTAATTTAGGATCGCATTCGCTTTTACGTATTTGCATTAAGTATTTTTAGTTACTGATTTTGAGTGAATAATGGGCCGGTATTATTGGTTTATTTGTATGCATAACAAGATATGGATCGGATTATTGTCTCGTGTGCCATGGATAGACGAAGATAGTTTTGCAATACTAAGGGGAATAATTCATAATATACGCTATTAATTTGCAAGTATTTTTTAAACATTAACGAACAGAGATAACAGACCGTTTTAAATTAGCAACTTCTGAGATCATGATAATACTTTTTGTTTGCGTATAGTAGGAGAAAGAGGGACTGTTTCCCATAAATGACCTGATTTAATTCACCAGTTCGTCTGTATTTATTTATTGAAACCATTCTGATCACAAATTGATGCTTAAAATCATCACTATAAATTATTTCAGGCGATATTTAATAAATTTTTAAACTGGTAGGATGTGAACGTATACACGATCTAATCACCCCCCCCCCCATGTTCTCTGTTATTAAGCGTCAAATGTAATATAAATACAATTTCTAAAAACATGACTATCATGTTCCAATGTTCTATACTAGAAATTGCTTCTTACTATTCATAATAAATGTTGAACGTGACCATTAGGTTTTTGAATACATGGATGAGATGATTCTAATTTATTAACAAATATCTTTGACTTTTATTTACATTTATAATTTAAGCAGTGATCAAGTAATGACATCTACTATACAGGACAGTACACTGCAATAGGTAGTAACGGGTGGCGCAAAAATAATGTCATAATTTGAACTGGCTGCCATTTTGTTACAAATGAAAATAAAATAGCTCTGTTTTTAAAAAAAGAAAGTGTAAAATTGATAACATTAATTGGGAAAAATTATATCGCTCAAATTGCCATCTCCCGAGGCAATTTGAATTGTTGCTCGCAAAAATCTGGCTTCAAATTGGCGATTTCGTGGTTTGTTGTGGTAAACGCGAGATTTTAAAAAGCCCCAAAGGAAGAAGTCTGGTGCTGTTAGATCTGGCGATCTGGACGGCCAGTTCAAATCTCCAAAACGGGAGATCATTCGATCAGGAAATTGGTGTTTCAAAATCTCCATCGTTGCCTGAGCTGTGTGAGCCGTTGCTCCGTCCTGTTGAAACAAGCAATGATCGAGACCCAATGCAGCAACTTGCGGCAAAAAAAACTCGTTTGGGATCTGCCTGTAATGCTCACCATTTACGGTTACGGTGGTGTCATCGGCGTCTTCAAAAAAATAAGGGTCAATCTCCTTTTTACGGCAAATGCTGCACCAAACAGTCACTTTGATGGGATGCAACGGCTCTCTATGCATTTCATGTGGATAATCTGTGCCCCAGAAATGCAAATTTTGTTTGTTAACATAACCACTTAAGTGGAAAAGGGCTTCGTCTCTCATTATGATTTTTGATATGAAATCATCTTCTTCTTGCACCAAGTTTAACAGAGTATGGCAGTAAGATAAACTTGTCCGACGGCCAGCAGGCAGCAATTCGTGAACAATTTGCGCTTTGTAGGCGAACATTTTCAAATCTTTCACCAAAATACGTTGCAGCGAACGTCTGCTGATGCCTAATTGTGTATGCCGTTGTCTCGTTGATGTTTCTTGATTCTCTCTGATGTCGTCGGCAACAACAGCGATGTTCTCGGTCGAACGAGCAATACGAGATCAGCCACCTCTTGCGACATCTGTAGTGGACCCAGTTTGCACGAGGCGCTTAGCCAAATGGTTAATTGTTCGAACACATGGAACACGACGACGAAATTCACGCTGCGCTAAAACAACATATATATGTATATAAACAACAGACTGAAAATATGTCAAATAAGCGGTAACAATAACTCCGCGTTCTTGAGGTGTGTATCGTTCCATGACTTGCTGACAACTAATTCTCTATATATCTACATCATAAATGTCAAAGCACGTGACATTTGGCGCCATCTGGAAAAATGGCAGCTAATTCATATTATGACATTATTTTTGCGCCACCTGTTACATCAAAAATTAAGACTTTTCAAATTATAGCTGAGATTGGGAGCTTATTAAGACATAATTTATTAGAACTTTCCTTGGCAATAGACTGAGGGAAAAGCTAAATTACTGAAGTGTTGTCCTTTGTACATTTTATGTGTGTTATTGTATTTTATTTGTGTCTGCTTAACACACTTTAACAAACTAAATGCATAAAAAGCAATTATAAAAGAATTTAAATACTTATAGTGTCAATCGATTTGAGGAATTCTTTTTGGTTTTACTTTTTTTCTAAAATAATTATCCGATTTTTATAGTTCACCTGAATATGTAATAAATATTTTAGGTGGGATTATCCAACATCTTTGGAGACAGTGCCGAGTTTCCTAATTTAATTGACTCAAATGAATCTCTGACAGTCGACAAAGTTATTCAAAAAGCATTCATTGAAGTTAATGAAGAGGGAGCAGAAGCTGCCGCAGTAACCGGTAAGTACTTTCTTATTTTTTTTGGCATTGTGATTTAAATGGATACAGATTATTTAAACACCAATTGTAGGCTTCCGCTATTATCATCTTCCACTTAATAATATAATGTTCAAAATCGAATTTCATTTAAATTTTGATTATTCATGGAAGAAACTGAATTTTTAATTTTGCTTAAAAAAATCTGTACCCACGTAAATTTCTTCTAGCATTTGCAGCTTGTTCGCTTACTGTTACTAACACACAATTTTCAAACAGTGGGATTGTTAAAACTTTTCCTACTAAATCGGTTGGAGCTTTATAAATTCGCTTATCTAACACAACGTGTTAAATCATTAATCATTTTCAAAAAGGCAATAAGACTAATTTGAAATTCATTTTTAAATCTCCAATGTATTTATTTTTTTTTATGAATTTTTTTTCCATTTATTCAAGAGAAGTGAAATTTTAAAGTACTTACAAATTATTGCAAGTACCTCAATTAATATGGAAGGATATATTGAACTATGTAGCATTAAGAGCTTTTTTGCGAAACAATAGAAAACAATCACTACCTATCTCTATATATTGTCCTTGATTATAGAGTATAGTAGTATTTTTAATAAAAATAAATATTTAATATTAAAGGCCTACAAGAATAAAAGTTTAGTGCACTTCATCGAAGAGACAAATGATTGTAAATATGTGTTCTTTAAATATATTAAAGATGTGAAAATTCTTTTCATGTAATTATATAGTATAGGTAAGTATTATTTTTCTATTAATAATATTTTGTATTTTTCTTCGTTAGAATTTTGACTAATAAAAAGTGAAGCGTAGAAAATGGACTTGAAAGAAAGTTTAATATAAATCGAACTACTTTGTTTATAGGAAAGAATAATATTGTCTAAAGACAAATATAAAAAAGTTTGCATAAGTGTTATAAAAAATAAAGTAAATTAAATTAAAATTATTCTGTGCCATTTACGTCTGTTATGGCTCTCGTGTATTGTTCTTAAATTTTATTTTCGATTGGTTTAATTTTAATTTTATCTCTTTGACACATTATTGACATTTATTCACGAACACGCTCTGTATATTCCTAACGCGTGAACACAGTGCAATGAAATTTATTATTTATTTTTAGAAGTAGTTGTATTAAACTAGTATAGCTTATACTCACCGGGAGAGCAATTCTGCGTTGTTACAAACGAATGTCTTAATACCTCTGGCGTCTCAGCTAGTTTTTGTTGCTCTACAACATTAGACGGGGAAACCGGATACTGTCTCTGATCGATCATGTCCCAGACCTGTTTGATTGGATTGAGCCGGTCAGGGTAGCACTTGGAAGTTATATTCTTGCATAAAGGTTTTATTACCCTGCTCATTTTGTCATCGGTACAAATTTTGTGTACATCGCTGTATGTGGTAGTGTAATAATTTTATGTGAACATACCCCGTTAAATTTTCAAGTCATTTATAAACCCGTTAGAATAGGGTATTTGACTACATTGAAAATATACCACAATATGTGGTCATCCTATCAGGTAATATCGTAAAAGAACATATTTCACTTTATTTTATACTAAATTATGTTTATCTTTGACAAATTACACAAAAAACAATCTCATAATTTTTGAAATTTTATCTGTAACGGGAACACTAAGTCATTGGTGGCAACTCTGGTGACGTCATAGGCTAGCATACACGGCGATACTGGCGAAACGTTAGCTATTTTCTGGAAAACAAATATATATCCTATTTTGTATAGTAACACCAGTTTGTGATAAATAAAAAACCATTCTGTATTTCTTGTTTTATTATTTTATTTTACATTATTTAGATATTTACATTATTTAATAAGAGAATCCTGCAAATTTATTAGAGCACATGCAATAATAACGACATGATCAAGTACATGGAGAATGTTATTATTTATAACTGAATGTTGCTTTAGCATATGGAATTCTCTTAAGCGCCTTATCACCCTCTCAATATGAATTCGCAGGCTAGCAATTATTTTAGTTTGTCGAACTTCTGTTTTTGATAGTTTTACACCAGCGTTTACACTGGGTGGCCTTAATAATTGCATGCCTTTTTGATGAAGTGCCTGTTCAAGGTGCTTAAAGCCTCTGTCAGCTAAGATACAAGTTCCCTGTTCTAACCCATCTAGAAAGTTACAGTTTTCTAGTATGGTAACATCACTTGTTCTACCCCCAAACCCTTCTGAAATATAATTAACCAAACCATTCGGAGTGCAGGATATTAAATACTTCACCGTATTCCCCTTTTTGTACTCTGACCATGTCAGTGCCTGATGAAGAGCCTTTGATGGTATTTGTACATCGATTTCTAAACAATCAATGATGCAGCTCACATTGTGATAGTTATGTCTAAATGCAATTGGGAGATTCTTTTTAATTAATTTCTTGTCTAAGTTTATGATAAAGGGTTTTAAAAAACAACTTATTATAGGTATATTTCGCAAAAACAATTTACTAGCATAAGATATTCCAAAATTATCCTCTAATTCAGAAAATGTGTTATTCAATCTAATTTTTTTCAAGCATAACAAAATGTGTTCTACTTTTATATTTGTATGTTTATGCAACAACTGGATTAAAAAATAACATGCTTTGGGAACAAACAGTTTGTGTGGACTCTTTATAGATGTATTTGTACATTGTGGCACTACACACCATTTATACCCCATTCTATCCAATAAATTTGAAGAAAACATGAAATTAACTTCAGCGACGCTGTTTTATTCAGGTTTACTTCTTGATTTACTAGATTTACTTATCCCGTCCTAGCCTGTGACGTCACGCATGCCATATGACCAGCGCCATTACACAAACAGCGTTTTTGGCGCGGTCTTGGACGTTTAAACTTCAACATTGATTTTTATTGATAATACAATAGATATGTCGGAAATATCAATGATATGTCCTTATTATGTAATAAACAATAATTTAAAACAATTTCCCAAAATTAGTCAAATAGCCTATTTCTTAAACTCATAATTTGTATTTGATTTAATTTGTGCCGTTACGATCCTGCACATCTGACCTAGGTTATGTAAATAATTCATTAAACTTGGCTTAATTCATCCTTATTCTTTGTGATATCACTAGCGCCCTCTCGATAGTAATACCTTAAGTCTGGTTAGAAATAGTGTAAAAGAATAACGGTTCGATACAATTTTCCTTATTGAGCGGTAATTAGAGATTCTGATGGTGTAAACTCCATGACTAATGGTTTTGAATATATTCTTTTTGTTTTTAATAATTACTTGTCTCTTAAAGAAAGAGTCTGCGCTGGTTGTTTTTGTTACACCGGTGTCATCGGGTATACGTATCTGATATTTTTGACTCTATAATAGCTTCAAGAACATTACATTGTTACTTCTATGCGAGTTGTCATCGTGTGAGTACCTGTTGGTTAGCAGCATTTGCTTTATGATGAAATAATTTAAGCGTACCGAAAGAAAATGTCTTTTATTCAATTATTATTGAATTATGATTCGTTTAAGTTATAACTCGTCGCATGTTATTTTTGATTTATTGAGAACGTTCACGGATTACATGAATTAAACACATATATGTTGTTCTGCCACAGTCTTTGTATAGAAAATTTCATTTAGCAACACCCTACGGTCATCTAGTTCGGAATATTAATTATTGTTTATTTTATTTTATCATTTGCTATGGTTTTCCTTTAGAATTTTAGTGTCTTTTCGACAGCTGTGTTTCTTTTGAAACTTAGGTTATCATAGAGACATTTTAAGTACCGCACCAATCAGCAGGTGGTTTCAATAGCTGTTTTCGTATTTCTGGCCTACAAATTAATTAAGCTTCCTCTTACATCCATTGAGAGTTACATGATAATCTCTAAATCACCATATTAGCATATCTGGCTAAGCCACTACTTGGCCAGTCCCAAAAGACATTGCTGAGTAACATCCATGAGTGTCCATGTAAGGTAGTGGAACATTTATTAGTTTAGTCATTAGAAATTCGAGTATAATGAGATTAATATTACTGAAGATCTATACTCACTTAAGTCACTAATTACTTGGTAATAATTAGAATAGTATTATTGATTACATATCAACAATTAAATCAATATTACTTATGGTCTGTTTACTAGAATTGCTTATTTAAGTCGTTGATTACTGATTAATGATTAGAGTTACTATTACTGAGGTTTCATATACTAGCATTACTTATTTAAATTGCTGATTACATGCTAGTAAATAGATTAGCATTTCTGAAAACTTGTATGCCAGCGATGTTCATTTAATCATTGATTACATGCTGGTAATTAGATTAATATTTTTGAGGACTTATGTACAAGGACTGCTTATTTAGGATAGTTTAAAATTAATTCAATAAAACCCTCAAGGTAATAATAACCTTTAGTGTTTTATTTTGTGTTGCCCTAAATGTTTCTATTGGTACATATTTGAGAATCCATGTGCTTCAGCATTAGCAAGGCTACCCTCCTAAGAAGTTTTATATAGGAAGCGCCTCCTACTCATCGAATTCACTGGCTAGTTCCTTCCCTAAAACTAACGAAGGATTATTAGTTTTCATTAGAAAAGAAATACGGGCTTTTGTGCTATTATCTACACTAGGGTATAGTGTAAAGAGGGGTGCTGCAGTCTTTACAATTCGGGCCATGTGTGGTCGCTCATGTAAATTAGACGTGTGCGCTGCCGAATATATGGGAGTACTACTGTAGTAACACGCCGTCTATGTAACGGTTACCTGTCATTGTCTACTCTACGTGTACGTCCTCCAGATATAATAGCGCCCCATACTACTATGCCTTACTGCTGGTGAACATGGCGTGGTTGAATACGCATATCGATTAGGCGCACACTAAATCTTCGACAAACCAAGATTCTCGCGTTTCTCACATCCATCTTGAATTGTAATTCGTCAGGAAACAAGATGCGACACGCCACCATTGTCTAAAATTCCACCACTGTACACGACAGTGTTCCGGTGTTAATGGAGTCCATTACAACGCATAACATACACGTAGCCCACTATTTACTAAACGCTATCGTACTGTTCGCGCAGTCTATCCACTTTCTCTCCACATGTGCCACAGTTGTTGAGAAAACAAAGTGCGCGACGCTGGCGCGAAACAAGGCACGATTCTCGCACTCCCTTGCCTTGCGAGGCGTCACTGTCGAAGTCTGCATTTCCTAGCCCTTAACATTCTACTCTGCTTTGACATTCTACTCTTGTCATGTCCGCTGAATATTACTCAGCAATCGTTCCATATACCACGCGATATCTAGGAAGAATAAATCGGCTAAATGCATTCCGATGGTTTGAGCTCCCTCGAACTTATTCAGATAGCGTTGCGACCTTCCATAGCACACGTAGCATGTTTACACTTTTGCTTGTGAGACCACATTAATATCCACGCCGATGTAAACAAGTCGCTGCCCCCACCGCATCGATAGTAACGAACATCCCATAGGACCTTTCTTCTCTCGTTACGGGTATAGCCAGATGTGAAACTTGCCGATTCGAGTCGTATGCCGGTAAAATTATTGTAAACCAAATAATTGCGTTTTTCTCCCCGCGAGTTCGAAATATACAGGGCATGCTCGTGAATAAATTCGAACAATATATTATCAATATCCTTTTAGAAGATTATAAAATTGTACTTACGACTGATTTTGTACTTAAGAAATTTTGTTGCCGTTTACGAAAAAATAATTCTTTGACATATTCCACCAATTTCTTTTTAATATGTATTCAATTACTTCAGTGACAATAGCTAAATTTAAAATTTGTCTATAATGTCTTGGATTGTTTCTAGTATCATTTATATATACTGATAGTATAGCCTCCACTTTTAGTTCGTTTTGTGAACGAGTTTTTTAATAAAACATATACTTAAGAGACTTGCTTGTACAAGTTGATTAAAAATAACTCTGGATACTAGTACTGCAGGTGTTATTTTTGAACTGCTGATGATGATAACTTAATATCAAGATCGTATTCAAATTTAAAAACTACGTTGTGGTAGGGGGAATATTTATCTTACTAACTATTATTTTCATTGTGAGCGTGTGCTTAAATTCGAAATTCTACTGTTTCTCGACTGAATTCAATTAGAAATTTATTAATTAATTTTTAAATTCGCATTTAAGTCTTTCTAATTATGAAATTATAAAAGGAAATGCACATCATGATAGACAAAATAACATTGTCAAGTGTCATGTTACAATCATATGCAAACATATTATCTTCTTTTTGTTATGCTAGTCAGTTTAATGTTAAATATTTTTAATGTTAACTATTTTCGGATGTATGCTTGTATTAACCAAGGTTAATCATCCGTTCATTATGCAATTTAATTTGCCGTTAGAATGGATTATTATAATGTTTTTTGGTGAAAGTACTCATTTACGAAGCATATTTAAATTTATGTAAATATGGACAAGTTAGTGTCGATGATTAGAATTTTTATTTTTAGCAACGACATTGACGAACGAAACCAAAAATATGTTGCTAATTATGCATTTTTCTTTAACATAATGTGATCATTTATTTTTCTTAAAACTATTGGTCTTAATGCTTCTAATCTATAAGCATTAAAACCCATTACGATGAGAAATAAATGGCCATAGATATAATAGAAGTTGTTCAGTTATCATCGCATTCTTTGTTAGAAAACAACGATAAAAATGTCAAGTTGTTGAATTAGATACGAAATTACTTTTCTTAAAGCTCGTTTCCACCCATAAAATAGCAATACTGACATGGTATTTTATAAGTGGAGACGAGCTTTATTTCGAAGAAGTAAACTAATTTTAATATCCTGGGAAAAAGAAATAGAGCAGCAGGTTTATTACAAAAGACATTATGATTCATATTGATCGAAACTATTGAGAAAAAATAAAAGCATTTCAGACAAGCTAGAAGTGTGGTAGGGGAAAATTTCAAGAAACATTTTAGCAGAAGTCAAGAAAGGAAGTACACATTGAAAGCTAATAACTAAGAATGGGTACAATGGTACGATTATACAAGTATTACGTTTAGAACGAGATGATTTTGGACAAGCTAGACCTAGTGGTCAAAAGTAGTAGTGGAACATACGATACTAAGCATTGAAGGCAGCAAGATCAAACCAAGAGATAGAAAAAAACGGGTTGAATGGCGTGTAGTACTATCTATGTCTTAAGACACTCCAACAGTATACCGCCCCTTTCTCAATACCCTCTTATAAAGTATTGAATGGAATTATATGAACGATCATATCAAATTGTTGAGAGTTTAAATGTCGTGTCTAGTGATCTTGAAACTTTGATCTGTAAAACGTTTCAGATATTTGGGAAGAAATTGTTACATGAATAGCATTGTGTGCTCTTTGAATCGTATTTCTCCAAACTATTAGTTTATTTTCTTTACATTTACTTGTGTATTATTATCAAATTTGTGTCTGGTCCAACACCCAGAATATTAATTTATGTCATTATTAGACATATCTTCTTTTAATTGGATAGTTTAATTTATAGGAGTTATAGGAAGAATAACTCAGCTCAGCGAAGTTGATATACATCCTGTAGTTTCAAAAATTCGTATTAGTTTTTTTTAAAATTATAGTTAGTATGTTTCTACAAATTAACTTTTTTTATTTTTTTGTAAATAAACTTTATTATGGTGCAGATATCTTACACTTTCTCAGTTTAACGCAGGGAAACTTCAACCTACGTATCAATGAGTTTGAGCTCGGATTGTGCACGGCTGATATTGGACAGTTTTATTATCCATCACAGAACGATATTTAATACAAGTTTTATGACGTTTTGTATGCCCATTTAAAGATTATTATTATAGGTGCGATTGTGTTGATCACATGATGAATGCTAGTCAGGTTATGAAATCTATTGTTGATTGAGAAATTTTTACTATTTCCGTTGTTTTTATAAAGACCGCTGTTTGTATGTTTGTGTGTCTATATGTGGATTTATTTTTCGAATTTGTATGTAGTAGAGAAATTGTTTTGTTGTAATATCTGTCACTGACATCACAATCGGTACTATCGTTACTCCTTTTCGATCCCAAAGCTCCTTTAATTCAATTGCAAGTGGTGTCTATTTTATTATTTTTTGTGTAATGTTTGTATCATTTGGTATCGCAATGTCTATTATGTAAGTTTTCTTTAGTTGCTTACCAATAAGTGTAATGTTTGGCCTATTACTAGTAATTTGTTTGTCTGTATGTGTGATTTCCTATCTCAGTATAATCTGCAGTCATTCAGGTTGATGTGAATGTAAGCCTGGTGTATAATTTTTGCTACAATATTTTGAATCTCTGTATAGTCCATTCCAGCAATAGTTTACATCCTCTGCTATATGATCTATAGTTTCTTTGAATTGATGACATTGTGTGCAATTGTCATTTTCTTTATGTGTTTTGTATAGATATTTGTGGTGATTATATCGTCTTCTATTGCTAAAACAAATTCTTCTTTTTCTGGAAACATGTCTCAATTTTAGCCATTGATATGATAATTTTTTATCTATGTTTATGTCTTGCATGATATTGTAACGAGTGCCGTCTAGTGTTTTTCTAGACAATTTCTCTTCTCTGTAATAACCGGTTTTTGAGATATTTCGTTTGAAATGCAAAAACATTTATAGTTTACACCAGATTTGAGATAATGTCCAACTGGTTAAAAAGCCACATAAAAATTCATCAGTTTTTAAATAATTTAAAATGGTTATGGTTTTTCGTTCTTGGATTAACAACAATTTGACTGATTAATAATTAAGTTAGAATAAAATAGAAGTTCCTTATTTTTAGATGTCCCGAAGTAGTATTTTATTTCTGAACTAGGGCGCAAAATAAAGGGTGTTTCAAATTTCGCGAGTTTTTTAAAAAATAAATAAAACACATAATTTGCATTCACATTTACAAACTTTTGTTGGTAATCGAAGTATCAGTTATAACATTTATATGCGAAAAATAATATCTGCCAAACGGCCCCCTCTTGCAGCTCCACAGACCTCCACCCTTTTGTTAAAATTTTCAATGACATTTTGACATAATTGAGGCTCTAGCTCACCAATGACACGAATAATTTCATTTCTCAAAGCAGGAATTGATTGTGGATTGTTTTTATAAACCTGACTTTTCACATAGCCCCAAAGAAAATGATGTAATGGTGTCAAATCATATGTTCTTGGTGGCCAATTAACATCACCATTTCTTGAGATTACACGTCCAGGAAATTTTTCTCTCAATAAAGTAATTGATTCGTGTGCAAAGTGAGGTGTAACGCCATCCTGTTGAAACCACATATCCTCTAGATCAATATTCATTAAACACAAAAATTCAGTTATCATCCGACGATATCGATCACCATTGACAGTTACAGCTTCACCAGCAGCATTTTCAAAGAAGTAAGGTCCAATTACACCACCTGACCATAAAGCAATAATGCACACCAAACAGTAACTCGTTTAGGATGCATAGGTTTCTCATGAACAATTCGTGAATTTTCCTCACCCTAGAAGGACCACTACGACTGTATTTTTCATTTTTTGGTCTTCTACGGAACAGGTCTCTTGAAATTTTTTAATAATTCGACCAATAGTGCTTTCAGATGGACGATTATGTAAACCATAAAATTCACGTAATTTTCTAAAAACTCTTTTCACAGAACGCTGATTTTCATAAAATAATTCAACAATTTGAACGCGTTATTCTACCGTTTACGAAGCCATTTTTATAAATGTCATACATCACACTTTTTAAATGCCAACATACCCAGACAAATTCAGTGCGCCGTCTATATTTTATTTATTCTTAAAAAAAAGCGCGCAATTTGAGACTGTCTTTAGTTAAAAGATATCATTTCTCATCCAAAATACAGCCCAGAAAGTGAAATTTGGTAATAGACAACACGCGTAAAAATTGAAAAATAGTTTAATTAATGACTTTATACCATTGAATATCATTGAATTTCTCCAGATCACAACTGACTGGAGATTTCCAAATCATTTAAATTTAAAATGTTATGTTGTTATGCTAGACAATCATGGATTGAAATATCTAGAAACACAGATAACTTCTGCCTACAAATTGAACTTTAAGTATCTGCTGGTAAAGCGATAATGTAGTCAATAAAATACTAACAATTATTATTTTTATCAATCGATAGTATCGTATCATCATAATTTTTGTGTCATATAATTACATGGGCTCGAGGTAACTTTATTTATGTTTCATTTTCTTATAATGTAACACGATGTAGCTATGAGAGTTCGGTTTATGAGTTATTACTCTTTAATTGCTTCTCTCTAATGAGTATGTACAAGCACAAGAAATGCTTTTTTTTCTTTTAGCGGAATTTGTGATTAAAAGTCTCCCTCTACCTCCAGTAATCTTCAAGACAGATCATCAATTTATCTACTATATTGTGGCCGAATTAAATGACAATCATGCTATTTTGTTTACTGGCAGAATCATGTCAACATGAAAATATGATCAACTAAATATAATTAGGTACAACACAGAATATGTACATGTATGATACAAATCACAATAAATCGTCGAGGAAAAGCGTAGGCTTTTTAATTTACCGAATAAAATTTTGTTCATAATTGCTGTTTCATATATATGGTACAATCTAGTAATTACGACTTTTAAACTTAGTACCAGAAGCTGGGATTCTGCGGTTAAATGGTGGTAGCATAAGAAACCATATGAAAATTACTAATAAAAAGATTTTAAAAGGTTGGAAAATCAATCAAACTCAAAATCCATAATTTTCAAATATGTTACCTCTGAAGTTCCAAACAAATAAAAATTAGCCATTTTAAAAAGCCTCGTGAAAATAATTGAGGATCTCTTAAAATCTCGTAAGGATTATTTAAAGAAGAGATCAAAATTCATTATTTTCAAACACTCCTAATATACTTTTCATTTATGGGCAAAACAATTAACCACAAAAGAATGGTAAGAATCCCTTTATCGTTACAGGAAAGATTTTCGGTAAATAAAATCCACATTACGTTGTATTTTATTGAAACTTGTATTAATGTTACGCTACGAGGGGTATTCAGCATTCTATAAAAACCTACATACTTTCGTTTATTTCTCGATATAATCTCCAAGAACACTGAGACATTTATGCCAGCGTGATCCTAGTTTAAACATCTCTCCACGGTACTGTTGTTTGTCAAGTTGCTTGAAGTAATCCACGGCGGTGTCTTGTAGGTTTTTTCTGATCCGCAGAGCACATCACCGCCAAAAGTTTCTTTACGCCCAAATTAATGAAAATCCAAGAGATCTAAATCGGGAGTATACAGAGGAAGTGTCGGGATCTTCCAATGTCGCTGTGCCGACCACAATTTGGTTTGATTTGACGTGTAAGAGCTTCAGCCATCGGAAAAAATTGCACTCTTTTCTTTCTAATGGCAACACGCAATTTTTCGAGAGTTTCGCAGAATCTCTCTTTGTTAATGATTGTGTGCTGTTCGAAAAATTCGCACAGAAGTTGGCATTCACTACTTCAGAAGACGGTGGCCATAGTTTTGTGGTCAAATAGTCAATTTTCAATTTTTTCTCAACTGGAGAAGCTGGTGGGTTCGATATTATGGACTGTTGTTACGTGTAAACTCATAAACCCAGGCTTAATTTCCGGTAACGACGCTTTTAATGAAATGATTCTTTTTCTGGTGGTATTGGGTAAGATCTTGAAGAGTCATTGAAGAGCATTTTCAGCACCCAACAAGGCGAAACGTAGCGTTAAATTTCAAGATTACGACTGAGTGGAAATTTCAAAACCATTTAAATTTGAAATGTTATTTCGGCGTTCTAAACAACCATGGATTGAAATATGTAGAAACACGCATAACCGCTATCTATAATCGAGCTATAAGTAACTGATGGTAAAACGTTAATGAAGTTGATAAAAAACTAACAATTATTATTATTATCAATCGATATTATCTCTTCATCATAATCTTTGTGTCTCGTAATTACATGTGCTCGAGGTGGTTTTTATTTATGTTTCTCTTTCTTTTAATGTAACACGATTTAGGTATGAGACTTTGATTTATGAGCTATTACTCTTCAACTTCCACTCTCTAATGAGTAAATGAGTATGTAACTACAAACACTAGAAATGTTTTTTTTTCTTTTAGCGGTAAAGATGATTGAAAGTCTCCCTCCACCCCTAGTATTATTCAAGACAGATCATCAATTTATCTACTATATTGTGGCCGAAGTAAATGACAACCATGTTATTTTATTTAGCGGCAGAATCAGGTCAACATCAAAATATGATCAAATATAATTAGGTACAACACAAAATATGTACATGTTGGTTCCAATCAATAAATCGTAGAGAAAAAGCAAAGCGTAGGCGTCTTAATTTGTTGAATAAAATGTTCTTTATAATTTTGTGTCGTGTAGACGTTACAATCTAGTAATTACAATTTTACATGATCGAAGTATTTTAAACTTTGTACTAGAAGTTAGAATTTCGTGGTCAAATGGTGGCTTCATAGCGATCTAGGCGAATGTATGCACCGGTGTTAGCTTAGGATATTAATTACTTTTTGTTCTGAAGTATAGCAGTATTTAAACAATTACTTTTATTAATGTATTTGTGTTTCATTTATACGAGGGAGCGTTTTTATATTCGCGGAATGGGGGACAAGGGGTGGAAATAAAAAAAACAAATTATTTTTCTTTTTCAATATATTCACCTGCAAGATGGATACATTTTTCACATCTTTCAATTAATTTATTTATACCCTCATAAAAAAATGATTTCTCTTTATCTGCAAAATACGCCGAAACTGCCTCCTTGACTTCATCATCGGCAGTAAATTTTTTACCCCGCAGCTCTTTTTTCATTTTCGGAAACAGGTAATAATCACTCGGGGCCAGGTCTGGGCTGTAGGGTGGGTGATTCACAATTTCGAAGCCCACCTTATGCAGGGCAGCTAACGCAACGCGGCTCTTGTGGGCGGGCGCGTTGTCGTGCAAAAGCAGAACACCTTTTGTCAATTTTCCCCGTCTTTTCTCTTTAATGGCTTCTTTTAGTCGCTCTAATATTGACGGGTAATATTCTCCGGTTATAGAAACACCTTTATCTTTATAATCAATCAACAATATTCCTTCCGAGTCCCAAAATACCGTTGCCATGAGTTTCCCAGCTGATTGTGACACTTTAAATTTCTTGGGAGGTGCCCTTTTTATGCCACTGCATGGAGTCTTGTTTGGACTCAGGTTCATAATGATGAACCCAAGTTTCGTCTCCAGTAACAATTCTACTCAATACACCATCCTTGTCTTCATTACAGAGGTCCAAAAATGCACGCGAACACTCTACGCGCTGTTGTTTTTGCGGCGGCGTGAGCATTCTCGGCACCCATCTTCAAGGGATTCCCTTCCTTGTTTAAATAAACTATACCACTTGTACACCATGGTTTTTCCTGGACAAGAGTCGCCGTAAACCAATGACATCTCATTCATTATGGTCGCGACTGATTTTCCTTGCCTGGTAAGGAACTTTATAACGGCACGATATTCGATTTTTTCCATATTTCACTTTTCACTCCTGATTGTTACTTGGTTGACGATAGCTCAAAGACTAACTGTCTAATGACAATGAAACTTCGTATTTATACTAATCATGAGTCGCTGCACAGGTCACGCCCCCAATGCGCCTACTCACCCCTCTACAACCCGCTCATTCCTAGAATATAAAAACGCTCCCTCGTATATGATATATTGCTGTGACCGTCCTATGCCGTCGATAAATCATAAACTTTTGAAATAACAATATTTTTAACTTGAGACACTTACTTATCTAAAAACTAAATTTTATGGATTGGTCATGAGTTCTTTTAAACAATTAGAACAAGCACCCAGCTTCACATAGCATTCGCATAAATAAAATGACTACTACTAAACTAAGCATTAATAATAGAATGAATAAACTAATAATTTGCTTTAAGCAGATAAATAACTGGACAGAATAATAAATATGAATTTTCTATGAAAGGGATTGAAAGCTGGAACTTCTAATCGTAATCAAAAATTTACAATACCGATTTGAACAAAGAGATTTCCTCTTAGAATATTTGTAGCATAAACGTTGGCTTTCGATAAGAATTTTCGTGCTTAGATCGAATTATATTTTATTACCTCCGTTAGTTGGGTAATAAATAATAAAGGATATTATTATTTAATAGTAAATATTTATTTGCACATGATGGTTAGTAAATTTATCACGAGCGCGTGTCCGGCTAGTTGAAATTGGCACGTTAAAAGATTTGCATAAATTAAAAGTGTGATGTCAATATCAATACAGGTAGCAAGCGTCTTCATAGGTTTTTCTATTAATACAATTCTTTTCCTGGCAAATAAAATATACGGTGACAGTGGCCATAGTTTTGTGGGTAAACAATCAATTTTCAATTTTTTCATAACTGGAGAAGCTGGTCGATTCGATATAATGGACTGTTGTTACGTCCCTAGAGTGAACTCATAAACCCAGGCTTAATCTCCGGTAACGATTCTTTTAATGAAATGATTCTTTTTCTGGTGGTATTGGGTAAGATATTGAAGAGAAGGACTGATTCGATTGTTTGTTATTCATTGAAGAGCATTTTCTGCACCCAACGAGGCGAAATGTAGCGTCGAATTTCAAGATTACGACTGAGTGGAAATTTCAAAACCATTTAAATTTGGAATATCATTTGGTTATGTTAAACAACCATGGGTTGAAATATCTAGAAACACACATAACCTCTATCTACAAATCGAGCTTAAATAATTGATGGTAAAACGTTAATACAGTTGATAAAAAACTAACAATTATAATTTTTATCAATCGATATTATCCCTTCATCATAATTTTTGTGTCTCATAATTACCTGTGCTCGAGGTGGTTTTATTTATGTTTCTCTTTCTTTTAATGTAACACGATGTAGGTATGAGACTTTGATTTATGAACTATTACTCTTCAGCTTCTACTCTCTAATGTGTATGTACAAACGCTAGAAATGTTTTTTTCTTTTAGCGGTAATTGTGGTTGAAAGTCTCCCTCCACCGCCAGTAGTGTTCAACACAGATCATCAATTTATCTACTATATTGTGGCCGAAGTAAATGACAACCCTGTTATTTTATTTAGCGGCAGAATCAGGTCAACATGAAAATATGATCAACTAAATATAATTAGGTACAACACAAAATATGTACATGTATGGTACCAATCACAATAAATCGTAGAGAAAAAGCGTAGGCATCTTAATTTACTGAATAAACTGTTTTTTATAATTGTTGTTTCGTATAGACGTTACAATCTAGTAATTACAATTTTACATGTTCAAAGTATTTTAAACTTAGTACTAGAAGCTGGAATTTCGTGGTTAAATGGTGGCTTCATAGCGGTCTAGGCGGATGTATGCACCACCGGTGTTAGCTTAGGATATTAATTACATTTTGTTCTGAAGTATAGCAATATTTAAATAATTACTTTTATTAATGTATTTGTATTTCGTTTATATATATATATATTATATATTGCTGTGACCGTCCTATATCAATAAATCATAAACTTTTGACATAACAATATTTTTAACTTGAGATACTTAACTAGAAACTTTGTTTTGTCTAAATTAGGTGAATTGGGCATGAGTTCTTTTAAACAATTAGAACTAGGATGCAGCTTCACATAGCATTCATATAAATAAAATGACTACTACTAAACTAACTAAGCATTAATAACACAAGTATACACGGTTTTGGATCTAAGCAACCAAAAGCTGTTTCTAAGGTTATTTAGGGCGCTGAATCCGAATCTGCACTCCGTTTTTGATATTGGTTCTAGTTTTCGAGATATTAAATAAACACATTTTTACAATTTTTGACAATTAATCTCCATTTCATTCATTAAAAATTATTAAATTAGAAATGAAGAGCAGTCGAACTGAGTCGCTTGTACTGTTTGGGATCTGTTTCACGCATTAAAGTCCAACAGTAGTCGCTCATCATGCCCTCGTCCCAAAATTCTTGGTATCGTTTATCGATTTTCGCCAAATCTTGGTGTAGTCGCTCTCCTTCCTCGCCGCTTGTATCACCCAAGTTTTCAGGAAAAAATTCGAGATGGGAATGCAGAAAATGTATTTTAAGAGACATTCGAGCTCCAATCTTGCAATAATTTTGCATATATTCCCCTCTTTTTTGATAAACGGTAAAAGCGCCTCATTTCTGATTCTATATACGGTGACTTTTGTATGGGTGTCAAGATATTTCCACTCCTGCATCTGTGATGCGAGCAATTCTGATTTTTGTTTCGATAAATTCAAATCACCAACCAAATCATTGAGTTCACTTTGCGAAACTAAATGTTTTTCCTCAATGTTAAAATCGCTTCCACTGTTCGTTGGTGATGAACTACAAGTTTCCATGGAATTTGCACTCGTACCTGAACAAATTGGCAGAGGATCATTGCTCGCACGGGGAACTGGCTTAGACACTGATGATACTTCAGGATATTTATATTTTGCTAGTTTTTTTGCTGCATTTAGACCGACGACATTCATCAAGCAAAAGTAACAATCATCTACATGATTTTTCGGCTCTCTACGTAACATTGGCAATGAAAATGAAAAACATACTTTTTTACCGCACAAACTAGAACCAATTTTGAAAAACGAAACCCGGATTTGAATTCAACACCTCGAATAACCAAGATTTGTTCTCATCTACTCTGATCCAAAAGTTGACCGGAATTTGTAAACTTGTGTAATAGTGTGAATAAACTAATAATTTGCAGACAAATAATTGGACAGAATAATAAATATGAATTTTCTATAAAATGGATTAAAAGCTGGAATTTCTAATCGTAATTAAAAATTAGAGAAAACAATATTAAATGTAATACACTCCGCGCAACATGAATAGGACCACCCGACTTGTTGCAAGCTTTCGGTGGTTTGAAAAACAATTCATTTACTAAAAATACAATGCAACTTTGTAATGGTATGATATGGCAAATAATACGCATTATTGCGCAATAGTGCCTAACGTTATGCATTGGGTGACGTAAGTACCACATACATATAAAATGCACCGCGCCGGTTGGATACGACCAGTATTTAATAGTAAGCTACCGGATGAGTGTCGAGTTACAACGTGTATCCGGATAAACAAACATCTGTAATTAAGGGTATTGTGCAACGATGGGTCGACAGAAGTGCTTAAGTATGGAAGAAATTGGAAAAATTAAAGCGTTCCATCAAGAAGGGTATTCCTCAAGGGCTACTACAAAGAAAATAAGTCGATCACACCAGGTTGTGAACAATTTTATTAGGGATCCCGAGAATTATGGAAAACGTTTTAAAGGGCGAACAACATCCGTTACAACTAAGAGAGAACGTCGAGCAATATTACGCGAAGCATCGAATTCGGCATTAACGGCAAGACAAATCGCGAGTAACGTTGGAACGAATGCATCGGTAAGAACTGTACAGAAGTTACTGAAGACCTGTCCGCATTTAAAACGTTTGAAAATTAAACGAAGGCCTTCTTTAAGGGAATTTCAGCGCACTGCACGTCTTCAGTTTGCTCGAGCAAAAATGGGGTGGACAAGAGAATGGCAAACTGTTATTTTCAGTGACGAGAAGAAGTTTAATTTAGATGGCCCGGATGGGTTTTCTTATTATTTCCACGATTTACGTAAAGATGAAGTGATTCAGTCACGAAGGCGAGCCGATGTTGGTTCAGTCATGGTATGGGGAGCTGTTTCCTATAACGGACCTGTTGATTTAGTAGTGAAGGGCAGACAGAATTCGGAAAAGTACGTCCAGCTGCTGCAACAGGTGAAAGACAAATTTTCCAACGTTATGGCAGGTGGGCCATTTATTTTCCAACAGGATAATGCCAGTATTCACACCGCGCGCATTGTTCGACGCTGGTTTCAAGAACAAGGCATGGAGGTTCTCGATTGGCCATCGCTCTCCCCCGACCTGAACATCATAGAAAATGTTTGGGGATGGTTGTCGCGTAAATTGTACTCCAATGTTACCCAATTCAGTTGCGCTGACGAACTAGAGCAGGCGCTGAAACGAAGTTGGGCGGAACTTCCCGTTGACTACTTGAGAACCCTGTATAATTCCATTCCATCCCGACTATTTGAGGTTATAAGAAATAATGGCAAAAGTACTCATTATTGAACAATAAAGTATTTTGTTATTGCAAACGAATCTTTTATTTTGTAGATTGGTCGTATTCAAGTGGCGTTTAATTACTCTACTTATTGTCATTAGTAACGTACATTTGCACCGACTTTTACAAAAATTATATTTGGTACCTACATACATCTTTTTATCAACCCTCTTATTTTCGAAAATAACAATTCCAGCGCGCTACCATGTTTATACCAACTACAAATGTCATATATGCAGTTGGTCCTATTCATGTTGCGCGGAGTGTATTATTATTGTTATTCCAATAAACTGCCCCACGTGCTGAAATACGTTCGTTTTAGTTAACAGGTATTTTGGAAAACGAAAAAGGCTGTTATAACTGCCGACGTTTCGTACCCATTCGTATGGGACATCTTCAGGGCTCAACTACTACTACTGTTTGTTGTACTGAAAACGGCAACGTCGGCAGTTATACCAGTGACCCGGTTCCAGCACGGGAGCCCAGAAGAAGATAGTATAAACGAAGAGATTTTTTCTTGGAATATTTGTAACTTTAACTTTACTTAAATTAAAAGACAAAAAATTGTCATATATGCTAAGTTGATCAGAGTTAATAGTCTCTCAACTGCTACAGAAATTATATTGATTGACGAAACACCAACATGCAGAATAATTGTACCTATCGCAAATGTGTAAGCCCATAGAAATCTATAATACACGAGCGCGTCCCTGATTACAAAAATTTAATCAATTACTTAGTCTGAAGATCAAGTGATTCACTAACTTAATATTTCCGCAAGAAGTATAATATGGTGGTTTAGAGACAGGAAGATCTTAACCATGGCCTGTTGGCCGAATGGCATACGGAAGGTTACGATATTTTCTTTTTTGATTTTGTGGGTTGTAACCAGTAACATTAACGCCAAAAAAGTATCATGATTATAAAGATTTTTTGGGTTTTCATATTATTGGAACAGCAAATCTAATGGTTTTTCTTGTTTAGACAATATCCGACAATCTTCAACATATACATAACATATCTTATGCAACGGCTAAAATCTATTCTAATGACAAAATTTAATTCTAAGAGAAGTATATTTGTTTAACAAATCCTGTAATATTCTTTTGATGTTTCTTAATCATAAACTCTAACCAATCAAACCAAAAATATAATAAAAAATATTAGGAAAGCTTTTACAACCATGACTAGCTAAACTCGCGCACTAAACGGTAGATGCTGGAAGAGGTAGACGAAGTTGAGTTGCCTATAACATAACAAACAAGTGTCAATAGAGAAAAAAAGCGAAACTATTTTTTAATTTGGCTGCTATCTGTATTAAAACCTACTTCTAGCATTTTAAATGGTACGTAAAGTACCGTAGAATTCTCTAAAAATTTCATTTCTTTAATATCGAATCTTGATAAGTGAAAAAACATTAGGTTATAAAGCTTTTTTATAATTAACTGTTGTGGCCTTTACTTAATGAAAATTAATAACAAAATTTAATACAAAAACTCAGTTGTAGTCAGAACACAAAAGAAGTTTTAATCATAGCAAAAGCGATTCCAACTATGCAGTGCGTTTAAATACTTATAACTAGAGCGGCGACGAAAGTGGCAATACCATAGGCGGTACGGTAGAACGGGCAATTGGTGCGCAGTGAATGAGATCATTCACATCAAATACAATACGGTTCACGGTTGGTGTTTAAGTGTAAATTATAAACTGCGGCGAAAGTGTCCGTAGCAGTGCCGTGTCTAGACTTATTCTTACACAATTAGTGCTTACCTAGTAATATGTAATTTCATAACCCTGGTAATGTGTTGTGGAAGTAACTGTACATCTGCATCATTGCATACGTCTGTACGGTTGCTTCTGTAAATGACGTCCTTCGCGACGAGAAAATGTTTTTGTATAGAGAAAAAGATCGTTCGGCGTCTATTGATGTAATTTTGGCAGAAAGAAGCTGGTGTTCAAAATCATTCCAGGGCTCACTATTTGCACATTTGTCATAAATAGTTCGTAAAACATGCAAGTCCGGATTTTTTTTTAAAACACTTAATAATTTTTGATGAGCTCGTACACCAGCAGCGTCAGTTAAACTATGCAAATGAGCGGTCACATTTTGCACTATGCATAGTGATGCGTCTAAGGGCAGCGAATCGTTTTCGTTGTGAAGTTTTGTAATTGCTTCTACTAATGGATGATAATTGTTATATATTGTATGCAGATCTTCCAGAATTTGGGGATTTTCAAATTGATGTTGACTGTCTCTGATTGCTTGGGATTCGGTTGGCCTAAATTTTGATATAAAGGATTTAAATTTGTGAAAATTCTTAGTGTTATAAAAAGCTGCATTTAGCCACGTGCCCCATCGTGTAAGAATGGGTTCCGGTGGTTCCGAAATATCTGGACAAGTTTTATGAAATTCGTTTAGGGGATTTAAGAAACACTTGTTTGGTGGATCCAATCAAATGATCAACGTTTTTATAACTACTTATAACATTTTCAGCAACTAAATGAAGAGCATGGAGTACACAAGTTATGTGTATTAATTTAGGAAAAGTTACTTTTAGTAAACGTCCGAGTAGTAACATAGTAGCAGCACCATCTGTTATAAGCATGCAGACTTGAGTACTATGAATGTGAAATTTCTTTAAGGTGTTCATTATTATTTGCCGAATATTTGCCGCAGTACATGCTTGTATACGTTTACAGGCTAACAAATAGGGCTGTGAAAATGTGTTGGCTGATAAAATACGTACGATTACGTTTATTATACTATTTTTTTTTAAATCAGTAGTCTCATCTACAGTAATCCACACATTTTGATTATGCAATTCTCTTCTTGCTATATTCTCAAGCCTCTCTCTTAAACGCGGCAAATGTTTCTGTAAAGTTCTTCTTGCAGGTAATTTATAATTTGGCAGATATTTATTCCAGAACACTTGAAAAGGGCGTTTGCTGATTAAACGAAGCGGCAAATTACATGCAGTGAACATAAATAAAAAATCATAAAGGAATGTTGCACAAGGTATTTCATTTCTTTTGTTCAGTTTATGTATTGCACTGTTCACATGTTTTTTACAATTGTCTTTCTTCCGTATTATAAGTCGCTTATTACAAACCAAACACAATACTGCACATCCATCATACTTTAAATCGGGAAATTCTGCTATGTATTTTCTAACCGACGTAGCAAACGGCACAGACTTTCGCGACATGTTTGTGTGAAGTTATTATAAACACTAACCGTGAACCGTATTGTATTTGATGTGAATGATCTCATTCACTGCGCACCAATTGCCCGTTCTACCGTACCGCCTATGGTATTGCCACTTTCGTCGCCGCTCTACTTATAACCATTCATTTAATTCAGAGTTCACTATTCTATATTCGGAAAATAAAGGGATACAATTATCATTACTTGATATTATAGAAATAAATAAACATAATAAATGTAATAATTTATTAAATGATCAAGTAGATTTGACTAATTCTTCACTATTAAACTTATTTCATTGTAATTGTATATCACACCCACCTGAAAATAGTTAGTTGACTAGAGTATATCTCGGTTGTGATAGGTTTACCTTTTGGTACAAAGAAGCTACAGTGTTGGTGAGACAATTGTAACTATTTTGCAATAAATGTATTTTGTGGAAACCACACAACTGAGTTTTTGTGTTTGTTTTTTTTGTCACATTCGAATTTAACCCACAAAAAACACAAGAGTAAGACAAATTCATTCAAAAAGTTTTTTCGTCGTTGCCCTGTGCAATTAATCTTTCTAATTTACTTTCCAAAAGAAAATAGCAATATAGCAAAAACAGAGGATGAAACTTCATCTCTATACGAACAATTATGCGCTAAATTTAATGACTGAAAAATGTATAGAATGCTTTACATAAATGCACTTTTGTACGTACAAAATTGTTTTATCCAATCGCTTTGTATAGTTGAAACTAATGCATATTCCAAAACTCCCAATTTTAACTCGAAATGTAAATAAATAATAATAAGAAATAATGCATTTTATTATATAAATACCTTTAATGTTAAATATCTGCATGAGTTTTCGCGGTGCTAGTACCTCCTGGTGGATTTTACATAAAATAAAATTTCTTGTAACATTTCTTAAATTTGAAAGTGGGATAACACCTTTAATTTAGGCTTTTTAAATTCCATAACGGAATTACTTGCCTTTTCCGGTATAATTTATTAAATATAAAATGACAAAGGTTTTTATCCATGATCTTATTTATAATAAGGTACTTCTTAAATAAAATCTTATTCTTCTTATAACACAATAATACTTAATTTCCTTTCTTCCTCATAGATTTATAGATTAATACAATTCTTTTCCTGGCAAATGAAAATATGTCAGCACATGTAGAATTTTTTTTTTCTAGGTTTCCTCTTTATCCCAATATCTGCTCCCATACCTCCAGTAACGTTCAATGCAGATCACCAGTTTCTCTACTATATCATTGTCGAAGCAGATGGTGCCAATGTTATCTTGTTTAGAGGCAGGCTCAATTCTGCAAAAGAATATTAGTAATTGTAAACATTAGGAATAGATGAATATGTGTAAATGTCTTTAAAGGGCAATAAATGGTATCTAGCGAAATTTTGTTGTTTACGTTGTGCGCGGTTCGAGAAATTCACACAGAAGTAGACCTTCATTATTTCAGAAGGCGGTGGCAATAGTTTTGTGGGCAGAGGGCCAATTTTCATGTTTGTCGTAACTGGAAAAGCTGGTCGTTTCGATATCATAGACTGCCCAAGGAACAATTTTTAAATTTCGCGGGTGTTTTAAGTTGCCCAAGGAAAAAATAACTACATCTAAAATTATATTTTATTTTATTACAGCATGAATATTAATAATTAAGGTGTATATTTCAAAATCAAAATTAAAACGAAAACCGTACGCATTAAAAACATGTTATTTCCTAATTTCTTGAATGAATTGAAATCATAGCTAACCTTTATTTTTACTACTACCAACTCAAAACTTCCGCGAAATTTAAAAATTGTTCCTTGGGTGTTGTTACGTCATTGGAGTTTATGTATGAATATGTTTTTTTTTGTGAAAATACCTATATACTTTCTACACTTATGATTACCTAAAGCTCATGTGAAAGCCCCAGTTGCGGCTTCAATAATTTTAGCAGAGGTTATATTCAAATTAGGGGGTTATAGGTTAATACGACTTGTAATTGTTTTTTTAAGAGAAGAACTCATAAACCCAGGCTTCATCTCTCGTAACGATGCTTTTAATGAAAGAATTCCTTTCCTGATAGACTTGGGAAGATGCCGAAGAGAAGGACTGATTCGACTGTTTTTTTATTTATTAGCGAGCATCTTCGTCACTTAACGAGCCGAAACTATATGAAAGTTAAGGTCGTATGAATTCATGGATACTTTTACAAATGCCAATAATTTCAGCAATTTCGTGAGCTTTAAATACACTGTCTTGGAACATGCACGGTTCTTCTTCGCTCAAATTAACTCCTTCGGTTTGCAGAAATTTGATAATTCCATGTGTAGTTTGTATAACAGCCACCTATACGTATAATATCGGCAACTCCTCATATAACACTGGTCTCATTACATATATTTGAGGGATGTTTATGATATATGTTGAAGAAACCAACTGGTATATTTGACATAATTTTATTTTTCGACGGCATTTTTTAAAATTTTATACGTTTGACAAAATTCTACGATCTTCAACACATACGTAACATATTTTATGCGACGTCTAAAATTTATCTTAATGACAAAATTTAGTTCCAAACTAAAAGAAGTATATTTGTTTAACGAAGCCTGTAATATTCTTTTGAGGTTTCTTAATCACGAAATCCAACCAATCAAATATGATGAAAACTATTAGGAAAGCCTTTACAACCATGACCAGCTACTCACGCTAAAAGGTAGATGCAGGATGAGGTAGAGGAAGTTGGGTTGCCTATAACAACAAATAAGTGTTAATAGAGGAAAAGAGCGAAACTACTTTTTAATGTGGCTGCTATCTGTATTTAAACCTACTTCTAACATTTTAAATAGTACGTAAAATACCGTAGAATTCGCTAAAAATTTCATTTCTTTAATATCGAATCTTGAAATGTGAAAAAACATTAGATTGTAAAGTTGTCTTATACGAGGGTAACGTTTACATTACAGGAACTGCCAACACTGTTAGTGTTGCTTCGATCCGATGATTGCATCATGAAGTTTATTATTTTTTACAATATATTTACCTTGACAGTTTTATTATCCGGTTCCTATTTCTATTGTTGACAGTAACTTGAAAATTTTATGTCAGCGAAAAAATGGAATTAACATTTTCGAGGACAAACATTTTCGTGCAATTATTTTTCATAACTTTCGGCGTGGAGTATCTCAACAGGAATGCATCGACGAGCTGAATTCTTTATATGGTGATGAAGCAAACTACAGTATATCGTTGGTATAGTGAATTCGAACATGGACGTCGTTCTTTGGATAATGAATTTCGTGAAGGTCGTCCCGCAAATGTTGTTGTGTAGGAAAACATTAGTGCAGTGTCTGAATTGATAATGCAAGACCGTCATGTGACATACCGTGAGATCGAAGCATCTTTAGGTATTAGTAACACCAGCGTGAATAAGATCCTGCATGAACATTTAGCCGTTAAAATGCTAGGTTCACGTTGGGTACCACATAATTTATTATAACAACCCCTCACAAAAAAGACTCGCGTCGATTGGTACCAAGAAATGCACAAAAAATACAATGGCGGAGCGTCAAAGAACATTTATAAATTCGTCACAGGTGATGAATCTTGGATCTATACATATGAACCAAAACCAACAAAAGTTGTTCACGCTCGAAGCACATCAAAACAAATGGTCGCCTGTTTTTTCGGAAAAGTCGGACACGTTGCAACCGTGCCTATAGAGTTGTAGAAAGGTCAATTCCGAATGGTACACAACTATTTGTTTACCAAAAGTTTTTGAAGAAATAAGGAAAGCAAACCGATAGCGACAGATCATTCTTCACCATGACAATGAGAGCTCTCAGAGGTCGGTTCAAACAATTAAATATTTGACCGGGCAAAACATCGAATTGATGAGCCGTCAGCTATACAGCCCTGATCTAGCACCCTGTGATTTCTTTTTGTTCTCACACGTGAAGAATCAACTTCGCGGTCTACAGTTTTCTATGCCGGAAGAGGCACTTAAGGCATTCAAAGCTCATATTTCGGAGATACCGCCTTCATAGTGGCAGTTAAAAGCATGATTGGTTTAAACTCATGCAAAAGTGAATTTATTTTCAAGGAGAATATTTCGAAAACGGAAATATAAACGGCTACCCTCGTAAAGGGATAAAGTTATTATTACTAGTAGAAATGAATAAACATAAAAAATGTAATAATTTGTTAAATGACCAAGTAGATTTGAATAATTCTCCATTATTTCATTGTACTTGTATATCAGCCCCACCCTGAAAATAATTTAGTTGACTAGAATATATTCTGTTTGTGTTAGATTCATCTTTTAGTCTGAGGCAGTGTTTAAGATTTTTATTGTCACATTCAAATTTAACAAGCAGAAAACCATAAGAGACAAATTCATTCAAAAAGTTTTTTCATCGTTCGCCTTTGTAATTAACCTTCCTAATTTATGATGCTTTCAGAAGATGAAACACCTCATCTCTATACGAACAATTTGCACTAAATTTAATGTTTGAAAAATGTACAGAATGCTTTACATAAATGCATTTTTGTACTCACAAAATTGTCAATCGTTAATTAATTAAATAGAAAATAGAAGAGGTGTTCATCCATGATTTTATTTATAATAAGGTACTTCTTAAATAAAATCTTATTTTTCTTTTTATAATGCAACGATGTTTAGTTTCCTTTACTTGCATCTAAATTTTCACGTCTTCATAGATTCTTAGATTAATGCAATTCTTTTGGCAGATAAAAATATGTTAGCATATGGAGATTTTTCTTTTCTAGGTTCCGTTTTTGTCACATCTGCCCCCATACCTCCAGTAACGTTTAGAGCAGATAATCAATTTATCTACCATATCACTGTCGAAATAGATGGTGTTAATGTTATCTTGTTTAAAGGCAGGCTCAATTCTGCAAAGAATAATTAGTAATTGTAAACATTAGGAATAGATGAATATGTGTAAATGTCTTTAAAGGGCAATAAATGGTATCTAGAGAAACTTCAGTGTTTACATTCTCTAAATAAAATTTGATGTATGCTAAGGTTTCATTCAAGAATGTGGTAAACATGAAATTGTTGTTCTACAAAATCAATGAAGCCTAATAAGTATAGCTGCCGAGTCGGTCGGGATACCATAGCCGTTCCCGTTAGAATAAACAATCAATAATGAATATAAATTATCGGTTGCAGGGTTAAGGCAAAATTACCTAATCCAGAGTTTCTTCGTTAACGGAACACATTTTATCTTATATCTCTTCACCAATGAATTCTTAAATATTGGATTAAGTAAAGATATAATTTTCTAGGTACAATTTCTGTAGGTTGGTCAAACTTATTCAGATATGGCAGTGGCATTTTAGCAGATATTTTAATAGTGAAAAAATAAGGAAATTTCATTTCATTTTTAAATTTTTTTATCAAGACGATCCACCAAATAACTGTGTTTAGCATTTAGAAGATGAAGTTCCTTTAATTATACTTTCTTGATTAGTCATCGACATTATTTATTCGAAATAATTGACTGATATTTTATGTCACTTAAAGTAATAGAATATACGTAGTAATATTTTAAATATTCAAAAATAATTACCTATTTACGGAACATTATCAACCTGAATAAGTGTTTCACTGAGCGATGTTCGCCGTTATGGGAGAATGTGCTTACACAATGAAAACGGCCGGTCCTCATTTAGTGATTTAATACTTGCATAGTCAAAATAATCTTTGAAGTTACCTAAGGAATCTGTAGAAACGCTGTTATTATCGTTTTGAATTTTTCTTAATCTGATAAAGTCTAAATATTTATTTAAAATAACATTGAATTTTTCTATAACAAAACGATATTTCACGTCACTTAATGTATTCAAGTATGAGTAGTACACTCATACTTGAATTTGCTATTTATACTTCACAAACGATAATGACAGATTTTACAATTTTTCTGTTGCCTCAATTATTTCTTTGTATTTGTCCTGAATAGTCTGTAAATCTGTAAATACTTCAGTATCTTGAAATTTTAGTTGATTGTATTTATTATCTGTTGCTTCTTTAGGATTAAATTGTAAAATTATATGTTAAAAATCTTCAAGATGAACCTTATTGTAACCATAGTCACACTTTTCAATCGTTTCTGCCACAAGATTTAAAGCACGCAGTTTACAAGTTTTATGTACACCCATTTTTAATACAAAGCATTGTTGTTCAGCCTTTAAAACTAGCAAATTTTTGTCAATATATTATACGTAGCAATACCCTCAAAATTGCTTTCCTAATACATTAAATCTTTTACTAGCCAATAGCAATGAGAATTACAGTTGAAAAGTTCCAGTATTCGGACAACATTGAGAACAGAGTCTGTGGTCTCACTCACACATAATCACCGTTTTTTATGTAATTCGGCTTTAATATTGTTTTTAATTTGATAGTGTACAAAACCTACACGATTTTGTAATATTGGTCTAGATGGTAATTGTAATTTAGTATAGAATGTTTTGCAGAATTGACGAAATTCTTTCTTAGCAAGTAAAGCAAACAATATAAAAATGAAATTAGAAAGTCCTTACAACCATTTTCGCCACGTTTCTTGTATTTATGTTATACAGTTTTAAATGGTTTTTTACAGTTGAATTCATCTCGGGAAGCAAAATAAAGGTTTGTTGCACAGTGAACATTGTATTTTAAGTTTGTAAAATTTTTTACAAACTAGTGCACTTCTTCAGTAAACCGATGTTTTCTAATAATTATAGCTCTAACAACGTTTTCCGGACATAATTAAGCCATGGACAGAAACGGTTTCGCTACAATATAACGAACATTACATATCGCAATTCTCTCTCAGCTGTAGCGATGTACTAAGATAGCCTTCTGTGATTAGATTGCGTACGGTATTCTACGTATCAGTATGTATACGGGTATCAGTTAATGGATTGCCGACATAATTTGGCAGCTCTAATTGTGAGTAGAATTGAATTGCTTTTGATGATTTTACGAGAGGGACATTTTAGTATCGATAAAAATGAATATTTCAATAACATCGTTAATTTGTTATAAAAAAACATTCTTTTGATTTCTTCATAAAATAGTTTACAATACTTTTCGACTTATTGCGACAAGTTGATTGATAAAATAAACCTGGTTCACTCCCACGAATAGCCAGAAATTGATTACACATCTCTACACGCATATGAAATGTCAACAAATTCATAGGGCCTACCCCACAAGTATTTTTGTCATTCCAAAGTACTTACATAGAATTTTGAAAACCTTGGCTTATGAAACTAATGTAAGAGATGCTAATTGCCGCTTTATCATCTTTGTATCCTCCATTACCAAACGCCTGATTTTTAAAACCTAGAAGGATCACTATTTAATAATGATCTTGATTTTTTAGCAATACCCGATGCGATCTCGTCCACAAAATGACCTGGACGACTATCATCTAATCATTTCCAACTTTATTTAAACATATTTAACCATTTGCAAATACTTCGTTTGTAAAATCAATAATTTCTATAGCTTACATTTTTTTAAGAATCATTTTCGGAATTTTCCTTGTTTTGCGAAGAATTGTCTAACAGATAAGTTTGTTTAGTCACTGAAGGTTGATATATAACCCCTTTCCACATTAATTTTCGTATTCTGTATACGTATTTCAACAACTAAGTTGTCATCATCAGGCGTTAAGTGTGCGTTTTGGCTTTCAACGGTTCAGGTCGTGTGCGGAATTTTCCAGGCGCGACACTGTTTAATTATCTGCTGATCATGACAACTTAGTTACGAAAATTAATGTGGAAAGGGGTTATATATCAACCTTAAGTGATTAAGTTAATCAACCACTTGCTCCATCAAGGTTACCAAATAAGTTTGCAATGCAAAGCAACACAAATAATTAGTTCAGTTAATGTGACAATTTACGTACAAGGTGCTAAGGCAGAAATGAAAAATTAGTGGAGAATTACATTAAAATTGAAAACTGCCCAATCTCAGAATATAAAAACTAGCCCTCGTAAGTTTGACTAATCATAATTCATAAAAAAAGTCGATGAATTCAACTGGAGCCAAAATAAATAATCTTTGTAACACTTGCTTTGCTATACCGTGCGCGCATTGCAAATGTCATTGGATATGAAAATTTATTTGAAGAACGAACGGAATGAACATTTCCTTTTTAGGTGGTCTAATTGTTCCTCCTTCTGCACCCAACGAACCTGTAATATTCAAGGTGAACCATTCATTTTCATACTACTTGATGGCAGATATAAACCACAGCAATGTGATTTTATTTGCGGGAAAAATGAGTGGAAATTAATCAGAAGAATGAGCGGAACATGATTCATAAAATCATGTGGACGGTGTTAATGGATTTTCTGCTCTTTCTTATATACTACTGTGGGCAAAAAATAGTAATACTTTGTTTATAATTTTTAAATTCTTAATTTATTCTTCCAAATCTATTTCGTCCCCCTCAAAGTAATCCCCCCTGGCCCCAATACACTTGTGCCAACGTTTCTTCCAATTCTCGAAACAGTTGTTAAAGTCAATTTCAGGAATAGCCTTCAATGCGCGTAGCGATTCACGTTTAATGTCTTCAATTGACTCAAAACGGTGTCCCCGGAGCGGTCGTTTGTGTTTACTGAATAGCCAGAAGTCACACGGAGCTAAATCAAGCGAATACGGTGGTTGCGGCACGATATTGGTTGAAAATTTGGCGATAAACTCACGAAGAATTAATGCAGTATGCGACGGTGCATTATCGTGGTGCAAAAACCAAGAGATGTCGGCCCATAATTCTGGCCTCCTTTTACGAATAGTATTGCGCAAATGACGCATAATACTCAAATAGTATTCTTTGCTGACAGTTTGGCCGATCGGAAGGAATTCCGAGTGCACCACACCTCGATAATCGAAGAAAACTATCAACATAACCTTGATTTTTGACTTGCTTTGACGTGGTTTTTTGGGCTTCAGCTCACCTTTGATACGATATTCGGCCGATTAATCGTCTGTTTCCGGGTCATAAGCGTAGATCCAAGTCTCATCTCCAGTTACGATGCCTTTCATTTTGTCTTGATAGTCGCAAAGCATCGTTTCACAGACGTCAACGCGACGCTGTTTTTCGAAAAAATTGAGTGATTTTGGAACAAATCGTGCTTTCACTTTTCTTAGGCTCAAATGATCTTTCAAAATGGTTTTCACTGATCCTTCCGATATTCCAACGATGCCAGTAAGGTCTCTGATTGTTAATCGTCGATTCTCAAGCACCAATTCCTTGATTCTATTGACGTGTTGATTATCACTTGATGTTGATGGCCGTCCTGGACGTGGTTCGTCATCAACGCGTTCTCGACCCTCTTTGAATAATTTGTACCAATCTAAAACACTTGCTCGCGACAAACAATTATCATCGAAGGCCTTTTGCAACATTCTGAACGTTTCGGCACCAGAAATTTGATTCCATACACAAAATTTAATGGAACTTCTTTGTTGAATAGTTTCACTCATTGTAAAAATCGCCGAATGCACTTTTTGTACTTCAGAAAGACAAGCGTATACTAAACACTAATGATTATTTTGATGTGACATTTGGCACAGATGTCACTGACAGTTATGCCAACCTAGAAAAAAAATATTTCAATGAATGGGCTTTCGCGCGAAATTTAAATTAAAAAGTCTTACTATTTTTTGCCCACAGTAGTATATATATCTTCGTATAGAAATTGTGTAATTATATTGTTTATTTATTGTTTAGAGTTAAGTATAGTTACATATGCCCTATTTTTTTTATATCTATTAAACTATTATAATTTTAATATATTGCATACCCTTTATTGTACATTTTATTTAGAAATAACATAATAAAATTGAGTTATATAAGGATTGTATTTAAGGCATTTTGTTTGTAAAAGAGAAAATTTTCATTTTATATTAATATATAAAATATTTCAGAAATCATTAAAACTTTTCTAGAATAACATAAAAGCATTGTACTATACTAAACGTGGACAAAACTAAATAATTTCCCGGTATAGATTATTACCACACCAACGTAGAGTTCTGTTAATGAATTGCCTATGAATACAAAGTTTACACAAAATTATAATATACGAGGGTAGTCCCAGAAGTACGCGACCCAACAAAGAAAATACAAAAATTTTGGAAAGAAATATATTTTTCAACATAATCTCAAATTTTGTGTAGAATCAACTCTTCTTTGGCATTACTATGATTAGATTTAGTTCTCAAGACATTTCTTTTTTATTCAGTGATTTATTTAGCAAGCATTTAATCACTTCAATCAATACCTTACCTCGGACTTTAAATTAAATCTGTCAGAATATTATTTATGCTTACTGCTTTCCGTTTTTATTTTCATTTATTTTCACACCGCGTACATGATAATATTCCTTAAATACTCCTAAGGTATTCGTTTCTATTCTTAATAAATTTTAAACAAGATAATGTTTAAATACAATAATGTTGTAAAGTGTATTGTTTAACTTAATAAATTTTAAGTGTCTTGGAAACTTTGATGTATGGAGTTGTCGAGGAGTAATAACGCATTTTTACAACAGATAGCGCTGGTTTATTATATCGAATACTAGAGGCATTTGCATTATTTTTATGCTATGCTGTATAACAGCGGAGGCCACAGACAAGTTTGACCGCATGTTAAAAATTACTACAAAAAATTACTGGATGTGTTGGCACACCCAACAGAGTCGCTAGACTTTCTGTTTTCAGATTTCTACTTATTTCGTTTTCTTCACAACTTTTAGAGTGATGTAGTGTTAGAATAAGATTAAGATGAGCTTGTAAATCAGAATGTTGGAAAGTGGTCCGCCCAATAACGAAATGAGGAATCGTGAAGCTAATTGAAAGGTGCAATATAATCGATTGATCTTTTTTAAATATTAGTAAAGAACATATGAAAAATAGAAAAAATGGTTCTATCACTAAGTTTATTTACAGTTGGGTCTTACGTTACGTTTACGACATCTCTGAAAAAAATATGAAACGAAAAAAAGGTGATGTATGCATACCAGTCAACAATATTAATGCAGGTAGAACAGGAAGTTCTGCAATGTCCTTGAGTTTGATATAAAAATATGTAAATAGAGCAGTGACACCTACAAATAAACTTCATCTGAACATAGAGCATATTATAAACAATATACAGAATTTTTAAAAATTACTGCGCGAATTAAAATAGCCTTTTTCCAGGAAAAGTTTGATTTACCAGTCTAATAATTTCATTTTACGTCCATAATATCATATCGAAACGAATCGGTATGATGAAATGTATATATAATTCTCTTTTGTTTTAGGAGTGCTTGTCGTATTTTTTTCCCTTCCTCCTCCGCCAGTAACAGTTACAGTGGATCACCAGTTTTTGTATTATATAACAGCTGAGATAAACGATGACAATGTGATATTGTTTACGGGCAAAATTAATTCGCCAAACGCCTAATAATAAAAAAATATTAACTTTAGATGTACAAACCTGCACCAACTCTATTCACAAACCCGATCCCTTCATGATTTAATCAATATAGTAAAGGAAGTGTTTATGTACTTTACATTGCTTATTTTTTATTTATTGTTTAAAATTTTTAATACATTCTTAAAATATAGCTAAATAATTGCTATCTGTACGAGCATTAATAAGATAGATTACTTTTGTTTGTATTTTAGATGTTTAACTTATTCCATTGAAGCTTAGTGAGACGGCATATTTTAGATCAAATCATCCTTTCATGTTCTGTATCAATGCCGAATTTAATAATACCAATGTAATTCTATCCATAGGCAAAGTGACTACCAAAATCTACACTTTAATTTTCATGTCATATTAAAACAAATCGATTCTTTTAAAACACTTTCACTCCTATTATTTCTGGATATGTATTGTAGTTGGATGCATTGTAATTAGATTATATAAAAAATTGTCAAGTTTAGTTTTCACAACTTTCGTCAACTTCGGTAGCCCTCTACGACGTAGGGTGTTGTCATTGTCTTCTATTTATTTTTAATGTTTCGTCAGCTTTTTCAGAAGGTTTCTAAGAAATTTACAGACCGAAAACCTTCTAGTCTGACTAGATGATCAACAAAACGTCAAAAGCAAATAGAAGACAATAGGAAGACTTATCTAGATATAAAAAGTGTGTAAATTTCTTTTATAAATCTTCATTTTTTATTATTATTGCAGGGTTGTATCCTAGCTTTTATAAGTATTCATTCATATTTTTTTACAATACAAAATGGTAATCTATATATTGTAATGAATTCACTGTTATATAATTAACTTCATTTTGCCTATACATGGTTTAATTGTTCATATTGTAACGGGTTTAAACTATTTTTGATCGAATAGGAATAGTGTGTAAGACTGACTGTATTTTCGTTAAAAAATTTTTTTTATTCTTACTTCTTTTTTATACAATATTTTTTACTTTCAGCTTCGATAATTAAAATTTTGACTTACTACTTGAATGATTCATTTTTAATTTACACACACACACACACACACACATATATATATATATATATATATATATATATATATATATATATATATATATATATTGTAAGACTTCAAGAATGATTTATAATGTAAAATGTGCAACTTCCATGGAACTTTCTCAAGATATTCTTGTATTAAAAACTAATGATAAATAAAAGTACTTTGGCCGTAAGTATTGCATTTTATTTTTATATAGTTACGGCATCTCTAACTAAACGAGAATTAATATACATGAACTTTAATATCAATCGTTGCAGGATTTTGTTCATCAATTTCGATGTTTGTATTAATTACAACTTTATTCTTTTATATTTAGGTTTCGACCATTAGGAATAATAAAAGAGTTCACATTTAATGACGTTTCGGAGGACTTTTTACCTCTTCTTCAAGTTACACCTATTTTATCTAGTTATTTTTTTCTTTTCTAAGAATATCTATCTATTATAATTAAAAAAAAATCGTATATTCCCGTAAAGTTTCAGAACATATTCCTGCACAATGACACCTACAAATAAACTTTGTCTGAGAGTATATTATAAACAATATACAGAATTTTTAGAAATTACCGCGCGAATTGAAATAGCATTTATCCAAGAAAAGTTTGATTCACCAGTCTAATAATTTCATTTTACGTTTATAATATCATACCGAAACAAATGTATATACTATTCTCTTTTGTTATAGTTGCGTTTGTCCTATATTCCTATTTTTCTCGTCCGTCAGTAAGAGTCACAGTGGATCACCAGCACTTGTATTGTATTATATAATAGCTAAAATAAACGATGTCAATGAGATATTGTTTACGGGCAAAATGAATTCGCCAAACGCCTAATAATATAGTATGAATATAGTACAAGAAGTGTTAGATATTTTCCATTTCTTATTGTTTATTTATTTTTTAAAATTTAATTCATAAAATATAGCTAAATACTTGCTATTTGTATGCGCATTAATAAGATAGTTTACTTTGTTTGTATTTTAGGTATTCAACTTGTTCCACTTAGCGCTACGGACACGCCATATGTTATATCAAATCGTTCTTTCATGTTCTACATCATCGCCAAACTTAGTAATTCCGATGCAGTTTTATTCATCGGCAAAGTGACTTCACCAAAATCTACACTTTAATTGTCATGTCTTATTAAAACATATCCATTCTTTTAAAACACTTTTACTCCACTGTTTCTGGATGTGTATTGTAATTGGATGCATTATAATTAGATTATATGTATAAAAATGTCGTTTTCACAACTTTCGTTAGCTTCGATAACCCTCTACGGCGTAGGGTGTTGCCGTTGTCTTTTACAAGGGAGCGCTTTTATATTCTAGGAATGAGCGGGTTGTAGAGGGGTGAGTAGGCGCATTGGGGGCGTGGCCTGTGCAGCGACTCATGATTAGTATAAATACGAAGTTTCATTGTTATTAGACAGTTAGTCTTTGAGCTATCGTCAACCAAGTAACATAATCAGGAGTGAAAAGTGAAATATGGAAAAAATCAAATATCGTGCCGTTATAAAGTTCCTTACCAGGCAAGGAAAATCAGTCGCGACCATAATGAATGAGATGTCATTAGTTTACGGCGACTCTTGTCCAGGAAAAACCATGTTGTACAAGTGGCATAGTTTATTTAAACAAGGAAGGGAATCCCTTGAAGATGGGTGCCGAGAATGCTCACGCCGCCGCAAAAACAACAGCGCGTAGAGTGTTCGCGTGCATTTTTGGACCTCTGTAATGAAGACAAGGATGGTGTATTGAGTGGAATTGTTACTGGAGACGAAACTTGGGTTCATCGTTATGAACCTGAGTCCAAACAAGACTCCATGCAGTGGCATAAAAAGGGCACAGCACCTCCCAAGAAATTTAAAGTGTCACAATCAGCTGGGAAACTCGTGGCAACGGTATTTTGGGACTCGGAAGGAATATTGTTGATTGATTATAAAGATAAAGGTGTTTCTATTATCGGAGAATATTACGCTTCAATATTAAAGCGACTAAAAGAAGCCATTAACGAGAAAGGACGGGGAAAATTGACAAAAGGTGTTCTGCTTTTGCACGACAACGCGCCCGTCCACAAGAGCCGCGTTGCGTTAGCTGCCCTGCATAAGGTGGGCTTCGAAATTGTGAAACACCCACCCTACAGCCCAGACCTGGCCCCGAGTGATTATTACCTGTTTCCGAAAATGGAAAAAGAGCTGCGGGGTAAAAAATTTACTGCCGATGATGAAGTCAAGGAGGCAGTTTCGGCGTATTTTGCAGATAAAGAGAAATCTTTTTTTTATGAGGGTATAAATAAATTAATTGAAAGATTTGAAAAATGTATCCGTCTTGCAGGTGAATATATTGAAAAAGAAAAATAATTTGGTTTTTTTATTTCCACCCCTTGTCCCCCATTCCGCGAATATAAAATCGCTCCCTCGTATTTATTTTTGACGTTTCGTGAGCTTCTTCAGAAGGCTTCTAAGAACTTTAAGAAATTTACAGACTGAAAATATTCTAACCTGAATGGATAATTAACAAAACGTCAAAAGCAAATAAAAGACCATGGAAACATTGGGAAGACTTATCTAGATACATATATAAAGTATGTAAGTTTCATAAATCTTCATTTGTTATTATTACTGCAGAATTTTTTCCTAACTTTTGTATACAAAATGATAGTCTGTATATTGTAGTGAATTCATTGTTATATCATTAATTTAATTTTGCCTATACAGGGTTTAATTGTTCATATTGTAACGGGTTTAAACTATTTTTGATCAAATAGGAATAGTGTGTAAGACGGACTGTATTTCAGTTAAAAAAAGTTTTTTCGTTCTTCTTTTTTGTATCTTTTAATTTCAGTTTCTATAATTAAAATTTTGACTTACCACTTATGGACATTTCTATTGTAATATAATGAATGATTTATTTTTAATTTATATTGTAACCGTTTTTTACGATTTCGTGGATTCAATAATGGTTTTCGAGCTGCAATACGCCCATGTAGTACCGCCTTTGTCAAACGTCGTTTTACAGTAGTCAGTGACACCGGCTTTCGACGGTCTTCATTCAGCTCTGCTCGAAACTAAGGAGCTGTGAGGCGCCTATTTCGTTTTGATAGTATTTTTAGGCGCAAATCCTCTTGTCTGGTAGTTAGCCTTGGCCTTCCGCAACGTTTTATTGGTTGTAATGATCCACTTTGTGAATATCGTTTCACTGTTCCTTGCACCGCATGATAAGATAAATTTAACTTTTGGACTATTTGCCGCAGTGAAAATTTTTCACCATGTAGCGTTATTATAGAAGAGTTTCTGCGCTAAGTTCCTTTCTTTTCGGCATTTTTATAAGTTACTTTTAGGTCTGTTCTCAAATACTCGTATTGCAACTTACTCGAACAAATGCTGCACGAAAACTAATTTTTAATTGCTAAATATTGGGTTGGCAACTAAGTACTTTCGGTTTTTACTGATAGAGAGCGTTGCTTTTTTTGTATAACGTATGTTAGTGCTGTACTTTACCGTTTGTCGCGTGATACTAGTCACATTGACGTATCTGCACAAGCAAGTAAGCTATTAGTTGTGTGTTAATTTTAAATGGAGTGCAGAAACGAACATTTTCGACATATTTTACTATTTTATTTTCATAAAGGAAAGAAAGCTGCTGCGGCTCACAAAAAGATATGTAAAGTTTATGGTGCTAATTGCTTAACAGAGCGCACGTGTCAGAATTGGTATAAAAAATTTCGTTCTGGAGATTTTTCCCTGAAAGATGAGCAACGTTCTGGTCGGCCTACTGAAGTTGATGATGACTAAATCAAAGTCATAATTGAAGAGGATCGTCATACATATAACTGTTCGAGAGGTTGCGGAGAGGCTACATGTATCGCACGCAACAATTGAAAAACATTTAAAATGTCTTGGGCTAGTTAAGACGCTTGATATTTGGGTACCTCACGAATTGAAAGAAATTCATTTAACACAAAGAATCAACTTTTGCGATATGCACCTTAGACGAAATGAAACCGACCCTTTCTTAAAAAGAATCATCACTGGTGATGATGGGTCCTGTGCAGTGACGTAGTTCGAAAACGATCATGGAGCAAACACGATAAACCAACTCAAACCACATCGAAAGCTGAATTGCATCCAAAAAAAAAACATGCTATCAGTTTGGTGGGATTACAAAGGTGTTGTGTTTTTTGAGCTGCTTCCAAGGAACCAAACGATCAATTCTGATGTTTACTGTCAACAATTCATATAACTGGATGAAGCAATCAAAGAAAAACGGCCAGAATTGTCAAATCGGAAAGGTGTAGTTTACCACCAAGATAATGCAAGGCCTCACACATCTTTTGCAACTCGTGGGAAACTATTGGAGCTTGGCTGGGAAGTGATGCCACATACCCCATACAGTCCTGATCTAGCACCATCTGATTACCATTTATTTCGAAGTTTGCAGAATTCTTTGAATGGTAAAACTTTCACAAATGACGATGACCTTCACTCGCACCTGGTTCAGTTTTTTGCTGATAAGGGCCAGAAATTTTATGAGCGCGGAATCATGCAGCTGAAAGAAAGATGGCAAAAGGTCATTGAGCAAAATGGAAAATATATAATTGATTAAAAACTATTCTTTGTTTAAAGAAAAAGTGTTTTATTTTATACTACAAAACCGAAAGTACTTAGTTGCCAACCCAGTAGTTTACTATGAATTCCTAATACCATTATAATAATATTGCGTTGTATACCCTATTAAATTTATTGGGGTATATAAAATATTTCTATTAAATAGACGCCATAAAACTATTAAAAGGATTTACATTATTTTTCAGAAACAAATATATTTATCTAATTTATAATAATAATCCGAATAATCCTTCTCAGAATTACATTTACAAATGTTATTTCAATTATTCTCACCAAAACAGGTAAAAGTCTAAGGAATGTGTCTAAAATACAAGTGTTTTGTTATTTATGACAAGTGATCCCTCACTTATGGCCTGTAGTGTATGTACATATATATATATATATTGAAAGACTTCAAGAATGGTTAATTTTTAATGTAAAATGTGCTACTTCCATGTAACTTTCTTAAGATATTCTTGTACTAAAAACTAATGATTAATAAAAGTACTTTCGTCGTAAGTATTACATTTCATTTTTATATAGCTGCGGCATGTCCAACTAAATGAGAATTATTATACATGAACTTTAATATCAATCGCTGCAGGATCTTGTTCATCAATTTGAATGTTTGTATTAATTATAGTTTTATTGTTTTATGTTTTGGTTTCTGACCATTATGGATAATAAAAAAGTTCACATTTAGCAAGGTTTCGGTGGATTTGTTACCTCTTCTTCAAGTTACTCCTATTTTATCTACTTTTTTCTTATCTAAGAATATCCGTCTATCTGAGAATAAAATTATAATTAATAGAAATTTCATCAATAGCAGAGCAGTATTATAATTTTAAAAAAAATCGTGTACTTCCATGGAAGTTTCTAAACATATTCTTGTATTTAAAACTAATGATTAATGAAAACACTTTCGTCATAAGAATTTCATTTTATTGGGTTCGCAACTAAGTACCTTCGGTTTTTACTGATAGAGAGCGTTGCTTTATTTTTTGTATAACGTAGAATACTTTTTTTTTATTTTAGGTATTGACATTGTTCCATTTAGCGCTGACGATACGCCATATGTTATAGCAAATCGTCCTTTCATGTTCTACATCATCGCCGAACTGAATAATACCGATGCAGTTCTATTCATGGGCAAAGTGACTTCACCAAAATCTACTTTAATTATCATGTCTTATTAAAACAAATCCATTCTTTTAAAACACTTTCACTCCACTGTTTCTGGACATGTATTGTATTTGGATGCATTGCAATTAGATTATATAAAAAATCGTCGAGTTTAGTTTTCACAATTTTCGTCAGCCTCGGTAACCCTTTACAACGTGGGGGTGTTGACGTTGTCTTTTATTTATTCTTGACGTTTCGTGAGCTTCTACAGAAGGTTTCTAAGAACTTGAAGAAATTTACAGACTGAAAACCTTCTAACCTGACTGGACGGTCAACAAAACGTCAAAAGCAAATAAAGGCCATGGAAACATTGGGAAGACTTAACTAGATGTATAAAGTGTGTAAGTTTCTTTTGTAAATCTTCATTTCTTATTATTATTGCAGAGTTTTATCCTAGCTTTTAAAAGTATTCATTCCTATTCTTTTTACAATACAAAATGGTAATCTATATATTGTAGTGAATTCATTGTCATATCATTAATTTAATTTTGCCTATACATGGTTTAATTGTTCATACTGTAACGGGTTTAGACTGTTTTTGATCAAATAGGAATAGTGTGTAAGACTGACTGTATTTCAGTTAAAAAAAAATTTGTTGGTCTTACTTCTTTTTTATATCTTTTAATTTCAGCTTTTATAATTAAAATTTTGACTTTTTAATGTAAAATGTGCTGCATCCATGTAACTTTCTTAAGATATTCTTGTACTGATAACTAATAATTAATAAAATTACTTTCGTCGTAAGTATTGCATTTCATTTTTATATAGCTACGGCATGTCCAACAAAACGAGAATTAATATACATGAACTTTAATATCAATCGCTGCAGGATTTTGTTCATCAATTTGAATGTTTGTATTAATTATAATTTTATTCATTTATAATTGGGTTTCCGGCCATTAAGAACAATAAAGGAGTTCACATTTAATGACGTTTCGGAGGATTTTTTACCTCTTCTTCGAGTTACTCCTATTCTATCTAGTTATTGTTTTTCTTTTCTAAGAATATCTATTATAATTAAAAAAAATCGTGTACTCCCGTAGAGTTTCAGAACATATTCCTGTACAGTGACACCTACAAATACACCTTGTCTGAGAGTAAATTATAAACAATATACAGAATTCTTAGAAATTACTGCACGAATTGAAATAGCATTTATCCAAGAAAAGTTTGATCCACCAGTCTCAAAATTTCATTTTACGTCCATAATATCATATCGAAACAAATGTATATGTAATTCTCTTTTGTTATAGTTGCGTTTATCCTATATTCCTCCCTTCCTCGTGCGCCAGTAAGAGTCACAGTGGATCACCAGTTCTTGTATTATATAATAGTTAAGATAAACGATGGCAATGTGATATTGTTTACGGGCAAAATGAATTCGCCAAACGCCTAATAATATAGTGTAAATATAGATATTTTCCATTTCTTATTTTTTATTTATTTTTTAAAATTTTATTCATCAAATATAGTTAAATACTTGCTATCTGTATGCGCATTAATAAGATAGAATACTTTTGTTTGTATTTTAGGTATTAAATATTTTCCACTTAGCGCTGACCAGACATCATATGTTATAGCAAATCGTCCTTTCATGTTCTACATCATCGCCAAACTTAATAATACCGATGCAGTTTTATTCATGGGCAAAGTGACTTCACCAAAATCTACACTTGAATTATCATGTCTTATTAAAACAAATCCATTCTTTTAAAACACTTTCACTCCACTGTTTCTGGATGTGTATTGTAATTGGATGCATTATAATTAGATTATATAAAAAATTGTCGTTTTCACAACTTTCGTCAGATTCGGTAACCCTCTACGACTTAAGGTTGACTTTTATTTATTTTTGACGTTACGTGCGTTCCTTCAGAAGGCTTTTAGGAATTTCAAGAAACTTACAGACTGTAAACATTCTAACCTGACTGGATGATTAACAAAACGTCAAAAGCAAATGAAAGACCACAGAAACATTGGGAAGACTTATCTAGATACATACATATATAAAGTGTGTAAATTTTTTTTATAAATCTTCATTTGTTATTATTATTGCAGAGTTTTATCCTAGCTTTTTTATACAAAATGTTAATCTGTATATTGTACTAAATTTATTGTTATATCATTAATTTAATTTTGCCTATACAGGGTTTAATTGTTCATATTGTAACGGGTTTAAACTATTTTTGATCAAATAGGAATAGTATGTAAGACTGACATTATTTAAGTCAAAAGGAATTTTTTCGTTCTTATTTCTTTTTTATATTTTTTAATTTCAACTTCGATAATTAAAATTTCGACTTACTACTTATGGATATTTCTGTTGTAATATAATAAATGATTCATTTTTAATTTATATATTATACATACATATATATATATATATATATATATATATATATATATATATTGAAAGACTTCAAGAATGATTAATTTTTAATGTAAAATGTGCTGCATCCATGTAACTTTCTTAAGATATTCTTGTACTAAAAACTAATGATTAATAAAAATACTTTCATCGTAAGTATTGCATTTAATCTTTCTGTAGCTACGGCATGTCCAACTAAACAAGAATCAATATACATGCACTTTAATATCAATCGCCGCTGGATTTTGTTCATCAATTTGAATGTTTGTATTAATTATAATTTTATTCTTTTATGTTTTGGTTTCTGACCATTATGGATTATAAAAAAATTCACATTTAGCAAGGTTTGTTACCTCTTCTTCAAGTTACTCCTATTTTATCTACTTTTTTTCTTATCTAAGAATATCCGTCTATCTGAGAATAAAATTATAATTAATAGAAATTTTATCTATAGCAGAGCAGTATTATAATTTAAAAAAAAATCATGTACTTCCATGGAAGTTTCTAAAAATATTCTTGTATTTAAAACTAATGATTAATGAAAACATTTTCGTCATAAGAATTTAATTTTACAATATTTTTCTTTTATTTAATAGATGTTATATACTTCTATATCGTTCTTTTTATTTCATAATAAAGAAACGAATTGCATATAAATATTATAAACAATATAAAGGGAAAAAAGTAGAGAGACCCAGCCGATTCTGGAATTTTCTTATTCACCTTAACCATAATGCATGTTGGAACGGTTAAGGTCAATGAGGAGGTTCCAAAATCGGCTGAGGCAAGGCGGTTTCAGTGTTAAGATCATTTTAAGGTTAAGGTCATTTCAATGTCAAAGTTAATGAGGAGGTTCTAGAATCGGCTAAGCCCGAGGGGGTTTAGTATTTTTCAGGTAATTGCAAAGTCATTTCAAGATCAATGAGGAGGTTTTAGAAAGGGGGTTTAACAGCTATCAGGCCATTGCAAAATCATTTCAAGATCAATGAGATTTTAGAATCGGCTGAGCTGGATGAGGTTCAAAAAATAATTACGCGCGAGAATAAAGATATATAAAGATAGTTATAAAATCATTCTCAGTATTGTGAATTATCATGAAGCGTTCATTTAATATGAAAGAACAAAATCGTTGTTCTCAGAAAATTGAAGACGGTGGATTGAGAAATGTTATCATTGAAGAAGGTAATTTCACGAATGAAGTTGAAAATTGTATAGTGGATCCTTGTATAGCAACTTTTTTTAATCAAATAGATCAGACGAATGATTTTTGGGATAAAGTAGATATGTGTGTACAAAAAAATGTACAAGAACCATCATGGAATATACCTTAAGTAGAAGAAAGGACATATTCTTTGAATAAAAGTCATTCGAAGTGAATATATGTTGGTTTATCACTATATTTTGACTTGATTTTTTGACTTTTGACTGTGGTGAAAATTGTAGGCATAAAAAAGCAATGTGTGCCTCTTAATGTTGAAGAGTGGGATCGATTTTTATTAGAGACCGTGAAGTTGGAAAAATATTTTTGATATTGCAATGGAGTGTTTCCAGTTCTTGGTAGTTCTAATTTGCAAATGTCTAGTGAATGTTTTGATGGATCGACTAGAATATTGAAAATAGAAAAAGGTGGAGAGTTTCCATACTTAGCGTATGAAGGTTTGTTAGAATTATGGGTGGAACATTCGCAGATGGTATCGACAGTTTGTAGATACAGGATGTGTATGTAAAGGAAAGAGTCCAGGCCGTCCTCGTGTTTCTGAGGAAAATGTTGCACGAATTCAAACTGCTTTCTGTCGTAATTCTCCAAAATCAACTCGTGGTGCCAGTCAGGAGTTATAACTGCCTACAACAACAATTTGGCGTTTTGAGACGTCGGTTGGTTATGAAGTCGTACAAGTAACAGTTACTACAAGCTCTGCGTCCTGATGACAAACGGAAATGCGTTGCACTTTGTAACGAGATTCATGATGCTATTGACAATGACAACACTTTCGCACAACGCATCATATTCAGTGATGAAGCGGCTTTCCATGTTAGTAGTCTGGTAAACAAACACAATGTTCGAATTTGGGGTCTACAGAACCCACATGCAGCCATTGAACACGTACGAGATTCGTCTAAAATCAAGGTGTTTTGCGCGATATCCCGATCCTCTGTTTAAGATCCATTCTTCTTTGATGGAAACACGGTTAACGGTATCAGTAACGGTAGCAGTATCGTGCTATGTTATAAAACTGTTTTTTTTCGAGGCTGCACGAAAACAACTTCATTTTTCAACAAGACGGGGCACCCCCTCACTGAAGTCGCCAAGTGCGTGAATATTTGAATATTTGAACTCTACCGAACCGTTCGATTGGTCGTCAAGGAGCTGGCGACTTGGTATGTCTCAGCTGGGTTCCACGGCCACCGAATTTGACACCCTGTGACTTCTTCCTGTGGGGTTTCGTTAAAGACAACGTTTATGTACCACCACTCCCACAGAACCTGGAAGAGTTGAAGAACCGGATCCGTACTGCCATAACATCAGTGACGAAGGACATGCTCGCCCGAGTATGGGAGGAATTTGAGTATCGATGTGATATTGTTCGTGTCGCTAATGGAGGACATATTGAACATCTGTAATCTGAATTTGAGAGGTTCGTAAATATGTGTGTACAGTTTCATATTCGTATGTCTTAAAGTTTAATAAATATATGCATTCGAAATATGTATATTCTTTCTGAAACATCCTGTATTTTGAGTGGGTCGTTTATTTATTTTCTATCTTACTGTTCGTGAGGATCACGAAGATAATGTATTTCTATTTAAAGAAGTACCAATTTCTTGTATTTCTATTTTCTTATAAAATGAACAATGTATCTATAGAATGGTTATAGGAATCTTGTATATATAAAAAAAATGGAAAAACATTTAACCTAAATACATTTATTTAGGTTAAATATTCATGTTGTTTTATTTTTTAATTTCCTTTCATTTACGTGTAGAAAATTATAACACGTTAACACAGCAAGAATTTTTGGTGAATTGTAGTGGTGCACTTTCTATATCGCTGGTGTTTTGGCCCTGATTAGTGTTTTTTTGCACAGAAATAATTGTTTGGGACTAAATCATGAATATCTGTTTGTTCATAGTGAAGCACTGACATGATTACATGTCCAAATTGAACTGCTACCAAGTGCATAATAAAACGTTTGCGTTGTGATCATAAGTGAAAAGAACATAATAATATAAGGTTAGAAAAAAAAAGCGCCAATAAGCCTAAAAGAATTAAAAAAAAACTTAAAATATACGCTGCTCAAAACAATTAGATGATATCGTATTTGAAAAAAATAATAATAAAATAAATAAATAAATAAATAAATAAATAATATAAGACACGCAAATATTTTTAAACAAGAAACAGAATGCATTGACAGGTTTCAAATTTTATAGTGCTTCGACGGAGCGCCTGCGCGAATCGCCCCTGCTTGAGGGTATAAAAGCGCGTATGCGAGCAATCTCGACTACAGTTAGATTTTACCATTTTCTGTATCATAGCTAATTTTTTAACTGTAATTACGGGTAATAATGGAAATGCGACGCGATTTGACTCAGGCACAGGATTGGAAGTTGTACGGAGACCGCAATCTGTTGCTGAAGTTTTTACAATTAGCCGAAGTGTAATTTCGCATTTGTGGAATCGGTTTTTAGAAACTCTAGATGGCCAGAGAAGACGAGGACAAGGACGCTCAGCATCTACAACACCAAGAGATGACCGATACCTAACAGTATTTGCACGTAGAAACCGCACTCATAACGCAATGTAGCTTAGATATGAGCTTGTTGCTGCTACGGGAAGAGAAGTATCAACTCAAACAATAAGAAATCGTTTTCATAACGTTGGCATGTATGCTCGAAAAACCCTAGTATGCGTTCCACTAACTGCTCTTCATAAAAGGTCGCGAAGAATATGGGCTGAACAGGATAGAAATTGGAATCCCGATGACTAGGCCCAAGTATTGTTTTACAGAGGTACTAAATTATTGAAACAAGTAACAATCTGACAACACTATATTCGACGAATATGATGAGTGGCACACATGTCCAGATCCTTACGCTATATTGGTCTTTTATACTCTGTTAGTTACGCTAAAAGAAAGTTCTTTTAATGATCTCGAATCTATACAACTACATATATAATACGATACAAACCATGTCAACTATCGACTAAGGATATTAACAGCATGGTACGGTAATGCTTATTTGTTTTCTAATAAATAGATTCAGATTGGTGAAGGAAATCCACCAGAATCTGATATTGAATTATATACAATTTTAATTGCTTTTTAGGTTTGATTGCCGTTGCTGGTTCCATCTCAGTTGCTACACCTCCACCACCAGTAATTTTTAAAGCGAATCATCCGTTTACGTTCTATCTTACCGTTCGTATGGATAATACAAACATGATTTTATTCTCTGGTAAAATGAATAAAGCATCTGCATAAATATAACAGAAATATTGTATCTCTTACAAAAATATTATTATGGAAAAAATATGCAATATATTCATTCGTGTTTTCTTATTTTCTAATTTCCTTCCTTTTGTGTTTAAGAAGTTACTAAAATAGTTAATTTTTATCACAAAACTGCATTGAGTGAAACGAGTTCCTTGATTCAGAGAACTACTAAATGTTAAATTTTTTCACAAGTTGAATTAACAAATAGGTAAATAAACATAAAGTGACGCTTAGAAAAAGCATTTTCATCCAGAATTATTATACTTCAATGAAAAGAATACAAACGTCGACTGCACTAAATTATGAGAATTTGAAAATAAGGAACAAATGTTTTTTCTTTTAACAATGATAAAATGTTATTCCCTGGTTGATTTAAAGAATGCCGAAAAAGAATACAACTAGCTAGGCAATGTTCACATACTACACATAATTACTTGACATGCTGAAGACAAAATTTCGTAGCTTTTCACACTTCAATGGTAGCCATGACAAGAATTGAAGAATGGCAAGATTTGACGAATTGATTGACCACCCACCATATTCACCAGATCTGACTTTCAGCGCCTTGTTTCGGTTTCCTAGGCTCAAAGTTTCTCTGGATGGACTGAGATTTACAACGAATGAAGGGGTCATCACATTCGTAAACGCTTATTTTGAAGAAGAATATACCAACTACTATTTGGACGGATTAAAGAGATCACTTTGCTCGCTTACTCTAATGCCTATGTTTAGAAAAAGTCGTTACATGATGTTCATAGAAGCTCTGGTATTTTTTCTCGAAGAAGTACTTTTTGATTTAGTCCTATGAATTTAATCTTTTACCATGCAGATGATTTTATAGTGACCTAAACAAGTAACAATCTGACGACACTATATTCAACGAATATGATGAGTGGTGCACATATCCATGTCCTTGGTCTTTTCCACTCTCTCAGTTGCGCTAAATGGAGGTCATTTTAATGATCTCGAATCCATACAACTATATAATATGATGCAAACCGTGTTAACCATCGACGAAGGGTATTAATAGCATGGTGCTGTTATGCTTTTTGCTAATAAATGCATTCACATTGGTGAAGAAACACCACCAGAATCTGATAATGAATTATTACAATTTAGTTGCTTTTTAGGTTTGACTGCCGTTCTTATTTCCGCCTCATTTGATGCACCTCCACCACCAGTAATTTTTAATGCGAATCATCCGTTTACGTTCTATCTTACCGTTCGCGTGGATAATGCAAATGTCATTCTATTCAATGGTAAAATGAACAATGCATCTGCATAAATGTAATAAAAATATTGCTTCTCTTACAAAAATATTATTATGGGGTAAATATAAAAAGTATTCATTCATGTTGTCTTATTTTTTAATTTCCTTCCTTTTGTTTTTGGAAGTTATTGAACTATGTAATTTAGATCACAATACCGCTCTGATTAAAACGAATTCAGAGAATTATTAAATGTTAATTTTTGTTGAATTAACAAATAGTTTGTTAAATAAACATGAAGTGACGCTTAGAGAAAGCATAAAATATTATTTTCTAGTTGATTTATAAAATTTCGAAAGAAAATAGCTAGCTACGCAATGTTCGCATACTACGTATAATTATTGGATACGCTGAAGGTAAAGGTTGCGAAGAAAAGCTTTTCACACTTCAATTGTCACTATGGTATAATTTGGCGAATTGATTGACCACCCAGCGTATTCACCAAATCTGATCTCCAGCGGCTTTTTTCTGTTTCCTAAGCTCAAAGTTTCGCTCGGAGAACAGAGATATACAACGAATGAAGAAGCCATCACATTCCAAAGCGCCTATTTTGACAATGAAAATGCCAACTACTATTGAGGAGGATTAAAGAGATCGTTTTGTTCGCTTACACTAATGCCTATATTTAGAATAGGTCATTACATGATGGTAAAGCTTCTATGATGTTCATAGAAGCTTTACTATTTTTGCTCGATGAAGTACTTTTTGATGTCGTCCTTTGAATTTAATCTTTTACCGTGTAGACGATTTTAAAGTGTCTGAGATAAGTAACACTATATTCGGCGAATATGATGAGTCGCGTACATGTCCTGATCCTTACGTTATATTGGTCTTTCATACTCTCTCAATTGCGCTAAAGTGAGGTCCTTTTAATAATCTCAACTCCATACAACCACAGAATACAATACGAGGTCTGATCAAAAAATAACCGTTATTTTCAAATTTCGTGAGTTACGTATGTTCGATTTTCGCATTTTTTTTTGTTATGTTGGTACACATGTCTGTTATATATGTTGGCAATATCAGCCATTTTGGATTGTCAGTTTGTTTTTGACAGATAAAAAGATTAGTCGTGTTTTGGTGTGCCCTTCGATTTTTTACTATTCGAAAAAAGGGATCAAAGAATATGTATTAAATTTTGCGTTAAAAACGGAATAAAGTGCTCCAAGGCACTTGAAATGTTGACTGTGGCATTCGGCGAGTCCACTTTGTCTCAACAAAGTGTTTATAATAAGTGGTACAAGCGCTTTACAGAAGGCCGAGAAAATGCACGCCAAGTTCGATTAAATGTGAAGGTTTTACTCACTATTTTCTTCGATTACAATGGCGTGGTGCATCATGAGTTCTTGCCAACAGGTCGTACGATTAATAAGGAATACTGCAAGGACGTTGTGCAACGTTTGCGTGAAGCAATACGGCTCAAACGATCGGAATTGTGGAAAAAACAATCATGGATTTTGCACCATGATAACGCACCAGCTCACACATCGATGCTTGCGCGTAAGTTTTTGGCCAAAAACAAAACCGTTATCATGCCTCAACCACCGTATTCACCGGACTTGGCCCCCGCTGACTTTTTCCTCTTCCCAAAACTGAAGACACCGATGACAGGAAAGTGTTTTGCTACGATTGAGGAGATAAAAGAAAAATCGAAACAGGAGCTGTTGGCGATACCAAAAAGCGCGTTTCAGAAGTGCTTCGAGGATTGGAAAAAACGCTGGCATAAGTGTATTATATCTGAGGGGGATTACTTTGAAGGGGACAAGATAGTTATTGATGAATAAATAAATACTTTTTGAAGAAATTTAAAATAATGGTTATTTTTTGATCAGATCTCGTACAAACCGTGTTCACCATCGACGAAGGGTATTAATAGCATGGTGCTGTTATGCCTACTTTTTTGCTACTAAATGCATTCAGATTAGTGAAGAAACTCCACCAGAACCTGACATTGAATTACATACAATTTTAATTGCTTTTTAGGGTTGATTGCCGTTGTTGCTTCCATCTCAATTGATACACCTCCACCACCAGCAACTTTTATGCGTTCGCGTGAATAATGCAAATGTCATTTTATTCTTTGGTAAAATGAACAATGCATCTGCATGAATGTAATAAAAATACTGCGTCTTTTACAAAAATATTATTATGGGGTAAATATACAGAATATTCGTTCTTCCTCTTCGTTTTATTTTTGGAAGTTACTAAACTATTTAATTTTAATCACAATATTGTACTTAATATTCTGAGTTCCTTAATTCAGAGAACTATTAAATGTTAAAGTTTTTTATAAGTTGAATTAACAAATAGTTTGTTAAATGAACATGAATTGATGCTTAGAGATAGCATTTAAAAAATGCCGAATTGTTTTACTTAAACGAAAATATTACAAATGTCAACTGGACTAAATTGTGAGAATTTCAAATAAGGGACAATGTTTTTCCATTAACAATGATAAAATGTTATTTTCCGGTTGATTTATAGAATTCCGAAAAAGAAAACAACTAGTTACGCAATGTTCGCATACTATGCATAATTACTTGACATGCTTAAGACAAAAATTGTGGAGTAAAGCTTTTCACACTTCAACGGTCGCTATGGCAAAATTTGACAAATTATTGACCACCAGATCTGATTTCGAGCGGCTTTCTTCGGTTTCCTAGCCTCAAAGTTTCGCTCGGAGGACAGTGAATCAAGAATCAACGAATCAAGAGGCCATCGCATTCGTAAACACGTATTTTGAAGAAGAATGTACCAACTACTATTTGGACGGATTGAAGAGATTATTTTGCTGGCTTATTCTAATGCGCATGTTTAGAAAAGATAGTTACATGATACTCATAGAAGCTTTGCTATTTTGGCTCCAAGAAGTACTTTTTGACATAGTCCTTTGAAATTAATCTTTTACCATGCAGATGATATTAAAGTGACTGAAACAAGTAACAATCTGACGACTTTATACTCGACGAATACGATGAGTAGCATACATGTCCAGATCCTTACGTTACATTGGTCTTTTTTAGACTCTGTCAAGTGCGCTAAAGGGAGATCCTTTCAATGATCTCCAGTCCATATAACCATAAAAATACGATGCAAACCATCGACAAAGTGTATTAATAGCATGGTGATGTTATGCTTATTTTTTACTAATAAATGCATTCAAATTGGTGAAGAAACTCCACCAGAATCTGGTATTGAATTACATATAATTTTAATTACTTTTTAGGTCTTACTATCGTTGCTACTTCCCTCGTAATTGGTACACCACCACCAGTAATTTTTAAAGCAAGTCATCCGTTTACGTTCTATCTTACCATTCGTGTGGATAATACGAATGTCATTCTATTCAATGGTAAAATTAACAATGCATCTGCATAAATGTAATAGAAATATTGTATGTCTTACAAAAATATTATGGGGTAAATACAATATACAAAATATTCATTCATGTTGTCTTATTTTTGAATTTCCTTCCTTTTATTTTTGGAACATACTAAAATATTAAATTTTAATCACAATACTGCACTGACTAGAACGAATTTCTTAATTCAGGGAATTATTAAATGTTGTAAATAAACATAAACTGATCTTTAGAAAAAGCATTTAAAAAATGGCGAATTATTTTACTTCAACGAAAAGATTACAAATGTCAACTGCACTAAATTATGGGAATTTCAAAACAAGGAACAAATGTTTTTCCTTTGACAATGATAAAATATTACTTTCTGATTGATTTATGAAATTTCGAAAGAAAACAACTAACTACGCAATGTTCGCATACTACACATAATTATTTGACATGCTGTAGACAAAAATTGCGGAGAAAAGCATTCCACAATTCAGTGGTCGCTAGGCAAAATTTGAATTGATTCTTGTAATGATCTCGAATCCATACAATCGTATAATACGATACGAACCATGTTAACCATCACCGAAGGGTATTAATAGCGTTGTGCTGTTATGCTTATTTTTTGCTAATAAATACATTCAGATTGGTGAAGGGAATACACCAGAATATGATATTGAATTATATATAATTTTAATTGCTTTTTAGGTTTGATTGCCGTCGCTACTTCCCTCTCAGCTCCTACACCTCCACCACCAGTAATTTTTAAAGCTAATCATCCATTTACATTCTATCTTAACACTCGCGTGGATAATACAAATATCATTCTATTCAGTGGTAAAATGAACAATGTATCTGTATAAATGTAATGGAAATATTGTGTCCCTTACAAAAATATTATTGTGGGGTAAATATACAAAATATTCATTCATGTTGTCTTGTTTTTGAATTTCCTTCCTCTTACTTTTGGAAGATACTGAAATATTTAGTTTTAATCATAATACTGATTAAAACGAATTCCTTATTAAAATTAAATGTTAAATTTTTTCATAAGTTAAATTAAGGGAACATAAAGTGATGTTTAGAAAAAGCATTTAAAAAATGCCGAATTATTGTACTTCATCGAAAAAATTACAAATGTCAACTGCACTAAATTATGGGAATTTCAAAACAAGGAACAAATGTTTTTCCTTTAGCAATGATAAAATATTATTTTCTGATTGATATATAAAATTCCGAAAGAAAACAACAAGTTACTCAATGTTCGCATACTACGCATAATTACTTGACACGGTGAAGGCAAAAATTGCGGAGAAAAGCTTTTCACACTTCAATGGCTGCAATGGCAAGACTTTGCCAATTGATTGACCACCCACGGTATTCACTAGATCTGACCTTCAGTGGCTATTTTCTGTTTCCCATTCTCAACGTTTCCCTTGAAAGACAGAGATTTACAACGAATGAAGAGGCTATCCCATTCGTAGACGCCTATTTTTTCGAAGAAGATGCCAACTACTATTTTGGCGGATTAAAGAGACAATTTTGTTTTGTCATGCCTATGTTTAGAAAATGTCATTATGTGATATTCATAGAAGCTTTACCATTTTTGCCTAAGGAAGTACTTTTTGATGTGCTCCTTCGAATTTAATGTTTTACTGTGTAGATGATTTTAAAGTGACTGAGATGAGTAACAATCTGACGATACTATGTTCAGCGAATATGATGAGTGGCACACATGTCCAGATGCTTACATTGCATTGGTCTTTTATACTCTGTCAGTTGCACTAAAAGATGGTCCTTTTATTGATCTCAAATCCATACAAGCATATAATACGACACAAACCGTGTTAACCATCGCCGAAGGGTATTAATGGTGTTGTTATGCTTATTTTTGTTAATAAACACATTCAGATTGGTGAATATACTCCGCCAGAATCTGACATTGAATTACGTATAATTTTAAGTGCTTTTTAGGGTTGATTGCCGTTGTTGCTTCCATCTCAATTGTTATACCTCCACCACCAGTAATTTTTAAATTTTTTACGTTCTTAGCGTTCGTGTGGATAACATAAATGTCATTCTATTCTCTGGTAAAATGAACAATGTGTCTGCATAAATGTAATAGAAATATTGTGTCTCTTAGAAAAATATTATTATGGAGAAAATATGCAAGATATTCATTCGTGTTGTCTTTTCATTTATTTTCTTTCGTTTTGTTTTTGGAAGTTACTAAAATATTTAATTTTAAGCACAATACCACACTGTGTTAAACGAATTCCTTTATTCAGAGAACTATTAAATGTTAAATTTTTTCATGAGTTTAATTAACAAATAGTTTGTTAAATATACATGAAATGATGCTCAGTAATAGCATTTAGAAATCCAGAAATATTTTACTTCAATGAAAAGATTACAAATGTCAACTGGACAAAATTATGGGAATTTCAAAATCAGGAACAAATGTTTCTCGTTTAACAGTGATAAAATATTATTTTCTGATTGATTTATAAAATTCCGGAAGAATATTCGCATGCTACAGATAATTATTTACCATGTTGAAGGCAAAAGTTTGGATAAAAGCATTTGACGCTTCGATGGTCCCTATGGCAAAATTTGACGAACTGATGACCACCCAGCTTATTCACCAGATCTAACCTCCAGCGGCTTTTTTCTATTTCCTAAGCCCAAAGTTTCGCATTGAGGAGATTTTCAACGAATGATAAGGCATCACATTCTTAAACGCCTACTTTGAAGAAAAAGATGCCAACTACTATTTGGGCGAATTAAAGAGATCATTTAGTTCGATTACTCAAATGCCTATGTTTGGAAAAGGTCATTACACGATGTTATAGAAGCTTTACCATTTTTGCTCGGGCAAATACTTTTTTATGTAGTCTTTAGAATTTAATCTTTTACCGTGCAGGTAATTTTAAAGCGACCGAAACAAGTAACAATCTGATGACACTCTAGTCGACGAATATCATGAGTGGCACACATGTCCAGATCCTTACGTTGCATGTGTCTTTTATACTCTGTCAGTTGCGCTAAAAGGAGGTGCTTTTAATAATCTCGAATCCATTCAACCATATAATACGGTGCAAACCGTGTTAACCATCACCGAAGGTTATTAATAGCATGCTGTTATTATGCTTATTTTTTGCCAAAAATGCATTCAGATTGGTGAAGAAAATCCTTCAGAACATGATATTGAATTACATATAATTTTACTTGCTTTTTAGGTTTGATTGCCGTTTTTTATTCCGACTTTGCTCCTTCACCTACACCACCAGTAATTTTTAATGCGGATCATCCGTTTACGTTCTATCTTACCGTTCATGTGGATAATGCAAATGTCATTCTATTCTCTGGTAAAATGAATAATGCATCTGCATAAATGTAATGGAAGTATATCTTACAAAAGTATTATTATATTATGCGGTAAATATACAAAATATTCATTCTTGTTGTCTTATTTTTTAATTTCCTTCCTTTTATTTTTGGAAGATACCATTATAAAATATTTAATTTTAATCGCAATACACTGATTAAAACGAATTCCTTAATTCAACTATTAAATATTAAATTTTGTCATAAGTTGAATAAACAATTAGCTAAATAAACATAAAGTAATGCGCGAAAGTATTTAGAAAATGCCGAATTATTTTACTTCAATGGAAAGATTATAAATGTCAACGGCACTAAATTATGAAAATTTCAAAATAAGGAACACATGCTTTTCCTTTAGCGATGATAAAATGCTATTTTCAGGTTGATTTATAGAATTTAAAGATATGGAACAAATGTTCTTCTTTTAGCGATGATGAAATATAATGTTCTGATCGATTTATAAAATTCCGAAAGAAAACAACTAGGTTGGCAATGTTCGCATACTACGCATAATTACTTGACGTGCTTAAGGCAAAAGTTGCGGGGATGTGCATTTCACACTTCAATGGTCGCCATGGTAAGAATTAACGAATTGATTGATCATCCACCATATTCACCATATCTGATCTCCAGCGGATTTTTTCTGTTTCCTAAACTTTCGCTCGGAGGACAGAGAGTTACAATGAATGAGCATCATCACATTCGTAAACGTCTGTTGTACAGAACAGGATGCCAAAAAATATATGGACGGATTAAAGAGATTGGGGCATCGCTGGGAATAATGTACAGACTTTCAAGGAGACTATAAAACTGAACTTGACAAAAAATATTTGTTTCTGTATTAGATTGGTAACTTTTCAAGTTACCCTCATGCGCGAGCTTTGTAAGGCTAGCAAAATGGTCGTGTAATAAATGCAATAAAATGTTTATTGTTTGGAATATTTTAAAAAAGTATTTTTTATTTTAATTTGTTTATAAATTTGTATGTAAAGATTTGTATTTTATACAAGTTTACAATGTTTTGTAAGCCAAAATTTCCTTTAAACTTAAATAATCCTTGGATCTATTTACTTTCTTCTTTAATCTATATATATATATATATATATATATATATATATATATATATATAGTACATACTTCCTTACAGGCAATTAAAGGAGGTTAACAATGATGATTAGAAAAAGAATTGTGCATTCAAAATTTACACTTGTTTGGGCCCTTACATTAAACAATTAAGTTATTTTCGTTTTCGTTAAAGATCAGCGTTGGTCAATCTAAGGTAAATATGTGTACTAATTATACAGTGCGCTGCAAAAGTCGAGAACAAAATTTATATTTCTTTTGATTGACGTTTGACGAAAATATTTAGCCCGATTTTTAGTTTTTTCTTGTGGGCCCATTACTGATGATAAATAATTTCTTCTCCCATCACCTTACGTGGTGTGACGTCATCAACGAATTTTTTAAATTGCCCTTTTTCAACCGGAAATAAAAGAGAAAATATGACGATAATATGATTTTAAAGTGACTGAAACACTATATTCGATGGGTGCCATACATGTCTAGATCTTTGCGTAACATTAATCTTTTATACTGTTAGTTGCGTTAAAAGGGTGCTCTTTTAATAATCTCGAATCCATACAGAGGAACTATGTTATCTATCGACGAAGGGTATTAACAACATGGTGCGGTTGTACTTATTTTCTTGCTAATAAAGACATTCAGATTGGTGAAGGAACTCAATCAGAAATTGATATTGAATTGCATGTAATTTAATTGCTTTATAGCTCTGATTGGCCTTGGTGCTTCCATCGGAGCTGTTCCACCTCCGCCACCAATATTTAAAGCGGATCATCCGTTTACGTTCTATCTTACCGTTCATGTGGATAATTCAGATGTCATTCTATTCTCTGGTAAAATGAACAATGTATCTGCATAATTGTAATATAAATATTGTATATTTTAGAAAAATTGTTGTTTAGAATTATGGGGAAAGTATACGGAATATTCATTCATGTTGTTTTATTTTTTAATTTCCTTTCTTTTGTGTTTGGAAGTTATTACAAGGTTTGAGTTTTAATAATAATACCACACTAAGGAACAAATAAAACTAAGGAATAAATAAGATACTTTGTTTAAATTTCACACTATATTATATTATATATTAACTGCAACTAGTTTTGTCCATTGAGACATTAATCAAGTCTTAACAGACGAAACTAGTCACAGTTAATATATAATATAGTGTAAAATTTAAACAAAGTATTTTATTTATTCCGTAGTGTAATGAAATTTCACAAAATAAGTCAATAATCAACTATTTAATAATACCACTCTGAGAAAAAAGAATTTCTTAATTCAACGAACTATTGAATGTCTTTTCTTATAAGTTGAATTAATCAATTTGTAGTTAAATAAGCGTGAAGTGATGCTTAGAGGAAACATCTAAAAAGTCAAATTATTTTACTTCAGTGAATAGATTACAAAAGATCAATGGACTAATTAAATTATGAGAATTTTAATATGAGGAATAAATGCTTTTCCTCTAGCAATGATAAAGAGTTGCTTCAATATTATTTTCTGGTTGATTTATATAATTCCAAAAGGAAGCAACTACCTACATACGTATTTATGTTCGCAGATGTGTATGGATGAAACAGACATAAATATGTTGAAATAACAAGGGATCGTGTTTACTTAAAATAGTTTTTTATTTGATTTATAGAATTCCAAAAGCAACCATTAGGTAGATATGTTGTTCTAAAAGTGCTTCTATTTCCATCCGCGAGACTGACGCAGAGTTCTCTCTGACTACTTTATATTTTATATATTGTTATGAAGTAATATAGTTAAATAAATATAAACAATAAAAAATTATAATAAAGGTATATATATATATATATATATATATATATATATATATATATGTATATATATATATATACACACAAATGATCTTATTTCTTACATAAACTTAATAAAAATGCATTATTATTAATATATGTCATATTTACACGAGGCTAGCCGTTTATATTTCGGGAACTGGCACTGTTAGTGTTGCCAGTTCCCAGTTACCAGTGTTGTTAGTGCCTTCAATCTGATAATTGCATCGTGAAGTTTATAATTTTTGACAATATATTTACCTTGACAGTTTTATTATCCGGTCGCTATTTCTATTGTTGATTGTTGACAGTAACTTGAAAATTTTACGTCAGCGAAAAATAGAATTAACTCAACAAGAATGCATCGACGAGCTGAATTCTTTATATGGTGATGAAGCACCATCGAAAACTACAGTATATCGTTGGTATTGTGAATTCAAACTTAGACCGCGTTCTTTGTGAAGGTCGTCCCACAAATGTTGTGTCGGAAAACATTAATGCAGTGTCTGAATTGATAATGCAAGACCGTCATGTGACATACCGTGAGATCGAGGTATCTCTAGGTATTATCAGGTTGTTACATATGAAATGTACGATTTTGTAAGGAATAAAAAAAAGTCTAAATTTAAAAAAATATAAATATTTATTCTGCAAAATAGTCTCCATTTACATCAATAGTTTGTTGCCAACGGCCTGGAAGCTGAAGAATTCCCTTTGAAAAGAAATCTAGGTTTTGACGGCTCACATATTGCTCAAACACTGCTATTACAGACTCCCGGTCAGGGAAGTCCCTATTTTTTAAGTGATTGTCTAAACTTCGGAAAAAATGAAAATCAGTTGGCGAAAGGTCAGGTGAATAAGGTGGGTGAGGGAGAATTTCGTAACCAAATTCCGAAAGTTTTTGGATTGTCTGTCGTGCAACATGAGGTCTTGCATTATCATGAAGAAGTATGGGTCCATGTCTATTGACTAGTGAGGGCTGCAAGCGGCTCAATTTGCCATGCATAGTTTCCAGTTCGGCACAATAGGACGCTGCCGTGATGGTTTCACCAGGTTGCAAAAATGAATAGTGAATAATACCCTTACTGGTCCACCATACAGTCACCATAATCTTTCGCGGGTGAAGTGATGCTCGTGCATGCTGTCTTGGTGCTTCACCTCGATCTAACCATTGTCCTGACCGTCTCCGATTATCATAAAGTATCCACTTTTCGTCACACGTTACCACTCGATGAAGAAACGGTTCAACTTTCTGTCGATTAGCCAAAGAGGTAGCCACCTCTAATCGACGGAGCTTATTGGCTTCCGTTAACTGGTGCGGCACATATCGATCGAGTTTCTCCACTTTGCCAATCGAAGAAAGGTGACGACTAATGGTGGCAATGGACACTTGAAATGTTTCTGCAAGGCTACGCACTGTTGTCGACGGATTACTTTCAACTTCTACACGCAGCTCGTCGTCATTAACGGTGCTACGCGCATATCCGCGAGGCTCATTTTCCAAATCAAAATTTCCCTCGCTGAATTTTTTAAACCATCGCCGTAATGTGCGTTCATTACACGTGGTTTCACCGAACGTCTGATTAATTTCTCGCGTTGCTGCAGCTGCATTTAATCCCTTTTTAAATTGAAAGAGGTAAATTGCCCGAATATCTCTTGCCGACAGCATTTCCATAGGCGAGACAAGGACAGGTGTATTAATCTTTCCAAGGAATGGAACAGGCACACACTTCAAAATAAATACCCTTTTCTACAAATACAATAATAATTTTCACCAAAAACATACACGTCTTCACACAGGTGCGATTCAGTTCAGACTGAAGGAAAAAACGGACATTACATTTGTAACAACCTGATAGTAACACCTGCATTAACATTTAGCCGTTAAGGGGCTATGTTCACGTTGGGTGTCACATAATTTGACAGCCGCGCAAAAAAGGACTGGAGTAGATTGGTGCCAAGAAATGCACAAAGCACGATTGCAACGTAACCGATTTTTCCGAAAAAACAGGCGACTATTTGTTTTGATGTGCTTCGAGCGCGAACAACTTTTGTTGGTTTTGGCTTATCTTGGAATACCCACATAGTCGACTGCTGTTTACTATCGGGTTCATACGTATAGATCCAAGATTCATCACCTGTGACGACTTTGTAAATGTTCTTTGAAGCACCGCTATTGTATTTTTTGTGCATTTCTTGGCATCAATCAACGCGAGTCCTATTTTGAGCGGTTGTCTTATTAAGTGGTACCCAACGTGAACATAGCTTCTCAAAGACTAAATGTTCATGCACGATCTTATAAACGCTGGTGTGGCTAGAGATGCCTCGATCTCACGGTATGTCACATGATGGTCTTGCATTATCAATTCAGACACTGCATTAATGTTTTCCTACACAACAACATTCGTGGGACGACCTTCACGAAATTCATCGCCTAAAGAACGCCGTCCAAGTTTGAATTCACTATACCAACGATATACTTAGTTTTCGATGGTGCTTCGTCACCATGTGTAGAATTTAGCTCGTCGATGCATTCTTGTTGAGATAATCCACGCCGAAAATTATGAAAAATAATTGCACGAAAATGTTCGCGAGTTAATTCCATTTTTTTGCTGACATAAAATTTTCAAGTTACTGTCAACAATAGAAATAGCGACCGGGTAGATGCAATCATCTACCCTCGTATAAAATCTAATCAACCATAACCTATTTTAGTATTGTTACTTGCTTTTATTTATGTATTTTAGTTGGTTCTGTTTTATTTTACATGGAAAATTCTAATTTCATTACTTTACTCTGCTTATGAAATGTATACACAATGGTCTTACACTAGAACATAGAACTTGTATCATTTACTAATATTACTATTATAACTATGAATATTACCTATAATTTATTTCTATTAACTTTTCTACCAATTTCAATACTCTAAGTAATAACTCAAGTCATGTTCGCAATATAAAAATTTCTTTTATAATTCAATTTTATGCAGTCTTTTTGTAGCATAACAACATATTCTTTTTGTAGGTGTTTTCCGCCCTTTTATTTTACCACGTCCTCCACCTCCACTACCTGTAATGTTTAAAGCAGATCATTCATACATGTTCTATCTTATTGTTCATGTGGGTGATACAAATGTGATTCTATTTTTGGGTAAAATAAATAATGCATATGCATAATTGTAGTAGAAATATTGTATATTTTACAAAAATGGTTATTATAATTATAATAGAAATGGTATATATTTAAAATGTTTGTCTAATGTGGTGAAAATACATGTACTGAAATAGTCATGTTGTTTTATTTTTTAATTTTCCTTTTTTGGTGTTTAAAAGTTATTACAAAATTTAAGTTTTTTTATATTTATTTTTCTACATAGTCTCGTCGTAACGCTACACACTTCTCCCAGCGATGCTCCCATCTCTTTAATCCATCCAAATAGTACTCGGCGTTTTTCTTTGCAAAATAATTGTTCACGAAGGTAATTGCCTCCTCATTTGACGAAAATCTCTGTCCTCCGAGCGCAATTTTTAGATGAAGGAACAAAACGAAGTCGCTTGGGACTAGATCTGGTAAGTAAGGCGAATTGTCAAGCAGTTCAAACCGTAATTCGTGGATTTTCGCCATGGTGTGAGACGGCGCGTTGTGTTGGTGAAACAGGATTTTCTTTTTCTGCAAATGTGGCTGTTTTTCCACAATTTCTGCTTGTCAAGTAATGATGCATAGTATACTCCTGTAATAGTTTTTCTAAAGATAATCGATTAAGATAATTCCATGACTATCCCAAAAACACTCGTCATCACTTTCCCAACCAAAAAAACAGTTTCTGCTTTTTTCGGAGCCGGTTCCCCCTTTGCAGTCCACTGTTTTGACTGTATTTTTGTTTCGGGTGTATAATGGTGTATCCAAGATTCATAGTAATTTATCGGCGCCAAAACACGGACTTCTTGCGCCTAAACTGCGTACTGGAAGTATTCCTTCGAACACGTTTTTCGTCTAGTATTAAGAAACGCGGCATCCAACGCGCGGACAGCTTTCTCATGCCTAAATCTTGATTTAACATGTAACAAACAGGTTCTTTGAACATATTCATAACCTTTGCTGTCTCTCTCAATTTAATTCGACGGTCGTCTAGCACTGCTTGGTGAACTTTAGCGATGTTATCGTCAGTAGTTGCAGCTTTTGGACGTCCCGAACATTCATCGTCTCCCAAACTCTTACGGCCACGTTTAAATTCAGCTGCCCAAAATTTCACTGTGGTAAATGATGATGTAGAGTACCCGTACACAGAGCCCAACTCATCTTTGATTTGCGTAGACGTATTGCCTTTTAAAAGCAAATATTTAATGACAGCTTGATACTCGACACTCACATCGACTCACTCAAACGACTGTCAAATAACAACTGCGCGTTGAGGTCGGAAACTTTTCAGATTACCCTCGTATATATCGGAAATATTTTTTTCAGACAATATTCCATTTTGTTTTCTCAGCAAATAAAACAATCTATTACATTAAACAGTGATACGCTATTAAAATAACTCGTTCTCGACGAAATCAAAATTCTCTCCGAACTTATGCATTAGTTGATATAACAAATTGTAATAAAACTTATTGTTATTTAATGAAACAAGAGAAATTCGAATCACCGGAAGTATTAAGTGAACGGGTGATGTCACGATTGTGTAATATAACATGGTACATAGTGTGACAGTAGTATCTCAAATGAATTTTATTGACTGCTCTTTTTCGCGTTTACAAATATAAGACGTATTAGTTTATTATGAAACTTGCCCATGTTGTATCTATCAGGACAGATAGTTTTCGCTCACTTCGACAAGAATTATGATATATTGTAATAAGTGGTGCTGTCATTCTTTGTACAGAGGCAGTGAGAGCAAAATGCAGTATAACTTTCGAACAAAATTCATATATCATTCTATCTGCTTCTGGGTTTCCGGGCTGGAACCGCGTCACTAGTATATCTGCCGACGTTTCGTACCCATTTGTATGGGACATCTTCAGGGCTGAACTACTGCACTGAAACTGAAACGCCGGCTGATATACTAGTGACGCGGTTCCAGCCCGGAAACCCAGAAGCAGATAGCATGGACCACGACCGCGGAAGTCTACGTACCAAATTCATATATCATTATTTGCATAGACATAATTCGTGTAGTTATATGTTGCTTTTTGTGAGTGTTTTTAGTATAAGACAGATAGCAGTAATTAATAAGCATACTTTATACCACAGTTTAAGGTTTTGGGTTTTGTAGCAGTGAAATTGTGAGGGCTTAATGGTGTTTGGTTAATAGTCTGTTGTAATTAGTAAGTATATATTTGTAAAATGTATAAAATTATTAATTTACTTGAACCGTTTAATCGTATTGACTAGTTTCCTTTCGTTTTAGGCGTGGTAGTGACAAATAGAGTAGGACCTTTCAACACCTTTCCTACAGCAGTGTTTAAAGTTGACCATCCTTTCACATATTATATAACTACTGAAGCCAACAATGATTCTAAAGAAGAAGTTATTTTATTTGCTGGAAAAGTGGTTTCAACATAATTACTGAATGTATGCAATGAATAGTATCTATTTAATTACAAATAAATCATAAGTGAACTGAAAGAATTTTTTCTTTCCACATTATAATTCCTTTCTTATCCATTTAAATTTTCAATAAGCATCATGAATAAAATATTGATGTCCGTGATGTATACTCCTAATATAAAGGCTGTTTCAAATAAAATACAAATAAATAAAACACATAATTTGCATTCACTTTCAAAACCTTTTTATTGGTAATTGAAGTACCAGTTATGACATTTATATGCGAAAAATAATATCTGCCAAATGGCCTCCTCTTGCAGCTCCACAGACGTCCACTCTTTTCTTAAAATTTTCAATGACGTTTTGATATAATTAAGCCTCTATCTCACCAATGACACGAATAATTTCATCTTTCAAAGCAGGAATTGATTGTGGATTGTTTTTATAAACCTGACTTTTCACATAACCCCAAAGAAAATAGTCTAACGGTGTTAAATCACATGATCTTGGTGGCCAATTAACATCACCGTTTCTTGATATTACACGTCCAGGAAATTTTTCTCTCAATAAATCAATTGATTCGTCTGCAAAGTGAGGTGTAGCGCCATCCTGTTGAAAACCACATATCCTCTAGATCAATATTCATTAATTCAGGCCACAAAAATTCGGCCGACGATATCGATCACCATTGACAGTTGCAGCTTCACCAGTAGCATTTTCAAAGAAGGAAGGTCCAATTACACCACCTAACCATAATGCACACCAAATAGTAACTCGTTTAGGATGCATAGGTTTCTCATGACTAATTCGTGGGTTTTCCTCACCCCAGATACGGCAATTTTGTTTATTAACATAGCCATCAAGTTAAAATGTGCCTCATCGGAAAACATTATCTTTTGAGAAAAATCAGCTGGTTGTTCATTGTTGAAATTGACAAATGAACGGCGTTTTAAATGATCTAATGGCTTCAGTTCCTGTGTTATTTGAACCTTATATACTTTCAGAGCTAAATACTTGTATAAAATACGCCATGTTGTTAATCCACTAAGTCAAAGTTATTGTGAACGTCGTCTAGCGGACATTTCAGGATCTTCAGTAACACCTTCACGAACCAAACCAATATTTTCTTGTGAACGACCACTACGACTGTATTTTTCAGTTTTTTGATCTTCCACGGAACCGGTCTCTTGAAATTTTTTAATAATTCGACCAATAGTGCTTTCAGATGGACGATTACGTAAACCATAAAATTCACGTAATTTTCTAAAGACTCTTTTCACAGAACGCTGATTTTCATAAAATAATTGAACAATTTTAACGCGTTGTTGTACCGTGTACGAAGCCATTTTTATAAATGTCATACATCACACATTTTAAATGCCCACATACCCAGACAAATTCAGTGCGCCATCTATATTTTATTTATTCTTAAAAAAAATCATGCAATTTGAAACTGCCTTTACATACATAATCCCTTCTCTTCTAACTTACGATGCAGAAGTATAGTAAAACAGAATAGAGAAAGGGACTTTGACGTACTGAATGCGATCTATTTCGTAGCCATTACGTTGGAAAGAATATTTGCCGTATCAGTGGCGCAATGATTCGATATAAACATGATATAAGCTGATGTGAACACACATCTCTCTTCTCCGCTGCTGATAATTCTCAGAGAGTGAACCATTATTCGTACATTATGCCGCTACGTCAGAGCGCCTTTTTCTATTCTGTTATACTATACTGGAGTTGAATTTCCTGCGTGCATTTCCGTCCCGTGTACAGATTTCGGTTTATTTCCATTATGTGCATTTCCATACAGTCCTCGTATCGTTCTGATTTTGCTTTCCAGATCTGCTTCACATTCTTTCCGTTATATATTCTCACCATATGGCCAAACAGGTTTTCTTTCAATGTTTTTTGGTATGGCTCGATGTTACATCATTTACGTTAGTATTATTGGAATGATTTTTTCTATTCACTTTTAACACTGCTCTGAAAAGCTTATCTCTCAAGATTGAACTTTAGATTTCCCCCTATCATTTTCACCTTTCACCCGTGTTTCAACATCAGTACATACGCACTGTTAAATATTGTAATTTTATTCCGTTCTTTTTCTCGAATGGATGTTCTGAAGTGCTCAAGCTTCTTTATTTCCTCTCCCTATAGTAAGATTGTGTAAGGCCCTTAAAATAAGCGCCTATTTTTACATCATCGTTATTGGTTATGCAGATGATTTCTTCTAAGCAAGTAAAGTTTCACAAACTATTTTAAAGCGATCCGAATAAATGTTGAACGCGTGTAAACAAGGTGTTATAAACATTTTAATTATTCTTATGTCGTTCACCTAATGGTAATGAGCAAGATTAAAGTATTCGCCTATATAGGCATGGTAACTTTGCTATCTATTTAGGGAGAGGACACGGTTTCGTGCTTTCGTTTGGATATACGTATGAATAATCATTGCCTCTCTCTCTCGTCCAACACAAAAATGTATTGAACGACAAAGCGAGAACGCGTCTATCTCGCATGTCGGTAATAAAGTTTCCAGAGCGTATTATAGACAGACGCTTGCATCACGGCGATTTTCCGAATAAAAGAATGTTAAAAGGAATCATTCAAATGTCAATAACACCTTGTCTACTACATATGTTTCAGAGAATCACACTCTTCATCAGACTTGTGTTATTAACGAACGTTTCCTTGGTAGAGTTTATCGTATCTTTTCGGTACAGAAAACTAATGAATAATCATTGCCTCCCTTTCTCGTCCAACACAAAAATGTATTGAACGACAAAGCGAAAACGCGTCTATCTCGCATGACGGTATTTTTCTCTATCGGAAAAATACAATAAACTCAACTAAGTAATCGTTCGTTAATAACACAAATCTGCCTGATGAGTGTGATTCTCTGAAACATATGTAGTAGACAAGGTGTTATTAACGTTTGAATGATTCCTTTTAACATGGATATACGTATGTTTGGAAGAGAAACGCAAGTATTGTATTTTCATCATTTTACTCTATCGATAAGGTACAATAAACCCACAAAGAATCGTTCGTTAATAACGTCAGAGTGAATATACTGGAAATGCGTCGTAAACATTGGTGTTTTTAACATTTGAATGATTCTTACAAAATTCACCTAATGGCATTTGGCAAGCTTAAAGCGTCTATACACACATCATGGTAACTTAATTATCTATTTAGGGAGACTGCACGGCACGGCTTCGTTCTTTTATTCAGACTTTCGTATGAACCGACAAACGAGGGAGGAATTGTTTTTTCATAATCAATTCTTTAACAATTTATTTGTCCAACAATTATTGGATGAAAGAATAGAACATCAACTTTAAGTGAATGCAACTTAGTTTCAGTAAAGTAAAACAGAACAAATTTAAAAATTAATGAGATCTATAAGAATTGTCTAGCAATTTGCAATAAAATATAAATGGTGCCTACAAGACCAGTACAAAACAATTACGAGAATACACTTGATATATTTATGCAAAACGGAAAAAATTTACAGTGAAAAATAAGTAATACAGAAAGTAAATTAAAGAAACCAAAATTCTCCAAAGTGCAGCCTATGTCGCAGTCAACGACTTCGATACGCCTATGGTACAAAAAATCACTTAGAAAAATATGAGGAAACCCGAAGAACGTGTAGTTATCTATTGTACAGTTTTTGCACATGTATATGCACTATAAACCAAGATGTAGTTGACATTTGTCTATATTACGAGTATATCTCATGATATAGAAAGATTTAAAAAAAAATGTCACTGCCGTTCACACTGACGCTAGAAAAATGTCATAACGTATGGATGTGCCGCCTTATTCCAATGATACTACAGACTTATTGAATGGTGGCACGTAAATTACAAAATTATAGTATTTTGTGTTGTGCGTTTAGTTGCTTTTGTTTTTTTATTAGTGTTTATGCTTGTTGTACAACATGGTACATCTAATAAAATTGAAAACCGTTTATTTATTATTTTTATTAAAATTAATAAAAATTTCCTATACAAAACTAATTAAAAATCAAATATGTAACATATTAACCAAGATAAATGGCAAAAAAACAACTTGAATTTTATGGTATTAACAATACTTTGTGTTTGATAGCGATGTAGACAATATAAATTCGCTCTACTATTTACTGTTTGCATAATTTTTTATTTTCGTTAGATTTACTTTAAAGTTTAAAATGAATTTTCTCGAATGAACACGCATTAGTACATGTAGTGCTGTAGATAGTATGTTCCTAATTAGTATCTTTTGGTAGTTAATACGAGGTAAACTAGAAAAAAATTCTACCTAGCCATAATAGAAACAACGAATTGTGCGTTGACTAGGAACGTAAACAGGATTTTTATTTATATGTCAAATTTGACTTAATTTGTTTATTATACGAGGGTAGCGGTTTATATTTCAAGAATAGCAAACAAAACAAAAACTTATTATCGAATTAATGCACTTTTGCATTCGTTTAAACCAATACGAAAAGTATTGCTGCCACTGTGAAGGAGGTATCTCCAAAATACGAGTTTTGAATGCCTCAACTACCTCTTCCGACGTAGAAAATCGTTGACCACGAAGTTTATTCTTCACGTGTGGGAACAAAAAGAAATTATAGGGTGCTAGATCAGGGCTGAACGGCGGATGGCTCATCAATTCAATGTTTCGGCCGATCAAATATTCAATTGTTTGAACCGACCTGTGAGAGCTCGTATTGTCATGGTGGAGAATGATCTGTTGTTTTTGGTTTGTTTTCTTTATTTCTTCAAAAATTTCTGGCAAACAAATAGTTGTGTACCATTCAGTTGACCGTTCTACAACTCTCTAAAGGCACGATTGCATCGTCACCGGTTTTTCCAAAAAAATAGGCGACCATTTGTTTTGATGTGGTTCGAATACGAACAACTTTTGTTGGTTTTGGCTCATCTTCGAACATCCACATAGTTGACTGCTATTTACTATCGGGCTCATACGTACAGATCCAAGATTCATCACCTGTGGCGATTTTATAAATGTTTTTTGAAGCATCACCATCGTATTTTTTGTGCATTTCTTGGCACAAATCGACGCGAGTCCTATTTTGAGCGGTTGTCAAATTATGTGGTACCCAACGTGAACATAGCTTCTTAACGACTAAATGTTCATGCAGGATTTTACGCACGCTGGTGTTACTAATACCTAGAGATGCCTCGATCTCACGGTATATCACATGACGGTCTTGCATTATTAATTCAATAATGTTTCCCGACACAACAACATTTGTGGGACGACCTTCCCGAAATTCATCTTCCAAAGAACGCCGCCCAAGTTTGAATTCACTATACCAACGATATACTGTAGTTTTCGATGGTACTGTATCACCGTATAAACAATTCAGCTCGCCGATGCATTCTTGTTAAGATAATCCACGTCGAAAGTTGTGAAAAATAATTACACGAAAATGTTCGCGAGTTAATTCCATTTTTTCTCTGACATAAAATTTTCAAGTTATTGTCAGCATTAGAAATAGCGACCGGATAATAAAACTGTCAAGATAAATATATTGTCAAAAATGACATACTTCAATCATCAGATCAGAGGCAACACTAACAGTGTCTCTTGACAAAAATTTAGTATTACAACATTGCAGTGTCATCAAATTTTTGACAAAGGATCAGAATTCTGATGAAACTATTTACGAATGAATAATTGTAGTAAATAGGCGCGAGGATTAGTCATATTTTAAAGTGAAATATTGATCTAAATGGCTTCAGTGTGGTCGTGAATACACCGAAGACTATCGTCTTTTGGAATCAAGTTATTTGTAACAATAACAATAATATGGTAATTCATACGAGACATGTAAAACTGGAACACACATGTTAACTTAAAAATATTTTTTATTGTAAACATGCAATCTGTCCAACCAAGGACAATAAATATTTTGTATTGACAGTAAATAGAACATGTAGCATATGCCTTCAACGATACAGTGACTCACAATATTGAATTTAATGGCTGTTTTTTATACCATGATATTACATCTAACCCAAGGCTAAATTTACATATAGAATATTTAATTATATCTGTCCACTAGACCGTTGGGCTTAAATTGTTTCAACCGACGCACTGTACCTTTATCTTCTATTAGAGCTCTTGCTAATAAGTTCGGATAAGCACTTAACTTTGCACTAGAGATTTCTTTTTTGGATTTTTTTCTTTTACTGAGGGTATTTTTAGGTAATTTTCAATTCATCACTGAAGGTTGATATATAACCCCTTGCCACATTAATTTTAGTATTCTGTATACGTATTTCGACAACTAGGTTGTCATCATCAGCAGATAATTAAAAAGTGTGACACCTGGTAAACTACGGCGAAAAATATGGTGAACCACAGGCTCCATCAAAATTACCTAATTTTCAGTTATTGTATATGACATGCACTACAATTCATTCACGATAGTTGTTTTCATATAGTTGGAGTATTTCTATATTCACATTACTAATCGTTCTCACAGGTGGATATCGTAGGTCCAGATAGGTTTGATAATGACTTTATATAATAGTATTTTGTTGTTGATACTTAAACGAGAATGTCTCCCCATTACCCCCACACGTTTCTGATTTAATCCCAAGTTGCTTGCAGTTGATAAAAATATGTTTTCCCATGTCAATCTTCTATCCAAGTGTGGATCTAGATATTTTGTGTCTTTGATTTAAGCCAATTTGCACCCGTTAAGCATGGCCGGAGGACATGTATCTTTCCTTGGCGTTAAAGTCACTTGAATCGTCTTCATTTTCTATTTCTTACCCAAATTCCTATTTTGCTTGAGACGTAATATCTGGATTAGCATATTTGGAGAGGATGGAGGTAACATCAGTAAATGTCACCATCTCAATTCTTCTTGTAGTTAGTAACTTTGCAAAGTATAGAGCATAGAGCATTGGTCCTAGAACGCTTCACTGTGGCACTCCGGAGTTAACCCTTAATAGATAGTGTGATGGTCTTGCTGCTTGGCATAGAAATGTCTGTTCGGGTAATTTTTTCGTTAACTTTATAAAGCCACACTTTGTCAAAAGCTTGGTTAATATCTGAAAATGCTGCATCGTTCCCTCCTCAAAGGCTTTATTAATTGTATCGACTTGTTCAACCGTACTATAAACCGTTAATGGCTAGTTGTTTTTGCTCTAGCAAAGGCAATAGCCGCTTTAGTAATAATTTTTCAAATAGCTTTGATATGATGTTCTTTTCCAGTTTTCGGTACTATAACCATCCCGACTACCTAAGTTTAAAAAAAGGAGCAAAAAGACATAAAACTGATAACTAAAACAAGATCTTTACGACATATAAATTGCAAAGTACAGTATGTTTGAACGAACTAGAAATAATATGTACTGGAAAACGTTATATACAGCACAGTCACGATGCTTTGAATTATATAACAGCGTAACCGTAACGCAATAGAAATTTCTTTTATGAAATATAATCCTACACGACAGGTGGAGGAAGTACGTTGAAATTAAAAGAGAAAAATAACATTAGCAAACAAATGATAGATCTTTTGTTTCATTGTAAGGTAGAAAACTTTTCTAGTTCACCTCGAACTTACAATTAGTTAATACTGACACTGAAAATAAACTACTAATATTGAAATTTATTTGTAAATTATTTCAGATGTAATACACTGGCTGATTGACGATACCGTAGTATTCAAGGCAGATCATCCGTTTTTAATTTTCGTGACTTGTCAACCGACAGACGAATATAACGAACAATTCGTTATTTTATTCACTGGAAAAATAATAACACCGTATGATTACGTATCTACACCGCACCATATCTTCGGTTAATCGTACATAATAACATGGGTTGTTTTATATTACATAGCAATTGCTGCTTATGACAAACTCAAGTGATGAGAAAACTTATATAATTGGTTTTGAAGATTTTCTGACTCTTTTGGAAATATCTTCTTGTTAGAGCGAAACATTTTCCATTATCATTCGTACATTAAGTATATGTTTATTTTGTGTGCCATCTATTCTGTGTTTAATAATTCGTTCATTTCATTACAATAACTATGTTATGTGCTATTGCTGTTGGTGGCGGATTATAAAAGTTGTTCATAGAATAAGAGTTATACTTCAAGTATGATTTTCAGGGATATTTTTCGGTACTGTCTCGATAGCAGTTAAAGTTATCCCAGTTGTGTTCAAAGCTGATCACCCGTTCGTTTATTATATAGTAAGTAAAATAAACGATCAAAATATGATCTTATTCACAGGTAATTTCAAGGCTTAGACAAACATCTTATTATTTTATTTAAAGTATGAACAGCTTTAAAGAATTATTATATAAATTAGTGGAAATATGTGAAATTATATATATAATATATTTACTTGTTATGTATATTGTATAGTTTCTATTGTAAAATAAATTTTAGCAACTTTTAACAGAGTATTTTTATTTCTCTATGATTTACACCACAAAAATTAAGATTTTTCTTAGTTTCTAGACTTTTATTACACATAATAAACACTTCGAACATAAATGTTACGTCATTAGTTAGGCCTGTTCGCCACAATAGAAGCCAGCAGCGCGTCTAAAGTCGTGCATATTCAGATCGAATATTTGTGAACTCTGAATCATTCTAAGTATTAAATGTCTCACAAGTTTAACTGATGTATAATAAAAGTTACTAATTTATCAATTTTCTTTGATAGCTACGATTGCAATAGCGAAACCTTTGTTAACACTTGAAAAAATAATTATTTTTCTCTCTCAGATTTGCTTTAATCATTTAAACTCTTTATTAAGGTTCGAAGGATGCTTACAGATTATCAGAAAACGGTATTTTGAAGTGACAATATATGATATATGATATATGAGATAATATATGATCAATTTACGTTTGTTAAAGATGTAAAATTTAATTCGATGCTTATATAGACACATCACATATATTTATTCATAATAATATTAGCAGTTTTCCCCTAAAACGCAAAAAAATATCATTAGCAAGTAAAAATAGTAAAATGTAAAATTTTTGGTAAAATAAATGTTCAGTAAGTCTTGTTATTCAAAAAGAAAAACACGATTTTATGGTACGAACATGTTCCAGTGATTTCTTAATTTATGGATTTTATCCCTGAAGTGAGAATCTGGAAGATTGTCAAAATACGCTTCCACAGCTGCTATTACCTTATCGTTCGATAAAAATCGTTTTGCACGCATGAATCGCTTGAGATGTGAGAACAGCCAGAAGTCAGAGGAGCTAAATCTACTGACTAAAATGAATTTTGCAACAATTCGTACTTTAATTCACTGATTTATGCTCTGGTGTTTTGAGCTGTGAAACGGGTGTGTTGTCGAGATGAAAAATGATTTTTTTCTTCTGTAAATCAGGTCTTTTATCACGAATTTTTTGTCCAGCTGGTCCAAAAGGCTAAAATAATAATTTTAAAAGTTTATTATTTTACCAGTTTGCAGGTAATCGACGAACAAAATTCCTTTTGCATTCTAAAAAACTGATGCTAGCATATTTTTGGCCGATTTCTGGACCCTAACTCGTTTTGGAGCCGAAGTATCAAATTCATACCACTCCTTAGATTCTTGTTTTAATTGAGAATCATATTGGTAAACCCAAGTCTTGTCCATGGTGATAAATCCAAGTCTCATCTATTGTGATGAAATGAAGCACAAAATCGATATTATTCTTTCCAAAACTCTTCAAATGCTAAGAAAGTCGCATTTGACTATGTATTTGTTCCATTGTTAACGATTGCGGCATCCATTTTGTGCACAGCTTTCTGAAACCCAAAACTTGAGTCAAAGTATTGCTCACACTGCTTAATGAGATGCCTAGGGCTTCTACTAAATCTCTGTTGGTTAATCAACAATCTTCCAAAACCATATCCTGTATTTTTGTTACCATTTTTAGTGTGGATGCACTTTTTCGACGTCCTTCACGTGGATAGTCTTCAAAACGTTTCCGATCAAGTCTAAATTCAGCAACCCATCTTTCTACTGGTTTAATTGAAGATGAGTCCTTATACACTTTCAACATACGTTCATCAAGTTATTTTGGTGCTACGCCTTCCAAAAATAAGAATTTTATCACTGCACGATATTCAATTTATAATAATAATAATAATAATAATATATACGAATGAGAAAATATAAAATGAGAAACTTCACACGTGTTCATAAAAATGTAGTACAATTTTTATAAAAATAAAATGACGAACCTAATAACGTCATCTCTTATCGAATGACAAAACTTAATGAACAATCTGGTATAATAATAATAATAATAGTAATGACATTTATTTCCAACAGGCCTATAACCCAGTAACAGGAAAATACAAAATAGCTAACTGAGTTTAGACATATGTGTGGCAGATATAATAAAAAAATTAAAACTAATGCAAAGTAAAGTTAATCAGAAAAGTAAACAGAAACAAAAATTACTAAAAATACATATATGGTATACATGCTAAGCAAACAAGTCAGCAAATTCGTTGGCACTTTTACTCAAAATGTAGACCGGTGTTCTCCTGAGAATATTAGTCCGCGCCCTGTTCAAACGTGGCGCTAATAGTATATATAGGTATAATGGCAAATCGTTGACATAATTTCAGAATTAAGAGAGTTATTCAAGTACATAATTCACAAATTATATTAAAAGCAACGTTATTTGATAATATCATTTTATAAAATTAATTGATTTAATCAGGTTTAATGTCTACATAACATTGTATACGTGTAATTAATAGTTGATCATTTAATAGAATTTTTATTAACTTATGTAAATGTACCAATAACATTTAATAACAATAACTAATTTTCAATCTTAACATCATCATTTGTTAATAAGTTTGAGTACTGGCCTGTACATGTTTATCAAAATTTTAGTAGGACTCAAAATTATTAATTTTTTCTATTCAAACATTCATATATATTATACATAATCTAGTAAATATCATTAATTGATACTGAAGGAGTAACGAGATTATAATCAATTTATAACATACTAGCTGTACCCCGAGTTTCAATTCGATATTTATTAAAGTGCTGTGGGATACATAATATTTTTTGTTTTTCTATCTGGTGCGTAAACGAATAAATCAGAAGGTTTTCCGACGCGTGAGCAGGCCACATAGAGCTGCCCATCTAAGAAGCATGGATTCTCCAAATTTAATCCACAGACTTGCAACGGTTGTCCTTGTGCTTTTTTGATAGTCATTGCGAAAGCGAGTCGTACCAGGAACTGCAAACGTTCGAATTCGAATGCCATATCTGTTGGGATCATTGGGATACGTGGCAATACTACGTCTTCACCTTTGAATTTTCCAGTCAAAATTGTTGTCTCGATAACATTGTTCATCATTTTCTTGACTGAGAGTCTGGTTCCGTCGCAAAGTCGTGGTGGATTTATGTTTCGAAGAAGAGTGATGCGTACGCCAATTTTCAATGTAAGAACGTGCGGTAGCATGCCTGGCAAATCAAGCGAATTCAAGAATTCAGTTGGATAGTTGACAACTTTGTTTTGATTCATCACAGCATCGATGGACTTATATGTTGTCGTTTCGCCGGGTATTCCATTCTGAATGGTGAAGTTAATGATTTTTGTAGTTCTATGCAATGTTTGGGAAAACTTTTTGCACTTTTGCACTTTTTGCTTTCTGTGATCTTACAGAAGTTTGTTGGCAAGGTGATACATTGCGTAGATTCATCAATTTGCATTCGCCCATTTCTAATATCCATTAATTGTTTTGCAAAATTTTCAATTGGAATGGCAGTGGCGCCATCTGTCGAAAATTGGTCGTACCAACTTAAAAACCTTCGTGGGATCATGCACAACAACTTTACCATAGATCATCATATCATCAAATGCATAGTTTACGATTCTATAAAGGACATACAGACAAACATTCATTTATATATATATAGATTTTTTAATTATCATTTATTTGAAATAATAATAAAATGTGTAGATTATCCAAAAGAAATATAAAAATTATTACGATCGCTGCGTTGTGTTGAACGCTTGGCTAGCTCGGGCGACGCAATAAATGCAGATGAATCAAAAGAACAAACAACTAATGATATAGTACTTACGTGAATAAAGGCGCAGCTGTAATAAAAGGTTAGCACAGCATAAAATAAAACAGCAAAAATGCCCTTAAAGTACTTTATTAAATCAACACGCAACAAATAAATGCAGATTTGTCTTAATCTCAATAAAATTTATGTAACAGTTATAAATTAAAACGAGAAATTCACTAGCTTTAATAATTACATGAAAAGACGCGCTGATGTACTCGCAGAGACCACGTGCATGGAGTTTATTTGTCTGTGTTGACGAATATCGCGTAAAAGATTAAGAAGTGAAAAATCAATTACAGAACGAAGGGATACTTATCTTGTAAGCGTGGCTGTCCTGTATTACCGGAAGATGGGTCGCGACAACACGAGGTTAATGCTCATCAAAACTGTACGGGCGTGCAAGGGTTAAGATGGCGTAGCGAAGCAAGAACTTACAAGTTGTTGATGAAGGCGACGAGATGGCAAGATGCAGAGAGAGGACACGCTTAGCGCGTCGCTGGTTTTTTATACTACCCGGAGGGGTACGGTAAGATGGTTAAAAAAAATAGTGGGAAAGGAAATAGAAATGCACCAATCACAGAGTACGGTCTGCAGAGAATGATTATAATTAACGACACGCGAAAGGGATCGCGGTATTGATTAAAATAAACTCAATCAGAAGATTCGTGAAAGAAAGACGATTAAAATGATACCTCACAGTAGGAGTTTTGCTGTCAGTATAACGCAGGTAAACGAGATCAGGTAAGCCTCAGGTGAGACTTACCTCTACCTGAAAGGTAGTTTACTAAAGTGATCGTTGCTGTAGAGCGGATCAGTTTAATGTTATATTCTACTAAATATAATGTAATTTACTATCTTATCTAATAGGATCGACAGAAGAGAAATAATTTTGGATAAAATAAATCAAATTATCTCAACAGTAATATAACATAATCAAATGGGACTTTAGTGAGAGACTTGTGGTAAATTATACTAACGTATGATATAGTTTGTGAGACGTGGTTTTAATTAAATCGGGTAAAAATTAATGGTAAAGCAATCATAATGTTAAGTATTAAGGCACCTAAAAAACGTACATTAGCTAGAATATCACTCGCTTAGGTAGTAATTTCCAGGAATTAGGGTTTGGCGCGAAGCAGACAAATCACCATGTTGGAATGTGTGTTAGCAACGCGGAAGGTTGTATACACGGGTTTTGAAAATTAAAGCGCGGCATTAAAATAATAATTTTAAAACATTTTAGGAAGTAATATATGCGAAGTGTAACAAAATGTTCACATTATTTAAATTACCGAAACATAGAAAATTACTAACAAAATGTATAAAATAATTTTTACTGATACGTTATTACAAATAAGAACAATTGAAGGGAGAGACTCAACGAAGGAAATTTGATAATTTTGCATGACAGGTGATAAATTATGTACTCCAAGATAATATTGAAGGAAAAATAGTAAATATACGTTATTTATATGATAAAATTATTTAAAAAGTTTAATTAACCAACCTGTGATACACACTATTGTATTTACTGGTATTCAAATTTTTTAATGAACTTATAATAAAGGTTAATAATTAACGAACCATATATATATTTCCAAGAAACCAGTATTCAGAACGTGTAGGACCATTATTAACAATCCAAATCTTGTTATTCTTTATAACGAGCTCAAAGATCCATCCTAATTACATCCTTGGAGAAGATAGTCCCTAAAATTTTGAAGGAACAGCTAACCGTTATGTTGGAAGTTATAAGGTGCCTAAAGATAACTATTTCTATACAAAATTCATCGAATTATATTATTTGAATTAATAATATAAAAGATAAAGACCTAATTTAATTAAAGCGTTGATTAATAAACACAATACTGAAATAAATTTATTTATTTATTTATTTAATAAGACAGAATCTAGCCCTATTTTGAAATACTACATTAAATAAAGTTATTTGATTATTATAACTTCTGAGGATAGGTATTTGAATTATAATACAATAAAATTACTTACTATTAGTTCATAGAATTTTTTCTATTAACACAGTTTCAACAATGAATAATATCATTGCCTCCCTCTTCCGTCCAGTACAAGAATGTATTGACCAACAAAGCGAGAACGCGTCTAGCTGACAAGATCGGTAACTAAGTTTCCTTTGTGTAATAGATAGACGCTTGCGTCACGGCTTTTTGCCAATTTTTGCCAGACGGCTTTATTTTAACGAAATTAATGACGTCATCTGCTGGTGATTGATTTAGAAAATGTCAAAGTTCCTAAGTAATTCACTAGAAACCAAAATACGATGCAATTCAGTGACCTTTGTTTATCGCAGATTGAACATGAAGTTTTGTGTTTAAAACGACTATAAATTCTGTAGATTCTTAACGTCGACGATTCAGAGAAAGCAAAGAAGATGATGATAGACATTCAAGCCAATCACTTAATCCGGACTCGATCTCGAAGGAAAGTGTAATTTCGTGAAATATTAAAAAAATCTTAAATGGAATTATGCATACGGAATTTGGACTACCAAAGACAAAATATTTCATTTATCTTCTTTGACCAGAACTAGTTTAGCTTGAAACAAACGAATAGTGAGCATCGCCCATGTTCCTGTTTCTAGCCGTCTCACCGATCACTTATTAACGATCACGTCAGCCAACCATAGTTAGATATTTACTAGTGGTGGGGCTTGCTTAGGTTCTCGGAGCGTTTTCCTTTTTTTTGTATCGCTTCATGCACGATTTTAGTAGGAAGATATACGCGTTAAATTATTATTTTGTCCCACGCTCTACTTCTGCCGACATTTATTCTTATATTCGTAAGCTTTATATTATGGTTGCAATCTCCGCAAGGTCCCGTAACTTGCTTTGCGACAGGAATATCATCTTTCGAGTTACTTAAAGATTCTTTTATTGGGGTTTTGTTTTTACAGCCCTTTTTAAATCACTTTTGTATATCCATTTATATCTTATATGCCATTTAAGTTTCCTTCTTAGTTTCCTGTTGTTGCCTTGACGTTTTGTTTCTGTGTCGGATCGCGAAGAAGATGTTTCCAAAAATATATTTATAAAAACTAAATTAAATTTTAAAATTTGGATGAAGGGCCAATACTCAAATTAACTTTATTTATGTAAATTTTTAGTGCATATGGCTATACCACATATTTTGCCCTAAAGTTTTAGGTAGAAACAATCAGACAATCTGCAACAACAGTCATGTATTGTATATTTGATTGTTGTTGGAAATGTGGTGACCAATTGAAATCACACGTAATATACCTATGTACATTAATCCACTATGTAAAATGTTTAGAACTTTGTAAAAACGTTAGATCCACACATATGGAAAGGGTTTTTCAATAAGGATATAACAATTTTGTATTTAAATAAAACAGAATAATTGAGATATAGGACTGAAATTTATTACATATTACATATGTTACATTTAACAATGAAATTCGATCTCGTGACCACTACGAACACGTTTGCAACGATCGATTCTTTGATGCCAATTTTCCACCACTCATTTATAAATATCGGCCGGAACGTTGGCGTAATTTCTCGTTCGATATTGTCCGTCAGCTCCTCTAACGTTGTGAGCTTGTTAGTATATATAAACCATATGTGGGCAACAACCGGCCCACGAGCCGAATCTGGCCTGTTGTAAGATTTGATCCGGTCCGCGAGACATTGTCATATTACTTCATGACTAATATCTATCGCTAAAAATTATGAACACTACTTTCAAACACTGCTTTAAAATGCACTACTTTTAAATGCGGCCCGCGAACGTATTTGCACATTAAAGTTTGGCCCACAACATGTCAAAGGTTGCCCATACCTGGTATAAACCAATGACTTAATGTAACCCTATAAAAAGAAATAGAACGGCGTTAAATCGCCTGAGCGAGGTGGCCTCTCGATCGAACTATTCCTCGAAATTACACGGTTACCTTCCCCTTAACTTCTCCTTAAATAGATCATTCGGTTAACCAGCTGTGTGGCATGTGGCACCAATTTTATGAGAACCACATATTACTGATGTAAAGTCCATCCAATTCTGGCCAAAAATAGTCTTCCAACATGGCACGATAACAAACTCAATGGATCGTAACGTGTCGATCATTTTCATCGACGAAAAATATAGTCCAATCACACCTCTGGTATGAAATTCACGCCACACGGTCACTTTTTGTGGTTGTAATGGAGTCTCTTGAAGTACATGTGGGTTTGTGGCTGTCCAATAACGCATGTTTTGCGTATTGACAAAGCCATTAAATCAAAAATGAGCTTCATCGCTGAAGATGATTTTTCTTTAAACGTTAGTAGAGCTCAACAGGAGAAGTTTCTTTGCTTCAAATAATCAAGAGGCTTCAATTCTTGAGTTAATTTGATCTGGTTAGGGTGTAACTCGAGATCTTTACGCAAAATTCGCCACAATGTGGTTTGAGATATTTCCGTTCCTGTAAACGTCGCGGAATCGACAGATTTGGCTCATGTTGAACTGAAGCACTTGTGGCTGTGATATTTTCGGTACTTCAACCGTTGCGTTGCCTCACCGGCACAGGAACATCCAATAGTTAATATTATGACTCGAACTTATCCAATATAGCGCGCACAGCCTGTCTGGTGGGACGATTATTACGACTGAAAATTAGAGTAAGCGCTCTCAAAATTGCGGTAGTGATTTTTAATAATTTCCAAATGTTGCTCGTTCATGAACTTCACCATGACAAAAATGTTAATGTGTCTATATAAATTTATTTATATTATAATAAATATATTATACTAAATTTATTTAACTATATTGCATGCCTGGCTTTTGCGATGCAGGTGGTAGTTATAAGAGTTGACAGAAAGATTCCCCCGACCAAAACAACCTTTAATATGCTTGCTTATATTTTAGCAAGAGATTTTATTTATTTGTCATGAATACAATTAACGTGGAGTTTATCCAAAAGAAAAGCTTCTGGCAACTCTTCGTATCACTGCTATTGTAAGAATGCACTATCTAACAATTTACCAACTTTAAAATCAATAGAAAAACATTCTTCATATACATTTTGTCTCGTTTTAGATATTTTTGTATTACCTATCTCAGCAGACTATAACATTCCTAAAATGATCCAAATAAATCATCCATTCGTTTACTATATCACTACCAGAATTGGAACTGTCAACCGTCTTGGTAAGAAAAGAGGAAAAAATGTTGTTTTATTTATGGGTAAAATGAAGTCACCCAAAACCTTAAAATTAAAGTTAAATCTGAGAAAAGAATTAATCTTTTTGTAAAACCGAAAATTAGGTTAAAGAAAAACTAATTTTGTTACAAACATTTATACAATTTAAATACTAAAAAAAAAATTTTCGTGAATTTTAATGTTGTTTTTATTGATAATCACCCCTTTCCTTAGTTTATAAATAAACGTACGATTTTTCTTATGGAATTTAAATATCTATTCATCATAAAATGATTAAAGAGAAGACCATTTCTCAGAGATGACGTATTAAAAGGATTAACGCAGCAGGTAGAGAGGTATAGACGATAGAGGGAGCGCAGTGCGCCGTTAAATTCAAACTGACGAACTGGCTAGATTGGCTATTGTTTAACGTCGTCCCAGAATCGATAGTGGAGAAGGCTTACATTGATAAAGGGGGGAAGGCAATATTTACAAGGCTCCATCAAAATTACCACTCTAATCTAAAATTTAAAAAATAATTTATATACTTTGCTTTCTATACGAGGATAGTTTGACAAGTAGTGAGAATGACACATAGGTGGCGCTCTAATTGGTAAAACAAATGCACTGTAATTTAGGTTGCCTATTTATACGTTTACATTCCGATATTTAGATAAATAGGTTGATTAGTTTATTTTTGACAACTGATGGAAAAAGCAGAGTATCGTGCGGTGATTAAATACTTCGTAATTAAGGGTATGAAAGCTACCGAAATAAAAGATGAGTTACGGGAAGCATTAGGTGAATCTGCTCCATCAGCCGCCACAATAAGTAGATGGGTAAATGAATTTAAACGTGGTAGAATAAGCTGTGTTGATGAAGCGTCCTCTGGAGCACCCAAAATCGTGACTTCTACGGAAATGATTATAAAAATCCATAATATTATTACGCAAGATCGACGACTCAAAGTGAGAGAGATAGCAGACATGGTAAATATTTCAACAGAACGCGTACACCACATTTAGTGAAAGAATTGGGCCTTTCCAAGTTTTCGGCAAGATGGGTGCCGCGATTGCTTACGACTGATCAAAAGTTCACTCGTTTGTGCATTTCCAATGAGTGTTTGGACCTTTATAAGCGGAATCCGGTTGATTTTTGTAGGCGATTTGTTACTTGCGATGAAACTTGGATACACTACAGTACACCCGAAACTAAACAACAGTCGAAACAATGGTTAGAACGTAGTTCTGCACCTACAAAGAAAGCGAAAACCACTTTATCCGCAAATAAGGTGATGGCATCAATTTTTTGGGATTCAAAGAACATTTTGCTCATTGATTACCTTCTGAAAGGTGCCACAATAAACGGACAATATTATGCAGAACTACGAAAATTAAATGTTGAGATTCGTGCTAAACGGCCAGGAATGGCAAAGAAAAAGATTGCATTTTCAATTAATACCGCATGCGCCCTATTCGCCGGATCTAGCCCCTTCCGACTTCCACCTCTTCCGAAATTGAAAACGGCACTAGGTGGAAAGAAATTTTCGTCTAACGACGAGCTTATCATCTTCGTAAATGAGTATTTTGTAAGTCTTCCGGAATCGCATTTTAGAGATGGCATAAGGGCATTAGAGCACCGTTGGAATAAATCTATTGCTCTTTTAGGAGAATATATTGAAAAATAAGAATTATTTTGTATTTAAAAAATTCGTTTTTCTTTTCCATTCTCACTACTTGTCAAACTACTCTTGTATATACTTTACTTTTTATTCTAAATTTGACCTATGGTTATTATTAATTAAATGATTAGCGAAAGAAGAATTAGTTTTTTTATTTATGACTGAGTTACCGTGTTCTGATACGTGTTTTGTTGAAGGCTCTTCTTATTTGACCAACATAAACACTTGGTATGTATTATATATGTATTACCTTATAGATTCATGACTTGCTGCTATTATGAGTTCGGTCGTTGTTATTTCGTTTTTTGCTTTTTAAGATATTTGGCAATTGAATACTCGTAGATCAAATGTAAGTAATTATTCTGTACTTATTGCAAACATTATTTTTTGTTTTTGGATAATCTGTACTAACGCTCCTGACACTTTCAAATCAAATATCAGAAATGAACCTAAGATGGCTCTAGTTGATACTAATTCCTGACATGAATGGATTTGGCAAGAAATGACCCTTCTCAGTGCTACCTTGGTAGTGTTAATAAAAGAACTGTCGGTACGTCAAATTATGTAAATCTGTTATATAATACATACATATATACAGAACCTCATTTAATACTTCAAGTTTGACTTGGGGACGAGACTCGACTTCTATTTGACCTGTTATTTAGTTGGAAAGATTCAATAAAATAACAGGTCAAATAAAAGCCAAATCTCGTCGCCAAATCAATCTCGAAATATACAATGCGGTTCTGTATACATGTATTATATAATATATGTAGATAAATACATGCGCACATATATTTGTTGCATATTTGTTGAAATTTTTGACAAAATACTAATTACTAACAGCTAGTTGTGCGATGTTTTGCTGCAGTACTCACAATACTTTGTCTCAGAATACGGAGTGATTCAAATATCCCGTTAAAACGCGGAACACAAATATATCATAGCATAAAATGAAACATACTATCAACAGCGAATGTACTAGTTTGTCAACAATATTAATCTTTTTCTTTATTATATAAAAAAAATTTGAAAAAATTTGAAAAAATTCATTTTAATGGAAGGCTCTTTCAAATTTCGCGGTTTTTTTTAAGAATAAATAAAACACATAATTTGCATTCAAAAATTTTTTATTGGTAATTAAAGTATCAGTTATGACATGTATATGCGAAAAATAATATCTGCCAAATAGCCTCCTCTTGCAGCTCCACAGACGTCCACTCTTTTGTTAAAATTTTCAATGATATTTTGACATAATTGAGGAGCTATCTCACCAATGACACAAATTATTTCATCTTTTAAAGCAGGAATTGATTGTGAATTGTTTTTATAAACCTGATTTTTCACATAACCCCAAAGAAAATAGTCGAACGGTGTCAAATCACATGATCTTGGTGATTAATTAACATCAACGTTTCTTGAGATTACACGTCGGAAAACATTATTTTTTGAGAAAAATCAGCTGGTTGTTCATTGATGAAATTGACAAATGAACGACGTTTTAAATGATCTAATGGCTTCAGTTCCTGTGTTATTTGAACCTTATATGCCTTCAGAGCTAAATCCTTGTGTAAAATACGCCATGTTGTTGATCCACTGAGTCCAAGTTGTTGTGAACGTCGTCTAATGGACATTTCAGAATCTTCAGCAACACTTTCAGAAACCAAACTAATATTTTCTTGTGAACGACCACTACGACTATATTTTTCACTTTTTTGATCTTCCACGGAACCGGTCTCTTGAAATTTTTTAATAATTCGGCCAATAGTGCTTTCAGATGGACGATTATGTAAACCATAAAATTCGCGTAATTTTCTAAAATCTCTTTTCACAGAACGTTGATTTTCATAAAATAATTCAACAATTTGAACGCGTCGTTGTACTGTGTACGAAGCTATTTTTATAAATGTCATACATCACACTTTTTAAATGCCCACATATCCAGACAAATTCAGTGCGCCAACTATATTTTATTTTTTCTTAAAAAAAACTGCCTAATTTGAAACACTTTTTATGATTGCACAAACATTACTTTTAATTATTAATTAATTAATATGTACAACCTATCCAATACTAAGATTAAACATTTTTAAAATAAAACAATGCAAAAATGTAATTACACGTTTACAGATTATGAAAAATGTAGGATAGCTGGCATTCATTTATCCATATTAAACTTGCCTGTTCAAGAACCAATGAAATCTCTTAAAAATATCTATTATTTTGGCGCAATATTTGAATCACTCCTTCTTATTCTAAGACAAGGTATAATAATAGCAGAGATGTTTCTGCGCTTGCTTACAAGTTTCAAAAAGAAAACTAGTATAATTATATGAACTTTAATATCGATACAATGTTATACGATTGCAAGCTAATCTAAAATAAAGCAAAAACCATATACACAATTCTTTCATCGGTTAATGATGAAAATGTTAGGCTAGTAATTAAGGATTATAGTAGAGGAATTGTAAATAGAAATTATATTGTAGCAAATTCTTTATTTTCAATAACAATACTTGATATTTAGTGGTACTTTTGACCGTTCTAAAATCGGCGTCGTAAGTGTTTTACGATGAAAAGACACCATACTTATAAGACTGTAAATTAGTTTCACTAAGAAGAATGCAAGACGTACTTAAAATATTTATATTTTTCTAGGTATTCACATTGCAGTTCTATCACTTGCTATCGACGACGAACCCATAGAAATGAAAATAGATCATCCCTTTCTTTACTACATCACTGTCAGTATGAAAACTGGAGCCAACGAGATTCAAGATACAGTTCTGTTTATGGGTAGAGTGAATTCGCTGAGAATGTAATCTTGAAAAAATATATGAATATTAATAAATATAAATGATATTGAATTAACAATAAAGAAAATTTTTAAGCATTACTTATTTTTTATATAGTAATAACACTGGTCTTCAATTTAAAAAATATTATAATTGCTGTATCTGTGTTAATCCTTACACAGTCTGTCCTGAGACGGCTTTATTTTAACGAAATTAATGACGTCATCTGCTGGTGATTGATTTAGAAAAAGTCAAAGTTCCTAAATAATTGAAGAATTCGTTCACTAGAAACTAAAATGTCATGCAATTCAGTGATCTTTGTATATCAACATATTAAACATTAAATTTTGTGTTTAAAACGACTATAAATTCTGTAGATACTTAAAATCGATTATGGAAATAATAATTTTGAGTAGCGTCGACGATTCAGAGAAAGCACAGAAGATGATAATAGACATTCAAGCCAATCACTTGATCTGGCCTCGATCTCGAAGATAAGTGTAATATCGTGAAATATTAAAAAAATCATAAATGGGATTATGGAAATGGAACTCGGATTACTAAAGACAAAATATTTCACTCATCTTCTTTGACTAGACTATGTTCAGTTTGAAACAAGCGAATAGTGAGCATCGCTCACGTCCCTGTTTTTATCCGCCTCACCTATCACTGATACTGACGATCGACTTACATATGCTGAAGGATCACGTCAGCCAACCATAGCTAGATATTTACTAATGGTGATGGCTTGTTTAGGTTCTCGGGACGTTTTTAATTTCTATCGCTTCTTGCATGATTTTAATACGAAGATATACGGTTTAAATTGTTATTTTGTCCCACATTCTAACTCTGCCAACATTTATTCTTATATTCGTAAGCTTTATATTATGGTTTTAATCTCCGCAATGTTCCGTAATTTGTTTTGCGAAAAGAATATCATCTTTCGAGTTAGGTAAAGATCCTTTTATTGCCTTTTTGGTTTTACAGCCCTTTTTGGATCATTTTTGTAGATCCATTTATATCTTATATGCCAAATAAGTTTCCTTGTGGCACCATCTTATTGGAAACACATATTACTGATGTCAAATCCTTTCGATTCTGGCTAAAAATAGTCTTTCAACATGGCACGATAACGGATTCAATTGACCGTAACATGGCGAACATTTTCATTGATGAAAAAGAAATGGTCCAGTCCGGTCACTTTTTGTGGTTGTAATGGAGTCTCTTGAGGCACATGTGGGTTTGTTGCTGTCCAATAACGTATGTTTTACGTATTGACAAAGCCATTAAACCAAAAATGAATTTCATCGCTGAAGTTGATTTTTTCGATGAAATTCAGGATTTTCTTCAAATGTTAGCAGAGCCCAATAGGTTTCAAATGATCAAGAGGCTTCAGTTCTTGAGTTAATTTGACCTTGTTAGGGTGTAACTCAAGATCTTTGCCCAAAATTCGCCACAATGTGGTTCGAGAGATTTCTAGTTCCTGTGAACGGCTTGGAATCGACCGATTTTGTTTATTTTGAACTGAAGCACTTACAGTTGTGATATTTTCGGTACTTCAACCGTTGCGTTGCCTCACCGGCACAGGAACATCCAATAGTTAATACTATGACTCGAATTTATCCACTATAGCGCGCACAACCTATCTGGTGGGATGATTATTACGATCGAAAACTCGAGTAAGCGCTCTTAAAATTTCGGTGGTAATTTTCAATAATTTCCAAACGTTGTTCGTTCATGAACGTCACCATGATAAAAATGTTAATCTATCTACGTAAGTTTATTTATATTATAATAAATATACTAAGTTGGCAGAAATATTCCCACGACCAAAACACCTTTAATATGCTTGCTTATATTTTAGCAGCAGATTTTTTTTATTTGTCATGAATACAATTATCGCTGTGTTTATCCAAAAGAAAAGCTTTTAGCAACTCTTCATATCACTGATATTGTAAGAATAGACTATCTAACAATTTACTAATTTTAAAAACAATAGAAAAACATTCTTCATATACATTCTGTTTCGTTTTAGATATTTTTGTATTACCTGTATTAACAGGTTATAACTCTCTTAAAGTGATCCATATAAATCATCCATTCGTTTACTATATCACTACCAGAATTGGAACTGTCAACCGTTTTGGTAAGAAAAAAGGGGAAAATGTTGTTGTATTTATTGGTAAAGTGAAGTCACCCAGAACCTTAAAATCTAAGTCAAATCTGAAAAATAAATTAATCTTTTTGTAAAACCGAAAATCAGGTTAAAGGAAATCTACTTTTGTTACAAACAACATTTACACAATTTAAATACTAAAAAAAACCGTTTTTGTGAATTTCAGTGTTGCTCCATTTCCTTAGATTATAAACAAACGTAAAATTTTTCTTATGGAATTTAAAGATCTTTCATCATAAATATACAATCTCTACAGTACTTAAGAGAAGACCATTTCTCAGAGATCACGTATTAAAAGTATTAACGCAACAGGTAGAGATACAGACAATAGAGGGAGCGCAGTGCGCCGTTAAATTTCAAACTGACGAACTGACTTGATTGTTTACTGTGTAACATCATCCTAGAATCGATAGTTGGGAATGCTAACATTAATAAGGGGGAGGGGGCAATATTTATAAGATCTTTAACAGATGACTTATGCAGATGATAAGATATTATAGACACGACCTGTCGAGATGTCTCAGAATGTGAGTTCCTTCATTTAATGAAGAATCAGCTGGTATGAGCCTTGTAATTAATGCAAATAAAAGTGAAACAAATGAGAGACAGAAGTGAGACACGGTAACATGTTGGTAGTGTGGAGTTTTAAGTTCGATGCGGTATTGGGATTTATTGGTACGCATTTAGAACGCAAATTCACGATGTGGGTGTGGACAACGAGTTGTCGGAGTGTTGTACGGTACTCCAAAGAAATCGCTGGTAAAAGATTGAAAGCCCTACGCAATGACTCTGATTTCGAAAACAGGATCTGCACGGCAAAATACATGTACGGGTGAGCTAACAGGCTCACACGCACTAAATGTGCGGGCTCGCTCTTCCACTACAATACACTCATTCAGTGACAGATGTTGAAGAAAACGAACAAACCGGTAAGTTAAGTAATTTCATTTTGAAATTCTGTTTTATTTTATCTTGTTTTGAATGGGAGCGAAGAACTTATTACGCTTCGCATATATTATATTACTCTCTTACGTTTTAAAAATCATTTTTAATGTCTCCCTTTAATTTCAAAATCCGTGTATACAACCTTTCGCGTTGCTAATACATATTCCAAGGAAAATTTTCCCGTAACATGGTGATTTGTCTGTTTCGCGCCAACACCCTCATTCCTAGAAATCATTACCTAGGCGAGTGATATTCTAGCCAATGTTCGTTTTTTAGATGCCTTAATACTTAACTTTATGATTGCTTTACTATTAATTTTTACCCGATTTAATTATTATAACATTATTTCTAAATACTGTATCATACGTTAGCATAATATACGGGTACTCCAAGTCTCTTACTAAAGTCCCATTTGATTATGTTCTATTACTAATGAGAAAATTTAATTTTTCATCCAAAATTATTTCTTTTCTATCCATCCTATTAAATAATATAGTTAATTACATTATATTTAGTAGAATATAACATAAACTTATCTGTTCTACAGAAATGATCACTTTAGTAAACTACCTTTCAGGTATAGGTACGTCTCACCTGAGGCTATCTGATCCCATTTATCCGCCTTATACTGACAGCGAAACACCTACTGTGAGGTGTCATTTTAATCGTCTTTTTTTTCACGAATCCTTTGATTGCGTTTATTTTAATCAATATCGCAATCTCTTTCACGTATCGCTAATTATAATAATTCTTTGCAGTCCGTATTCTGTGATTGGTGCATTTCGATGTCCTTTCCTACCAGTTTTTTAACGATCTTACCGTACCCCTCCGGGTAGTATAAAAAACCAGCGACGCGCTAAGGATGCCCTTCTTCTTGCCATCTTGTTGCCTTCAACAACAATTCGTAAGTTCTTACCTTGCTATGCCATCTTAAACCTTGTACATCCGCACAGCTTTGATGCGCATTAACCTCGTGTTGTCGTGACCCAAATCATCCGGTAATACAGAACACCTTTTCTTACAAGATAAATATCCCTTTGTTTTGTAATTGATTGCTTCACTTCTCAATCTTTTACGCGATATTCAACACAGACAGCAGTCTCTGCGAGCGCATTTGCGCATCTTTACATTTAATTATTAAAGCTGTCGAGACACTTGAATTTCTCGTCTTAATTCACAACCGATACTTAATTATCTGCTTCTGGGCTTCCGGGCTGGAACCGCGTCACTGGTATAACTGCCGACGTTTCGTATCCACTCGTATGGGACATCTTCAGGGATCAACTACTGCTACTGTCTGTCACACTGAAACTGACAATGAAACTCAGTTTCAGTGCGACAGATAGTAGCAGTAGTTGAGCCCCGAAGATGTCCCATACGAGTGGGTACGAAACGTCGGCAGTTATACCAGTGACGCGGTTCCAGCCCGGAAACCCAGAAGCAGATGGTATGGACCACGACCGCGGAAGTCTACGTACCAGACATTACTTAATTGTTATTGCGATTAAACTGAATTTACATTTATTTGTTTTGTGTTGGTTAGATAAAATACTTTAAGGGCATCTTTGCTGTTTTATTTTACTGTGTGCCAACCCTTCATTTACAGCTGCGCCTTTGTTCACGTAAGTACTATATCATTAGTTATTTGTTCTTGTTTATTTATCTACATTTATTGCGTTGCCGAGCTAGCGAAAGCGTTCAACACAACGCCGCGATCGTAATAGACTGAATGCAACACAACGCATATATACACAGATAGTGTTTAGTAGTAGTATAAATCTAAGAGAAATAAAGAAGCTACTAGTTTTCTCTTCTTGCAGGTACACCAATTAGCGCGAGAGGAACTGAAGAGCAATCGAAGCAGAGTTTCGGGAGAAACAAGGAAAGTGGCGTGATCCGAAAGAACGATACCCAAGGATACAATCGCTGAAAGTGGAAATCGAATCGAAACGACGGAAACAGGGAGAATCCGATTCCTCAGACTAAGGTAAAGTCCTAGATGTACGTATTAGAGAATTTAACAGCTAAGGTGCGAATTAATTCGGCAAGGCAGAGAATTTATACAGTAGTATAAGTAGAGGGCGAATTTAGTCCGCATTAACTAAATTTTGAGGCTGGTAGTTATACATAGTTAGATTTTCGGATATGCATATTAGAATTAGGACTCGGTGTAATGGCACTAGACGGAGCACTGAAATTTCGGTCATTAATTGTAATTATAATAATAATAATAATATCTTTATTGTCCAACAGATGACCCATTTAAAGGACAAATCAAACAATATGTACAGTGGGCAAGTATTAAATAAAACTAACTTGAATATATATGAAAATTAAAATATACTATACAATAATAATAATAAATGAAAACTAAAAACTTGAGAATATATTTATAGGCAAAAAAAAATAACTTATATGAAACCGATGTTGTACCACACACTTAAACCACCGGAATTATTACCTATGAAAAGGATCTAGGAATAACCTATTCGCATTCCTGCACATGTTAGTAAGCGGAGCTTTCAACAGAACATTAGTCCTGGCTCTCGGAAGAGCGAAGGAATCAAAAGACCGAGTGGAATCAGAAGGAACCAATAGACAAACCTGAGACAGTACAGAAGGGGCATCCACACCATTACTAATCAAGTTAACAAGAAACTTCGCACTGGTAGCATCCCTACGACAAGACAAAGATTGGAAGTTGTGTCTAACCAATAACGCCTCATAAACTCTGATAAATATAGCACGGATACCATACCACCGAGGCATACTCAAGCTTAGTCCGGACAAAGGCACAGTATAAAGCCTTGAGAGCCGCAATGTTATTAAAATGTCTGCAGGAACGCACAAGGAAACCCAAAGCACGTGATGCCGTAGCACATATAGTAGTGATGTGATCTGTAAATTCCAATCTGGAGTCAAACAGGACCCCAAGATCCATAATTCTCGACTTCCTCAGAATGACAGTGTGGTGTACTGGCTAATAAGGGGATTATTGCTTTTAGTAAAAGTGACAACAGCACACTTATCAACATTAATAATAATATCATTCTGCACACACCAATTACTAATTGTATTAAGATTATGCTGCAGTATCCGGCAATCGTCATAGGATGTTATCCTAGAGAAAATTTTTAAATCGTCAGCATATGCCAAGGAATTACATGTAAGTAATTTGAACAGATCGTTAATGAAAATATTAAACAATAAGGGTCCCAAAGTGGATCCCTGTGGAACTCCAGAAGAAGCAGTATATACATCTGAGGAAAATCCATTATACGAAACATAGTAACTTACTGAATACTGAATGGTTAATTGTATCGAAAGCCTTATCAAAATCAGTATAAACAACATCCACTTGCTGTCTATTGTCCATTGACTCGCTAATAAATTGTGTTATTTCCACTAAGTTGGAAACAGTGGATCTACCAGCAGTAAAATCATGCTGCTGGAGAGAAATAAATGGTTTCAAACATTTAGTAAGTTTTTGGTGGAGAATATAATCAAAAATCTTAGCAAAATTAGACAGAATACTAATTGGTCGATAATTATAGAGAGAACAACGATCACCTTTTTTAAAAACGGGAACGATTCTAGTGATCTTCCAGACATCGGGATAAGTTGAAGTCGTCATGGCCAAATTAAATATAACAGCAAGTGGTTCGCACAAAACTGAAGCACAGTCCCTAATGATAAAACTAGAAAGTCCATCGTGACCCGACGCAAAATCAGCCCTGAGTACATTAATACTTAGAAGAACATCACTTAATGTGAATGGTGTCAGGTACAATGAGTTAAAACACAGATTATACGATTCGGTGCCTGTGTGAACAGAGCCCGGACGGAAAACATCTGAAAAAACCCGAGCGAAGGCGTCAACAATTTCACGGGAATTCGTAATTTCCTCATCGCCAAGACGCAGACAACCAGGAATTCTAGATGCACCAGACCTACCATTAATGTACTCCCAAAACTGTTTGGGATCTGAACAGATGTTCTGCGATATATTCGAACAATACACGCCATATGCACTACCTATCTCCAACTTGACCAATCTGCGCAATCTCTTGAATTCATTACGGAAATACATAGATCTAGTGGCTTTCCACTTTCTAAAATAATATTCCTTCAGTTTGACCAATTGAATCAATGCAGAGTTAAACCAAGACGGATATCTACGATTTTTCTATTCACCCTAGATACATAATCATTAACAAGCTCGTACAAGATATTGTAAAACCTATCAACGGCCAAGTTGACATTCTTAAACGTGCTGAGAAAAGACCAGTCAATTTCAGCCATAGCACCATAAAGAGCAGTCAAGTTAGCTTTCCGAAATCAAATCTTAAGGTTATTGATGGAAGGAAAACTAGTAAAGTGTCCCGTCAACAGCTCAATAGATATGGAAAGTGCAGGGTGTAAATCATCCTCAGAAATTAAAGGATCCGCATCACGCGTCACCTGGACGATACAATTAAAATTGGAAAGAACCAGATCAAGTAGCCTTCCATCAGAGTTAGTTACAACATTAGATTGCCTCAAATTCAGACAGCTCATAAAACTTTGCAATGCAATGAACTTACGATCCCTAACATTATCAACGCTGCCGAACTTAGGGCAGTTAAAATCACCACAGATTATGAGGTTTTTGTCCATCAACTCTAAACCAAGTGCTTCAAAAAAGGTTTCAAAATCGTCACATGCAACATCAGGTGGTACATACAATACAATATAATAAATAGTGATGACCATAATTACATCTATACATAGCAACATCAATTAAAGGAGTCACTTCTGAGGTAGTACTAACACTAAGTGGTACATACGACGTATTTTGAGAAAAAGCAATCAACGCACCACCACCACAAGATTTACCCACAGCACTAAGGTCACGATCTTTCCTCGTAACTGTAAAGGAAGAATCCAGAACTTCATTATCACTAACATCAGAAGATAGCCAGGTCTCGGTTAGCAAGATACCATCCGCATCAATATTGAAACTGTTGGAGTATACCGTATGAAGTTTAGTTCTGAGGCCCCGCACATTCTGATAGTATAACCGAAAATCAGTGACCTGTCTGCTGGAACCATTCAGTTTCCCGAACGTAGACCACTACTCACAATCTTCGGAACTTCATGCACGTATCTGATAAAAATGTCCGTCTCTCCAGCTGCCCTTCGCTCATCCAACTCACGCTTAATAGTCCTATATAAATTCAATTAATTATTCGAAGTACACCAAATAAATAAATGGTCCAATTTTTCATATACGTAGGGACATAGTCACAGCTTAAGGATGTGTTACTGAAGCAATTTGAAGTTAAAAATGTCTAATATATATGCATAAAATTTTACAGTAACTGTGCTACAAGCATTTGTAGTTTTAGATAATCCTACTAATGCAGATATTACGTACTGCTGCAAAAAGATCTCAATGATAATCATTCAAAAAAAATCGCTTTATTGAATTAGTTGTTCAAAATGTCCACCCAGTTGCTTTATATATAGTCTAGCTCTTCTTAGAATTGGAGAGGTAGATCTGTTAACAGTCTAAAGATCAACACAAATAATTTCTGCGGCATCCATAATTTTAGCAACAAGTAGTTTTCTCTTTTCAAGTTGTTCTACATAAATCAAATTTTTCATTGTTGTCAATAAATAATAAGGGATTTAAATCTGGTGAACTTGACGGCCAAGCAACTGCTGAACCTCTTCCACTTTACCGCTTTGTATAATTTTAGTTAAGAAAATCTGTCGCTTATCTACCAAAGCGCGGAGGTGCGCCATCCTGCTGTGTTCACAGTCATCGTCTTACGTTAAGAGGAACGTCATCCAGTAATACTCTAAGATCGTTTTCCAGTAAACGTAAATAACTAACTGCCATGAGACGCTATTCGAATATAAATTAATCAACGAGGTGGTCGTCAATAATACCACATCGAACATTCACCGAAAATCCATCTTCAAAATGAGATTCCCATGAATTTTCAAGTGTCCAACAATGCAAATTCCTGGTGTAATTGATGCCGTTTCTGGTAGAAAATAGTAACTGATGAATCATAGGCACTCCGACTTTTTAATGACTACGAAATCGACACCGGCACATAATACCTGCATTTATAAATTTATCTAAAGCATCAAATGCTTGTAGCCTACTTACGATATAGTTTTGGGCATTAGACATTTTTAACCAGCAATTGCTTGAGTAACACATTTTTAAGCCGTGTCAACTACGTCATGATACCCGGTATATTCATTATCAAAATAATATATCCGATGAAAAGTGACGTAATAACAGAGCCAACAGAGCATGCTTTAATCTTAAAAAGTACAGGCCTCGAATATACGAAGCACTAATACGACCGAAAATTTGGAGAAGGACTGATGAAGAGAAACGATGTACTTTTGAACGGAAAATTTGAGATCTATGGCCTTGTCTTTATTGGTATTTATATAAGCAATTCTTTTCGGAGATACTACGGTGGGCAAAAAATAGTAAGACTTTTTAATTTAAATTTCGCGCGAAAACCCATTCGTCAAAATAGTTTTTTTCTAGGTTAGTATGACTGTCAGTAACATCTGTGCCGAATGTCACATCAAAATAATCATTAGTGTTTAGTATACGTTTGTCTTTCTGAAGTACAAAAAGTGCATTCGACGATTTTTACAATGAGTGAAATTATTCAACAAAGAAGTTCCATTAAATTTTGTGTACGGAATCAAATTTCTGGTGCCGAAACATTCAGAATGTTGCAAAAGGCCTTCGGTGATAATTGTTTGTCGCGAGCAACACGTCAATAGAATCAAGGAATTGGTGCTTGAGAATCGACGATTAACAGTCAGAGACCTTACTGGCATCGTTGGAATATTGGAAGGATCAGTGAAAACCATTTTTAAAGTTCATTTGGGCCTAAGAAAAGCGAAAGCACGATTTGTTCCAAAATCACTCAATTTTTTCGAAAAACAGCGTCGCGTTGACGTCGGTGAAACAATGCTTTCCGACTATCAAGACAAAATGAAAGGCATCATAACTGGAGCTGAGACCTGGATCTACGCTTATGACCCGGAAACAGACGATCAATCGGCCGAATATCGTATCAAAGGCGAAGCCCAAAAAACCACGTCAAAGCAAGCCAAAAATCAAGGTTATGTTGATAGTTTTCTTCGATTATCGAGGTGTGGTGCACGCCGAATTCTTTCCGACTGGCCAAACTGTCAACAAAGAATACTATTTGAGTGTTATGCGTCGTTTGCGCAATGCTATTCGTAAAAAGAGGCCAGAATTATGGGTCGACAACACTTGGTTTTTGGACCACGATAATGCACCGTCGCATACTGCATTAATTCTTCGTGAGTTTTTCGCCAAATTTTCAACAAATATCGTGCCGCAACCACCGTATTCGCCTGATTTAGCTCCGTGTGACTTCTGGCTATTCAGCAAACTCAAACGACCGTTCCAGGGAAACCGTTTTGAGTCAATTGAAGACATTAAACATGAATCGCTACGCGCATTGAAGGCTATTCCTGAAATTGACTTTAACAACTGTTTCGAGAATTGGAAGAAACGTTGGCACAAGTATATTGGGGCCAGGGGAAATTACTTTGAGGGGGACGAAATAGATTTGGAAGAATAAATTAAGAATTTAAAAATTATGAACAAAATCTTACTATTTTTTGCCCACAGTAGTATGTATATATATACACACACACGCGCGCAAATACCTCACGTTCGATACATATTTTAATTTAATCCTTTTAATATCTTATTCCACAGATTGTATCACACTGTATTATATTTTTAAGGCAATTATTAACTCCAGCAACTTATTTACTTATTTGCATTTATTACACCGTATCAGCTAGTCGTACACGCGCTCGTAATATATTTATTAGGTGCGCAACTAAGTTCTCACTGTTTTTCAAGAGATAGTAAATGCTGGTCGATTGTGACATAACCAAAACGTCATGAACCAAGCTTAGACATATGGTAAACAAACCGCTTTGACACATTAGTGATTTTGTTTTTGCGTCATATACTTTTGGTTGTATGAAAATGTCTGATTTTGTGCCAAATAATAGTTGCTTTTCTTCTTTCATTCGAAGAAAACGGCGGCTGAAGCGCATCGAGAACTCCAAAAAGTTTACGGAGATGTTGCTCTAAGTGGAACAATGTGCCGTGATTGGTTCCGTTGCTTCAAAGACGGTGATTTCGATGTTGACGACCGTTCGCGTGAAGGAAGACCAAAAACCTTCGAAGACGCTGAATTGGAGGCACTGCTCGATTAGGAGGCGTGCCAAACGCAAAAAGAGCTTGCTTCAGCATTAGGAGATACCCGCCAAGCCATTTCCCAGCAATGACATGCGTTGGGAATGATTCAAACACAAGGAACTTAGGTTCCTTATGATTTGAAGCCAAGAGACGTTGAGCGTCGGTTTTTCGCCTGTGAACAACTGCTCCAGCGACAAAAAAGGAAGGGTTTTCTTCATTGCATCGTTACGGGTGATGAAAAATGGATTCATTACAGCAATCCAAAGAGAACAAAACCATGGGGACTGCTCGCCCGGTCATGCTTCTACGTCGTCGGTTCGGCCGAATATTCACGCTGCGAAGATTTTGCTGTGCATTTGATGGGACTAGGGCGGTATTATTTATTATGAGCTGTTGAAACCGAACGAAACCATCACTAGGGAACGGTATCGAACGCAATTGATGCGATTGAGTCGAGCACTGTGCGAAAAGCGGTCACAATACGAGCAGAGGCGCGAAAAAGTGATTCTACAGCATGACAACGCTCGGCCTCACGTTGCCAAACCCGTTAAAATTTACTTAGCAACGCTCAAATGGGAGGTCCTATCCCACCCGCCATATTTCCCAGATATTCCGATTATTACTTGTTCCGTTCGATGGCACATGGGCTGGCTAGTCAGCAGTTCCGCTCATGTGAAGACATCTCAATGATTCGTGGATAGCTTCAAAAGACGAACACTTCTACCGTGACGGTATTCGAGTTCTGCCAGAAAGATGGGAAAAAGTTGTCGCTAGCGATGGGCAATATTTTGAATGATTCATTTGTAAACATTTTTTCACAATAAAGTTGCATTTTCATCAAAAAGACATCGAGAACTTAGTTGCGCACCTAATATATTCAAGTTTAAGGAATTAATTTAAATTATTGAATAAAATTTTTAAGGCAATTATTAACTCCAGCAACTTATTTACTTATTTGCATTTATTACACCGTATCAGCTAGTCGTACCCGCGCTCGTAATATATTTACTAACCACTATGTGCAAATAAATATTTTCTATTAAGTAATTTTATCTTTATTAATTATTTAAATAAATTTTTAATTTTGTTGCAGCTGAAAAAGTAAAACCAATATATGCAGTCCCAGAACTAATACAATTTGGAGTAAATTGTGATGTATTAATATTTCACAATAAAGTTATTTACATTGAATATTTTGTTTATAAATCTTTACCCTTTAAGTGTTTTTATTAATATTTCTATTTAGAACAAATAAAGTTATATTAGTTTAGTATTTGTATTTAATAATTAATTAATACCAAGCGCTCTTTAATGTAAAAAACGTTTAAAATACGTCGAGCGAAAAGTGTAAGTCTTGTATGAAGCCATTGTATTCTGTTGAAACTAATGACCATCTGTTTGTGGATGATTGATATAAAAAATATTTGGTCCGGTTGTGGTCAATTTTTGACATCGAATTGAAAACTACTTTCACGATAGTGGCCCCCATCTGTGACATTTTTCACAACTGATTATGTTAATGCAAATGCTAGATGTAAATCTTTCAATTTGTGAAAACAAAATATTTTTATTGATCAAGTGGGTGCTGTTTATTTGAAAAACGTCAATTCTTCACAAATTACCCCTATTTTTAAGAAGGAAGCCTTAGAAGGAAAATTTACTTTCTCACTGATATATCAAGGTACATTATCTCCAAAAAGAATAATATGTTTATTAATTAGATGAGTCTCAAGACCCTTCAAGAAAAGATTCAAAAGGAATACAGTAATTACAGACTACAAAAGAATAATATACTCCATATTAACTAGCGTAAGTTGAAATTCTTATGCCACGTAATATGACACTATTGAATGTAGTACGAGTTAATAATATGAAGTGAATATTCGTAAAAATATTCCTTAAAACATAAGAAATGTCGTGGCGATTTATATAATCACAAAGAAAATATATTAGGACAAGCTCCGTAAGTTATCTAACATCTACATAATTATGTGGAAGAAATGTTTTCTAATTATTCTATTGATGAAACCAATTCTTTATTGTCACACGACTGTTTTTAATACATGTTTTAATAGTTACTGATGTCATATTTGATTTGGAAACGAAACCACTATCGAAACACAATAATGAAATTGAAAAACAAATTAATTCAATTTAAAAACAATTAAAAATAAACCTTAAAATCATGAGCTGGAAATGGAACAATATCCAATTCCGTTTTAATAATTGTGCGACAAATTCTATAAAAGTTATAGTTTAGAATATTTTTCCATGCAAGTACAAACTCCCATCATCTTAATTGTACTTCAAACCTAGTTGCGTCAGAATGTTATGTGAGTATTTTTTTTCATTATTTTTAATTTACAATATATGTATGCCTTGATGATTTGATGGAAATTAGATACGGAACAAAAGAAATGTCTTAGGGCAATAAGCTTTTTTATTAGTTTTCAATATATTACATTACGATTTTTTAAATTCCTGATATTCCACTTGGTCCAATTTTTCGCGAACAAATTGACTAGTGAAAAGAGGTGCGTTGTAAAGAAGTTTTTCATGAGCGATTCCAAATCGTTTTTCAGAAATTGCTTTCTTTAGTTTATCTAATAAGGCAGCAAGATAGTTTCACACTCCGCAAGATATTCTATGAAAATTATTCCTTCGAATTCCAAATCATCACGGTCATTATCTTATCCGTCGATGAAACTACCTTGGCTTTCGTTGAGAGTAGAACTACAACGCTCACTGCCAGACGTAACAAATGCATGCCAAAAATCTATTTGAATTTTGTTAAGCAGCTTCAATTTAACGATTATATAAGATTCGCGGCACCCACATAACGTATGATCTTTGATTTCAATTCTTCGGTCATTCAAAATAATATCATTAATTTCCATTGGTCATTTCCAGTTGTTGATGGTTCCAATCGCCTATGATTTTACATGCTCATGTCACCAGTTATGTTTAGTATATTTATATAAACGTTATTTATAAAATTCTATTATTAGAATAGTTATCATTCAAAAACCAAATTATCTTTAATTTTAACGAAACATATTGTTATACAAATTGCTTTATATTTTACGAATATATAAAATACTTCAGATATATATAATGAATAATTTTCAACACAAATGTTAGAAATTAACCAAATTTCACCTGTAACTGTAGAAAAGAGACTAAATTATAATATCTACTTTTACTTTTGTGTGCTATTATGCCCTTTCTTGTGGTCCTACTGTCAAATTATTTACTGATTTATGTAGAATTTAAAACTCGTTCAGCTAGCTTCATTTATTTTGATGTAATAAAATGTTCAACATCATGAAATATTTAAAAACAAAAATTTATAACATTAGGAGCAATGCAAATGTACTTATGTTTTTTTAAAACACGAAATTTAAAATTTAAAATACAAAGTACACACTTTAAAATTATGAATTGTGCAAACTGAGTTAGAAATAGACGTACAATTATTACCACAAGAAAGTTTATGATCTAAATCGCAATTGTTGCCCTATATTTTTAGGTCAAGCCGCAGCGATATTAAACTAGAAATAGCGCTTTTGTAAAAACATAAATATTAACTTCACTGCGAAAAATAGTAAAGAATTGTGGAACGCGAGGAACTTTCACACTACATTTTGCATACTGTATTCTTGGTAAAATCAGGAATGTCCATCACGTGAAAAGATGCAAATTAGATAAAGCGACAGGAAGTGAGGATGTCAAATTAAATGCTGTATTTATATTGGTGTCAGATGCGATAATGTACTATACACCAAACCTTCAAATAACAAATGTAAAAACTGCCTACGTGTAAATTTACAAGGATGATGAAATGAATATGATACATTAGCTGTTGAACAATAACAAATAACAACGGTAAAATGCAAGGAATGTAACAATATCGGAACATTATACACATGCTCAGCATACATATGTTTCTATTTTTCCACAATTTCTTTGATGCATTTTAGAAACTCTTTAATAAAAGTTTGTGCAACTTTCTAACACATTCATACACCAGCAAACTCTCGCGGTTTAAACTTTATAGAATATTTAATTTTGTTGAAATAAATTAAATAGAAAATTCTAAAAATTAAAAAGATTTTCAAACATGGCTTTTTCATTATGAAATGTTATGCTCGTTTGAAGGTAACTAATAAAATTTCTTAAATTTATATGAAATAGAAAATTAAAAATTTAAAAGATTTTATGTCAATTATCTATTTTCTTGAAATGTTAATATTATTTATATAAAATTTAATAAATATTCTTGAAATAAATGATATATATATAAATTCTAAAAATTAAAAAGATTTTCAAACATTGCTATTTTCTTGAAATGTTTTGCAGTTTGGCGTGAAACTAATAAAATATTCTTGAAATAAATTAAATAGAAAATTCTAAAAATTAAAAAGATTTTGTGTGCATTATAAAATTTCTTGAAACTTTTAAAAATTCTCTGATGTAGACCAAGATGATGTTAGAGGTTTTACGTCAACTACTTCAGATATTTGTTTAAAGCAATAAATTTATAAGAAGGAGCAATCGCAAATGTGGCAAAACGAAGGGAAAATTAATATTTAAAATACAAAGTAAATGCAATATTGATTAAAACAAAAGGAAATCAGAAATGAAGTAAAACTCAATTGGGCAAAATGTATATATATATATCCGGTCGCGCGCTTTATATGGTAACTGCACTCTTTCCACTTGTGGACATTTCCATATGTACTTCTGAATGAACAAGTTTTTACTGTATATTGGCACATAGAAGGGAGCCTATTGTTGTATTGGCTTGTCCCTTTAAAAATCATACACATATAATTAGTATCTGTGTCTTCACTTAATGCTAGATTAAAATCTAAATCTTAAATTTTGCGGATCATGGGGCATGTGTGATTATTCGCAGCATTTTGGATTGGAATCATTCAAGAATTTCAATACTGATGGCTCGAGGCGCTTCCCGTAACTGTAATCCGTAAGTCCTAATGTGTTTTAAAATAGATTTACAGATGAATACTTTACTCTTCAGTGTTCACTGCAATTTTTTAACTTTGTCAGTGCAAATTTTGAAGTTTTAGTCCTAATTACTCCCCTCTAGTTAATATGATTTTGGCATATAAACCTATGATTTAGGTATATTCCTAAGTATTTTGTTACTTCTTTTTAAGCTAGTGTCTGGTTATTTAATTGTGTGGCAGGACAAACAATAATTTTAAATAAATGGAAAGGAAATATTGTTTCTGCAAATTTCAAGATTTGTAAGAAAAATAAACAGAATAAGTTTCCTGAAAAAGTTAAGTTTTAACGATTTTCTATATCGTATATACACAGAAATTTTTTGAGATAATTCCTCTTCTCCGACAGCATCTTGTGCATCTGTCATTATTTTACTTCTTACAGTAATAACTTAATCATTTGCATATCCAAACCTTCTCGACTGCGTGTTAGACACAGTAACTGTGTGCAAGCTGAAGAGAATACGAAGCATCATTGAACCTTGTAGTATCCCATTGTTCAGCTTCGGCGGATTGCTGATATGATCAACCCCATGATAATCTGGAATATGGTTGCTTAGTTGCTTAACTTTGCGATAGGAAAATCAATTTGGAGAAGTTTATGAACCAAAGCCTCACACCAAACAGTCTCATACGCTGCCAACAAATAAATGAAAGCTATAAAAGCTTTCAGCTCCCCTTAATGAAAGTTGCAATAACATTATCCTATACATGTATCTACAGCACAGTCGAAAGTTCACTTGTTCAATTAGTATCTTTACTTTTACTGCTCAATTTTTGTAAAGAAATCTCTAAGGATAAGAGTGTGAATAAGTAAAACTTCGTTGGGCTATGTTGTGCTTTGATCCGCCTTTTATGGTTATAATTTTCGATCGTTGAAAAAAAAATGCAATAGACATGATATCACTGAAGAAGCAGGACATACATTTTTTAAAGAATTCTGTATGGATGTTTTAAAAATTAGGACTATCTATTCTTATTTTTTTAAGAGTTAAATTATTTCTCCTACTGGTAAAAAGTTTACGGAGCTCAATTATTAGAGTATCTGTTTCTAATTGCTGGTCTCAATGAATTTTTGGTAGAGATTTTTACTAGTCTAGGTCCTTCCTGGAATATATTCTTTTTGCTAGCATGTAACACCCCTCTCTGCACTATACCCTAATGTAAATACTTTAAAAGAAAACTAATAATCCTTCGTTACTCCGTGTTGGAATTACTTTAAAAGAATAACTATATAAAAATTCGTTACTTAAATTTAGGCTAGGAATTAAACAGTTAAGGCGCAGAATGGAGGGGAACTCGAAATTGATTTTAAACTATCTGTTCACTTATTAAATTTTGTCCCAGAATAAGAAGGAGTGATTTAAATAGTACATATTTTTAAGAGATTTCACTGCTTCTTGAACAGGCAAACTGAATATGGATAAATGAATGTTAGATATCCGCTATTTGTCACAACCTGTAAACGTTTAATTACATTTTTTGCATTGCAAAGTAACGTTTGTACAATCACACTTCCATTTATTTTTATGTAATAAAGAAAGAGATTAATATTGTTGACAAGCTACTACACTCACTACTGTTTATGTTTCATTTTTATGGTAAGTTACATTTTTAAGATATGTGTTCCGCGTTTTAGCGGGATATTTGAATCCCTGCTTCTTATTCTGAGACAAGGTGTAGTATGTAAATAATGACTAAATAAGCAACCCTGGTATATAATCCTCAGAAATATTAAACTAACTACTAACATCGAAGCAACAACTTAACGAGTAATACTCTATATAAATCTTCAGTAATACTAATCTAATGATTGGTACGTAAACAAAAATATTACTCTAATTATTAGCCTGTAATTAATGACTTAAACAAGCAATACTAATATTTTTCATTATTTGACAATTAATTAATAATATTGGATGAGCTCTACCAGTACATAAATATTAAGCTTACAAGTTTTCCCATGAGGCTGGACTGAATGCTTATGCAGTTTACATGAATTATGCAATGGTTTCTATGCCTCGATATACAAAACAATCTACCTCTAGTATCAATCATCTACAATAATTAACAAAATAATATACCATATTTGTAAAAGACAAATTATTATGTTAAGCCTATACTTAATCACAACAGTGCCGAAGTAATATGAACAATATGCAAGTATTTCATCATTAGATGACAAACGGTCGTTGTGTGCATATAAGAACATTTATTCCCTATAGGGAATATGGTTACAAGAAGAAATTCTTGAAATATACCTGATGCTGTAATTAATTCACCGATTTTATACACTTTGTGCATCTGCGCTATGTAAAAGGGTGTTTATTTACATTTATTACGTGCTAAATCTTTTGCACTTCACCTAAGCCCGAATGCTCGCTGTGTCAGTTCTACATGTAACTCCTTTTAGTACTTCTTAACATATTAATTTATTCGTTTCAGTTGTTTTTTTACTATTAGCCTCCTTATCGATTAGCAAGGCCGATGTACTTCATGGCACAACTTCCTTTGCTATGAGGTTGTACGATGTTCTACCCAAAGAAGAGAATTTGATTTTCTCACCCTTAAGTGTTCACTCGGTTTTATCGCTAACTTATCAAGGCGCTGCCGGAGAAACAGCTGAACGTTTGCGTAGAAGTTTAAATGTACCAGATGCCTTCAATACAGCAAAAGAATACAAAGACATTGTAAAGGTACTTAATACTAACGAGAATATAACCATTGAAGTTGCCAATAAAATCTATGTTAATGACAACTACAAACTAAAAAATAGCTTCAAAGCGGTAGCTACAGACTATTTCTCAGCAGAAGTAGACAGCATCGATTTTTCAAAATCAAAGCAAGCTGCTGACAATATCAACGGATGGGCGAGCATCAAAACCCATAATAGAATTAATGAAGTGGTGACGTCATCTGACCTTGATGAAAGCACTAAAGTACTCATACTGAATGCCATTTACTTCAAAGGATTATGGGAAAAGCAATTCAATAAAACATCAACGCGGAAGGAAGAGTTTTACATATCTGAAACACAAACTGTTTACTGCGAGATGATGCATCAACGTCACTTCTTTTCTTATACGGAAAATGACGAATTGAATGCTAAGTTGGTAAAACTACCATACAAAGATAACCGTTTCAGTATGATTGTAGTATTGCCAAATGAAATAGCCGGCATTGTTGCGTTGGAGAAGAAACTTTCTGCTGTCAATATTAATTCTCTTTTCAATACATTTTATTCTGCAGAAGTAATAGTGGCTCTTCCCAAGTTCAAGATTGAGTCTACAATAGGTTTGACGGGTCCATTGATCGAGGTAAGTTTGTACTTACGCTTCATTTATTTCATTAATCTTTAATTCAGTTAGCACTAATAATTGTGAAGTAATTGAATTTGATGGAGCCTGTGGTTGATTAACTTAATCACTAAGGTTGATATATAACCCCTTTCCACATTAACTTTTGTAATTCTGTATACGCATTTCGACAACCAAGTCGTCATCAGCAGCAGCATGTCGCACCTGGTAAACTACGGCGAAAAATACCTGTACGAATGGTATAGGTATGTCGATGATATTTTCGCGATTTTCAATACACATAAATGCAACTTGGATGATTTCGTTAAACAGTTAAATTCAAAATTTCCGACAATTAAATTTACACTAGAAAAAGAAAACAATGACAAGTTGCCTTTTTGGGATACCTTAGTTATTGGGAATAATCTTAAAATAGAAATTGATATTTTCCGAAAAGAAACCAATGTCAATAGATTCTTCATGACGGACTCAAATCATAGCATGCAACAAAAGATGGCTTCGTTCAGTTTTCTTATCAATCACTTACTTTATTTCCCACTAACAAAAGTAAGATACGAAAAAGAATTGAATTTTATTGAAAATATCGCAAGATACAATGGTTTTAATTCGGAGATAATCTATGGTTAATTAGGAAGGCCAACATAAGAAAAACAGTCCGGGATACCACATGTCTGTAACCTCAAAACAATCGGGACAAGCAGTTTGTTTGTTCACCTTTCCACGGTTTGACGAAAAATTTAAATAGGGTTTTTAAAGAGCGCGGTTTTCAAGTTAATTATCGATCGACTAACTCATTAAAATCGCTTTTAGGAAATGCAAAAGACAAAGTCGAGGAGAACAAGAAATCGGGAATTTATAGCATTAAATGTTTAGATTGTAGTAAACAATACATTGGCCAAACGAAACGATCTATAGAAACCCGGTATAAAGAACATATCGCGCATTCAACAGGCCGGAAAAATCGAGTCTAGCAAGACATGTGTTGGATTGTAATCATAACGTTAACGCCGATTGTTTACAATTGATTAAGAACGTGTAAAATTATCGAGAATAAGATGCGTATGCCAACATGTACATTTTAAAGAATAAAATCCATGTGGTGAACAGCGACACTGGACCGACTCAAACGTCCTTTTCGGTCTGCTTAATGTTAGAAAAAGAGGAACACTGTAATAAATCACATGCAGGTACTTATCGGTCGTGTCCGTGTTCCTTTTTCAATGTCATTCATCCTAGTTTAAGTAAAACAATTTTTAAAAATCTTGTGATACGAACATACAGTGTACATTTTGGTTCTCAACGGTGCGGATCGCGTACGGAGTTTCTTTTCGTACAGGTGTTTTTCGCCGTGTTTTGCCAGGTGCGACACTTTGCAATTATCTGCTGATGATAACTACTTAGTTGTCGAAATGCGTATACAGAATTACAAAAGTTAATGTTGAAAGGGGTTATATATCAACCTTAGTGATTAAATTGTGAAGTATTTAATTTTTTTACACTTTTATTTATTTGTTTTGAATTACTTTTTCAAATGAAATACCTTCGATTAAAATAAACTTTTAATTGTTTATACCGTTTTAAAATAGCAGATGTGTAAGCTTGCAATTGTTTTAATTAGATCGGTGTAAAGACATTTGTATCATGAATTTGAGTTAGTATTCGTATTATGTGAGATCAACATCTGTGTGAAATAATATGTTGAAAAGGCAGATTCAAATTGAAACAAGTACCATTATGCCACTTTTGCAATGGTCTTTCCTAAGATCCTCAAAAATCTGCCTCAATGTTGCAAACAAGTTCTTCATCTGACTTAAATGTCCCCTTAATTAATACAGCTAAATAATAATAGAGATATTATTTAGTAGGGAATATATGTATTTATTTGCAAGCGATGGTTAGAAAATTTATTACGAGTGCGTGTCCGGCTAACTGGAGCGCGGCAATAAATACAAATAAAAAAAGAATGTAATGTAATGTAAGGAGTTAATAATTAGTAATTGTGTACAATGAGCATCAAAAGTCCAGGACGTGCGCCTAGCAGAAAGAAAGATTATTAGTGGAAATAAAACAACAGGATTGCCCTTAACATTTTATTCACTAAGTTAAATTAATTCTTATAGGTTGAGTATATTAAATAAAGATAATTAATAAGGACGAGAGCAACAAATAAAATAAGATAAGCGTAATGGCAAAGCTATAATAAAAGTAAATCTATAGATATTAAGCTGTTTGATAAAATGAAAAAAGGGTTAGAATAAAATATGTATCGGACGATACGTAAAATACTTGCGGTTTGTGTGTGTATATATCCTGGGCCAGGATGTTAGGTATATTTTGCGGTCGAAAATAACTACATGGACATAACAAGCGCGGGAAAACAACTTCACGACCACGTCGAAGGGATGCGTGTGGACTTTGTCATGGTCGGAGAAGAAGTCTCTGTGTCTTACACGTGGGCGCTTTTTGAGAAACCACCCATAGACTAAGGGGTAAGGTATACTGGTCATGTTTAAATCAATCAATAGCAAAAGAGAATAGGCACGCTAGAAATTGGCGCGCTAAAGATATAGGCGTAAATTAAAATTGTGATCTTAATTTCAATATAAGCACCTAGCAGATAGATATCTAGACAGGATAATAGACGTCCATTCTGTGTGAGAAATAGACTGATTAATATTTGAATCTCTATTGCATTTAGATATCAATATGCGAAATTAAAGTTAAATGTGTTAGTCAATGGAAAGTTAGTATTCCAAGAAAAGGTTCTAGGTATTCGGCTTTCTAGAATAACGCTTTGGTTTATTATAGCCTGGTAGTATCTGATGAATACAAAAGATTCCTGCATTTGTATATATCACAAAAAGGTCAAAATAAATAATAATTTATGACTTGAAAATCGAAATATTTTTAAATTAAAATAAACTAATTTAAAAAACATGATATAAAGCATATGTGGGCAACCACAGTAAGATTTGATCCGGCCCGCGAGACATTGTCGTCATATTATTTCATGTCTGATATCTATCGCTAAAAACTATGAATACTACTTTAAAATGCAATACTTTTAAACGCGGCCCGCGAACGTATTTGCATATTAAAATTTGGCCCACAACATGTCAAATACCCATACCTGATGTAAAGAATTATTATTTGTATATATGTGGAGCGTAACAATTACCATTTAGATTCAGAAAGATAGCTATAGCTTATCGTTCCCATTCATTCAACCTTTTGATTACAATTCAAGATTCACAGCACTCATCCTTACTGACAGTTTCAGTTTCAAGTATGTGGATGAGCTCTACCAATAAATCTACGTGTGCAGTTTACGTTATGCAGACGATATGGTCTACCTCTAGTAAATCATCTACAATAATTAACATCTTCCAATTAATAAAACTATTTATCATATTTTCGCAAGTTTAAATTGTGTTGTGTAACCCAAAGATATATTGAAATTATTATTCGAAGTTTAGCAAATAAATATTCAATTGCAGTATGAAATCCGAGTTTATGGAATTTCAGGTTTTTCATTTAGACACTATTCGTAATTTTGTAAACAGCTGATAATAAATTTATAAATCGTTTGAGTCAAATCTTAAATGTACGGAAAAGAATACAAATTTTACCCCTATCATAAATTGAAGTTGCAGAAAATTACAATATAATGCACAAGTTTTTCAAAAGATGGTGTCATCTTGCTGCCCATTCTCTTCGTATACGACAACTGATAATTGAAGTTGTCCATTTACTGTATTTTGGGAAAAACAATTCCAGAAGAGATTTACGAAGACGAAAAAGTTTTACATATCAGAAACCAAGTATAGATGATTCAATATGATAATGCGGAAATAACAAAACAAATGTACAACAAATGTTCATTAATGAAAGGGATCCGAGTATAATTCATTGCCATTTCTGCACATACATAGGTACCAGTTGAGCCTTGCAAAAAACATTGGTTCTTGCCCTAGGTATTGAAAAAGTTGTCGACGATAGTATCAATCCTAGGTACGAGGAATCAATTTGAGACAATACCTCAGTAAAATTAATACAATTATTAATTAATTTACAAGGAAAACCACCACTAGCTATCTCTCTGCGTATACAAAGGGATTCGAAAATATATCTAGCAAGTAAACCTTCATATGTCGTACCAAAGCCAGGATAATGACCATCAAACCTGTAGGATAAATATTTCATAAATCTGTTCTGAACACGTTCCAGGAGTAACTGCGATAATGATAATGCGGGTACCACACTACTGAGGCGTATTCCATTTTGAACCGGACAAAAGAACAGTAAAGAATCTTCCAAGTGTGCAAATTACTAAAACCCTTGCAGGACCGAATAAGAAACCCTAGACTTCTGGAAGCTGGAAGATTTTTAGATCATAGCATAAGCTAACAATTATAGTCTAGTGAAACATTATGTCAAAATGTTTGAAGCTTAGTGCTATCTCAATGTGAATTAATAGTGCTAAAGATTTTTAGATCATAGCATAAGCTAACAATCTGCATTCAAGACGATCCAAGAGATCATTAACATAGATATCGAGCAAAATGAGTCCTAAATGGAAACCCTGTGGTACTGCAGGGGAAATATCGAAGAGATTAGATGAGAACACTTTATAATGAACATAACCGGATATAGTATCGAAAGCTTTGCTGAAGTCCGTATATGCGACATCAACTTGTAAATGCTTATCAAGTAGTTTCAGTGCAGTAGTTAAGCCCTGCTTTTCAGTGCCGTAGTTGAGCCCTGCAGTGTTAATTGGAAATCAAAATGCCTTACAGATTACAAGCTTTTCCAGAAGCCCAGTAATGACATCAAGCAGATAGCATGCTTATCAAGTCTTTCCCCGATAAATTGAGTAATTTCGACCAGATTGGTGACAGTAGATCTGCAGTCATTAAAAGTTATTAAAAATATTTAGCAGTGGGATACAGCTTAATTTGCATTATTAATAAGTTATTAAAAATATTTAGCAGTGGAATTGGATGCATTACTTTGTGTAGAAATGTGAGTGTGTTTATTTTTCTAGAAAATTAAAGAACTTGACTTGATTTCGTTTTATTAGCCTTCTAAATTTTGCTATTTTTTGACACGAAATATTTCCATGTCTTGCAATTCTATCTTAGTTATATAATTCCGTCATCAGCAATGTTTCTATTCTAGCTTTTATATTATTCGCTCTTGACTGTATCTTAATATGTTCATTAACAAAGTAACAAGAAAATAAAAATAACAAACACCTTAGAAGTAATAAACTAGGGACTCTTTAATAAAACTTGTTTCTAAATAAATTCTCCCTGCATTCATTCACCATCAGTGGAATAGAATTGCTTGCTCATATCAATAAATCACGTACAGAAAATGTAGTCAACGCAAATTGGACAATTATCCCTTTATAATCCCCTATCATTGTCGGTTATATAAACAACATGAATACAACCACACATCTTGTGCTTCTTTGTCTAGCAGACTAATGCAAATTTTCTCGCCTTTTTTCTGTATTGGTATTAAAACAAAATTATGATATATAATAATTTATTAAGGTGAGTGTACACTTCGCAAAAAAGTATAAACATGCCCTCAAAGCAGTCGTCTTTAAGACGGTCCAAAATCGCAGTTTTCAGTAAATTAAAAATGGTTTCTAGTTTACGTTATCTATTTTTAAATATTTACTAATACTTTGTGTAATTTATAAAAATAATATAAACATCTTATGGCTATTTACAGTTATCTTAGAACTAATAAGCAAAAACAATTTAACTAAATATATAGTGTTTCACTATACTGCTAAGCCGTGACATATGACATAATTTCGCGCAAAACAATAACATGGAGCTCGGATTCGTTCACAGGTAAAAATAAATCATGAAGACTTCGCTAAATATATCCTTTAAGGTGGATCGTTAAAACTAATTTCAATTACTAAGTTTTCTATATTACCTGACTGAATTGAATGTATTTGGGTTTTATAGTCTTTATTCACTCTCCTTCGATAGTTTTCAAAAAAATTGATAAATAGCCTTGTCAGAAACTTATGTTGAAATTTTCTTAAAAAAGCTAATGGAAATTACCAAGATAAGAAAATTAGATTTGTTATTCGACAGTTATTAATCATAAAACATAGTCTATAATTGTAACAATGTGGTGGAAACTTATCATATACTAGTTATTAATTTTCATGTATAGACATTGCATCTTTTGCTGAATTCTGTAAAACAGTTTAGTAAACAATTGTTTACTTGTAATGCCAGCTGTAGAACGTACAGTTAGGACAAGAGTATATTTTTGCTAAATTAGGATCGCATTCGCTTTTATGTATTTACATTAAGTATTTTTGGATACTAATTTTGAGTGAATAATGAACTGATATTATTGGATTGGATTCTTTACTTGTGTGCCATGGATAGACAAAGATAGTTTTGTCAATAATAAGGGGAATAAGTTTTTATAATATACGTTATTAATCTGCAGGTATTCCTTACCCATTAATGAACGGAGATAGAATGGACGACAGCAATGTTTTGAACAATGGAAGACACGTATCCAGCGGTATACAGATAGGGGAGGGGAGTATGTTGAAGGGGATAACCGTTAAAAATAAATTTATTTGCAATAAATGACATTTCTCCCACCAATCTCGTTATTTAATTGCTACACTGCGTATCAGGCGATTGAATAAATTTCGAAACTGGTATAATGTGAACGTATATACGATCTAATTACCGCTCATGTCCGTTGTCATTAAGCTTCAAATATAGTGTAAATACAATTTCAAAAAAGTACTATCATTTTCCAATGTTCTATATTAGGAATTGTTTCTTACAATTCATCATAAATGTTGTACGTGGCCATTATGTTTTTGAATACATATGACGACTCTAAATTATTATATCGACTTTCATTCCCATTTCCAATTTAAGCAGTGACATCTAATATATACTCGTAGTACATCCTAAGCTTATTAGATCACCATTTGTTTGAAATTTCCTTGGTAGCAGACTGGAGGAATAGCCAAATTACTAAATTGTTGTTCTTTGTACATTTTATGAGTGCTATTGTATTTTATTTGCGTCGGCTTAACACACTTTAACAAACTAAATTTATGAAAAGCAATTACAAAAGAATTTAAATACTTATAGTGTCAATCACTTTTAGGAATTCTTTTTGGTTTTGCTTACCAAATTTCTAAATAAATTATTTGGTTTTTATAGTTTATGTGAATGTTTAATACATATTTTAGGTGGGATTATCCAACATCTTTGGAGATGATGCCGAGTTTCCTAATTTAATTGACTCAAATGAGTCTCTGACAGTCGAAAAAGTTATCCAAAAAGCATTCATTGAAGTTAATGAAGAGGGAGCAGAAGCTGCCGCAGTAACCGGTAAGTACTTTCTTATATTTTTTGGTATTGTGATTTAAATGGATACAGATTATTTAAACACCAATTTTAGTCTTCCGCGATTGTCGTCTTTTTGACTTAGTAATATAATGTTCAAAATCAAACTTCATTTAAATTTAGATTGTTTATGGAAGCAACACCATTTTAAATTTTGCTTAAAGAAACCTGTGCCCATGTAAATTTCTTCTAAATTTCTTCTTGGAGCTTGTTCGCTTGTTGGTACTAATACGCAGTTTTCTAACAGTAGAATTATTAAAACTTTTTCTACTAAATCCGTTAGAGCTTTATAAATTTGGTTATCTAACACAACGTGTTAAAACATTAATCATTTTCAAAAAGAAAATATGGGATTTTACTTACTTGAGAGGATTCGGTACCTTTCAAATATTTATAAATAGTTTCAACCGTATTTGAAATTATTCTGTAGCTGTAATAGTCGCAGAAATCCTAATATTTCGACTTTTTGTCTCTACTTTTGGTATATGTAAAGTGTTGTATGAGGCTGTGTCCAGCGTATGAAAAATACCATTTTACACCCCCGTATAGTTTTCCGAGGACTTGAGTAATATGATACCATTTGATCAAACCTATCGATTCCGAACATGATAATGTTCTAATCTTCTATTTCCTGAGGTTTCGTAGAAGCAACTTCATAATGGTTATAAATAGGTTTAAACTGAGGGTGACCTGCTGTAATGATTATGGTTACATCACACGTGTACAATATTTCGTTGGGTCTACAATATGTTCACCTTTAGGTTTGAATCCAACTACTTTCATATTTCATTGCTGAAGAAACCAATTCGAGGATATCAAACATGTAATTTGCTGGTCATAAATGCTATTATACCAGTTGCTATTTCATGATTGCGTTAGTACCAGGTTCGAGTTGTCAAACAAATTTCGTGGTTTCTTTAGAATAAAATAAAATAAACCTGCTGCATTAAATCATTTATTTCATCATGTATGTATGTATTGATCATTTTGTTGTTCGCGTATTCACTGTTTACGTTCAAGTAAGTTCAGTACACCGTGCTCGTAGGAGCTTTATCATTTTTGTTCAAAGAAGTCGTCTAAGTACGAGAGCTGATCAGTAATTAGCGAGTTTGACAAAAGAGGGCAGCACTAATAAAAAATTTAAATTTTTGAAACCAGACGACCCTTCAAAATAAAACTGTCAAAATTTACTTTCACCCCTTTAGTAAGAACGCTTGTAATTTGAATAGAAAACAATTGTTTTAGCTTGTTCTGAAACATAGAAAATGAGATTGAGTTCATGTTTCTGTAGAACGAAGCAAATGATGAAATTAAAGCTGGATTGGAGTCTGTTTACGGACCAATCTCTATCGATTTCAACTATAAAACAACGGACATATGAGTTTAAACGTATCCGGACCGGTATATTTGGCGAATAACATATGTATTTCAGAAATTGTTAAAAAAGTTCGTGATGGACGGTGTTAAATGGAAATCGAATAAAATTACGCGAAGTAGCAGAGGCTCTACATATTTCGTATGGATCAGTAGTTTTATTTTACATAATGAATTGAGTATGAAAAAATTACGCTAAAAATGAGTGTGGTATTTGTTGACTGTTGATCACAAACGCAAAGGAAAACATTTTAGTTCATGATTAAAGTAAAGAAGACATTATCCCCAAAACCTTTGTATAATAACTGTTAATGCAATAATCGAAATAATGGGCTCATCGGGGGCAATTGCTCAGAAGAAGGCAAGATCGACACTCGGATGGAAAGCGACTGTCTTTTGGAACCACAGTGGAATTCTTCTCATCAATTATCTACAAAAAGGTGAAACGATAACAGACGACTACTATACATCGCTTATAGATCAGCTGTACGATGCAATATAATGAAAGAAGCTCCACTTAAAGACAAGCATCAGTGTTTTATCATCAGGATGATGCACATATTCACACCTCGACTATTTCAAACAGAAATCGAGTAGCCAGTGGATCACAAGCCTCGTCCACGTTCTTCGACTAATATTGCAGCATCAACCACTTGAGATTAGTGACAGCTAGATTACCGAGAACCCGTTTAAAGAATACACTTTTCCAGGGCTTAACAATATCTGCAACTTCCGAAAGAAGTAGTGGAAACATTTTTGACGTAGAAATCTACACAGCATATAAGTATATATATATATATATATATATATATATATATATATATATATATACATATGCAATATTCAAAGACTATTTGAAGATTAAGAAGTTTATTATTCTCTTAGAATTCAAATTAGAGTAAATAGTGATACCACTCGCATAAAACTATCATAACAACAATGCATCTTATTACTAAAAAGCTTAATGAAACAGACTTAGACAAAATTTTGCAGATCTCCCAAAATTCAAAGTCGGACATGTGCGTTCATATGCACAAATTGAGTAGAATACGCGTCACGAAGAAAGAATAGAAACCTTAGGACGTATACACCACTGAACAAGAAATGTAAACAACTGAAGTGGAAGTATCATACATAACATTTGACTATACCGAAACCAACACAGTATCCTCAAAAATTAGCAATGGTAACATAACTGCAGATAGATATTTGAAGTTACAAGAAAATTAAAGGCCAACAGTTAACTTCGACTAAGTCTGGTATCAACAAGATGGTTGCCCAGCCGTAATACTACTATATCTACTAAATGTGGCTCAAATACCAGCTTCATACAAGTAATGTGCTCATCAAGATCTGAAAATCTTTCAGTATATTCTTCAGCTAAAGTATCCAAGACACCTACCTATTCATCGAATATTTTACTTTTACATTTTTGCTAGTTCTGGAGAGTGTTCTGCAGATATATCCGAGTGAGAGAGCAATGCTTTGAAAATGTTAATTTTTTTTCAAGACGTTTGGATCTTTTGCCACATTTCATATACATACTTCGTTTTGCTTTGCGGGCAAATATATAAATTGATTCATCTGGTAGACGACATATTTTTATTCGTTCTTGAAAAAAGTTTGAAATTTGTCGTCGTAGTTAAAACTTTTATCAAAATCTATCCTGCTGATGGCCAGCGAACCTTGCAGTAGAATAACAGATCAACACTGAACATTTTCTCATTTAAAATCAGCATCTGCCGAAATTAACAATGGAGCATTGAATTTACTCGAATATAATTAACAATTGCAGTAGCTTTCTCGTCTTGCAGAATGGTGGGCTTTCCACAAAAATTTTGATAATGTAAAATGCAATGAAATTTTTCAAGTTAAAGTTGACTTTTTGCAATAAAGCAACAAATCCTTCTTTCTTACCTCACATTGAAGCCGCGCCATTGATGCAGACACTGATTAAATTATTTATATTTAATTGTAATTGATGCAAGAAGTTCTCCATAACTAATCCCAATTTTAGAAGTTCTGCGCAATATGTGCGCATCGCAACCTTGATTATGTATTATTATTGTTGAACAGCTTATACCCAAGCTGTAATCGCCATAGTAAATGGGGCCTAACAAACGGCAACTCAGAGAGGCCGACTGTGGCCTCAGGAAAGCGCGTTCCCTTCCTCTAGGCCATTGCCAAAAGCAATATGGGGAAATTTTTTAACCATTTCATTAAATTTTATTTCTTTTCAAAACATATAAGCAGGATGAATATTTTTTTAGAATAACCTGTTACTTTAATTATATTCAAGGATTATTTTTTAGAATCTATTACAGTTCTTCTAATATTAGCTCCTTGTGTTACACGTTGAAACAAAATATGATCAGAATTTTTAGATTAAGAAAATCTTCAATAAATGTAATTTTTAAATGAGGTCGGAACAAATTATAATAATAACTCCAAAATTATTAAAAGACATTATTTTATTGTCTTTTAAATTACTTTAAAATACTGGCAAAATTGTACTTTCTTATTGCTAATTTCAATTATTAAACATAACAATGTTAACAAAAATTAAATAAGTGAAATAATCAATTATATGACATAAATATTAATTACATATATAAACATTAACAATATTTTAATGTTTATACATCATTCAAATTAAATATGTTTTAACTTTACTAATTCTTTGAAATATCACATATCGAATTAATTACTATTTCTAAAAAAATACCTTATTTCGAATACAAAATTCAAATTCATTCACAGTCAGTTTTCTTCGTAATAACTTTCTAATTCATATTTTTCTTCTTTATATACATAAATCCGATTTGTCCATTTTCTTTCAAACTTCCGTATATATGGAGCTTCCATTTATACTAATTCTAATATATTATCTTCTTATACACTTCTACTTGTATATAGCATTAAATTAAATTTTGATTATATTTATAAATATAATTTATAAATATCTATTTTAACGCTTTAATATTTTTATAAATCATTTACTCCTAACTTGAATTACTTTTAATAAATTTCACCATATGGGTTATAATATATATACAACCATGCTCAAATGTATTAGACACCTTACGAATTTATGTACATACATACATATATAGTTTATATAGTTTAGTCAAAAGAGAGGTGAGGAAAATAAAACTGTTGTGAAAATTATGTACAAAGTGTTATTTAGTAATATAGTACAATTTATCAATATTTTGTCGCTCCGCCCTTGGCCTTAATGACAGCTCGCACTCGTCGAGGCATACTTGCTACTAAATTGTAACACTCTGCCGGTGGTATTGCAGCCCATATTTCGCGAATTTTTGTTGATAATTCTGCTTTTGACAGGCATTTATGTTCCGTGATCTTAGTTTTTAAGATACGCCACAAATTTTCAATGGGCGACAAATCGGGACTTTGTGGCGGCCAATCCAATACCTCCACTGTGTTTTCCTCGAACCAACGCATTACTGCTCCCGATTTGTGGCAGGGCGCATTATCTTGCTGAAAAATGTATTGTGGTATATCCTGGTCGAATAGTTTTAGCACAGACGGTTCTAATACTTCCTCCAAAATGGCTAAATAGCGTTGGCTATTCATCCGTCCATCGCACAGGTACACTTCTCCAACACGGTATGCAGACATACAACCCCAAACCATGATACTACCACCTCCAAATTTTACTGTGGGAATGATACATTGTGGTTCATAAGCTTCCCCTTGCCTACGCCGAACGTATAGCGTCCCAGGTAGTCCCCAAAGCTGCCAGGCAAAAGAAGAAAGTTAGCACTTAGACAGGATTAATTTTGTTTAATGTTACATGTAGACTGAATTGCATACAACGATAAGAATATTAGTCATGAAGATGTACTTACATACCTCGATATTCGATTCATTAGACCAAAGAATCTTCGACCACTTCTCGATTGTCTAATTTTCATGTTGTTTGGCCCATAAAAACCGCTTCTTTTTATGAGCGTCAGTTAAAAGCGGTTTACGTCGCGCTTTACACCCTCGTAAACCAGCACGCTGGAGACGCCTTCTCACTGTTACTGTTACGATAACGCTGTTTCAGCTCACTAGCGAGCTGTTTCGACGATTTTTTCCTATCACTGAGAGCCAGTCTTTGTAAAATTTTCTGTCTTCTACTAATAATGAGGTACAGGGTTTTCTTCTGAATGCACTTTTTGGTCTGTTAACAAACGACACAACGTAAAAAATAGGATAATCTCTTTCAAAACATATACCTTTTAATACACTTTCTACCAATAAATTTTTATTGACATTAACGTGCTGTTTGTATATATATATATATATATATATATATATATATATATATATATATATGTAAATTTTTGATAGAATTTTCTTATAACAATAATTCTGGACTAACTTGTCTTTGCTTCAAAGCACTTATGTATATAGTATTTATAACTACATTAAGTCATCCAATGGGATTTAACTAAAAAACACAAAAGAACGTCAATATTAATTTCTAAAATAAAACGACAAACAAAATCAATTAAACTTTAATTTGGAAAACAAAATGCAAACAAAGCGCTGTAAATCAGCTAAGTATAATATCAATTTCGCAATGGAAAATTAATTTAAATAATTCTTAATTATACAAAACTTTACTTGTCAACATTATGATGCTTTTCTAAATATCTTTTTATTCTATTAATATTTCTAAAATTTTATTATTGAAAATGCTTCTTTTTACATTAATTTATTTCAGAAAAAGTGAATTTGAATTTTTCTTATTTAATAAAAAAGAAGTCGCTGAAACTCATTGTTTGCTAGTAGAAACTTACTGTGAGCATGTTTTAGCCATAAAAACATGTGAGATGTGATTTCGAAAATTCAAAAACCCTGACAAAAAGCGTTCTGGTAGACCGAAAAAATTTGAAGATGCGAAACTGCAGGAAGAACCAACCCCAACTCAAAAACAATTAGCAGAAGGGTTAAATATGGCCCAAGAAACGATTAGCGACCGCTTACAAGCAATGAAAAAATCCATAAGATGGGGAAATGGATGCCAATCAATTCAATGACAGGTAAATGGAAATTCGAAAATTCGTCTGTGAAATGCTACTTCAAAGGTATGATCGGAAGTCATTTCTACATCGAATAGTGATGGCTGATGAAAAGTGGATTTATTTCGAAAACCCTAAGCGCAAAAAATCATAGTTAACACGTGGCGAACTTCGCCCATCGATTTCAAGGCCAAATCGTTTTGGTCGCAAGACAATGCTCTGTGTTTGGTGGGACCAGATTGGCATGGTGCATTATGAACTGTTTAAACCTAGTGAAACGGTTAATACTGATGTCTACCGACAGCAAGTTATCTATTTGAGCTATGTATTGATAGAAAAACGTCCAGAATAGGCCCGAAGACACGGTACAGTGATTTTACAGCATGACAACGCGCCGTCTTATACAGCAAAACCGGTCAAGAAAGCGTTGAAAGCACTTGGATAAGACAATATCGCACCCGCCATACTCTCCAGACCAAACCAGAGCAGCACTTCGTTAATTTCAAAAACGTTAGAAAATGACTCGATGAATGGTTTTGCTTGAAGGACAGTTTTTTTTTGGGATGGAATCCATAAATTACCTGTGTAGAATCAAATGGCTAATACTTGGAATAAATACATTTTTACATTTTCTTGAGAATTATGTAGTTCTTTTACGAAAAAAAAACGGTAATGACGATCCGGTACACCGTGTATATTTAATTTATAGATATTTTATCATATTTTTAATTTTTGTTACAAACTATTAACTATACACCTAAAAATCTTTCATGTAATCTCATTTTTTTATTATAATTCCATTATATACAATCCCAATACTCAATTTTCCATTACTTTTAAACACTTTTTGATCAACAAAACTCACCCAACTTACATAAACTTAATAATACATAATTACATTATTAAGAAGATATACATAAGTAGGTATTATATGCATTTGTGGATTTATTAAAGTTCTTAAATCACTGTCACCTATCGAACAATTTCTTTCTACAATATCGTCTAAGAATTTCTGTATTTCTGTATTATAGTGTTATTACCGATGTATATTACATAATCTTTTTCTTACTTATAAATCAATAATTACTTAATTACATGGAAAATGTATATTGATTGATTTATATATAATACAATTTGTTGTTATTTAGGTATCCTATATTCTTTTGCTATTTTGTTTTTATTATATGCAATGTTACACAATGCTGTTTTAAATTGGTTTTAATAGTTTCAAATTCCTATAGATTTGCAAAATTATATTTGTATGATAATATTTTAAGATGGTACGTGGACTTCCGCGGTCGTGGTCCATGCTATCTGCTTCTGGGTTTTCGGGCTGAAACCGCGTCACTTGTATATCTGCCGACGTTATCTTACCCTTTTTCCGTAAAAGACCATGTTTCTTTAGAATCACCTGGTGTGTACAGGATTCCTTGTTCATGAGGCAGGGCACATATTTGTGAAACAAAGCGGTCTGTCGGCACTCGTGTTTCTGAACGTGAGCGTTGTACTAGGTTGCTGCGCATAGACGGTTCTGCACTTGCCGAGCATAGGCTGGAAACCGGGCACCATATTCAGTTTAATTCGTCCACGATCCTATCCCGCACTAACCATTGCTATGGTCGGAAAATCCGTGAAACTATAGAGATCTTTAAGCACCCCAATAACCTTAACCGCGATGATGGCTACCCCCTACATAACGCTTGGCAATCCTGCATCTCCAAACTACCCAACCGCAACCGTAACGCTCCATTGAACCATGACCCATTATCCATATACAAACCCGTCCCCCATCAACTTGTACCAGTTTCAGTGCAGTAGTTCAGCCCTGAAGATCTCCCATACAAACGGGTACGAAACGTCGGCAGATATACAAGTGACGAGGTTCCAGCCCGGAAACCCAGAAGCAGATATTTTAAGATATATATTACAAGAAAATGTACCGAAACCTATGAACTATATTTAAGTGTTTTTGGTAAATTTTTTTTCTCTTCTTGAAATGGTGGAGTACCAGTTTCATGCAATAAAGAAAATCGTGTAGTTTTCGAGTTATACAGACACCTCACTGTACTAACTGTAACTTTATATTAATTATGTGTATCCTCTTAAAAATTATATTAAACGGTTCTATAGTATTAATGTACATCTTTATACGCATGAATTAATGTATATAAGTTGTTGCATGCATAAAAGATCCTGCCTGTATATATATACAGGCAGTATAGCGTTTCACATTTCAATGGTCGCTATGGCAAAAAAAAATTGACGAGTTGATTGACCACCCACCGTATTCACCAAATCTGATCTCCAGCGGCTTTTTTTTGTTCCCTAAGCTCAAAGTTTTGCTCTGAGAATAGAGCTTTACAACGAACGAAGTAGCCATCACATTCTTAAGCGCCTATTTTGACGAAGAAGATGCCAACTACTATTTCGACGGATTAAACAAATCATTTTGTTCGCTTACTCTAATGCTTATATTTAGAAAAGGTCATTATATGATGTTCATAGAAGCTTTACCATTTTTGACTGAGGAAGTACTTTTGATGGGGTCCTTCGATTTTAATGTTTTACTGTGTAGATGATTTTAAAGAGTGGTCCTTTTAATGATATTGACTCCATACAACTATATATTACGACATCGACAAAGGGTATTAATAGCATCATACTGTTATACTTATCTTTTGCTAATAAATGCATTCAGATTGGTGAAGGAACTCCATCAGAATATGATAATTAATTAATATAATTTTAATTGCTTTTTAGGTATGGATATCACTGTTATTAAAAGCGCACCTGCTGCACCACCACCAGTAATTTTTAATGCGAATCATCCGTTTACGTTCTATCTTACCGTTCATGTGGATAATACAAATGTTATTCTATTCTCTGGAAAAATGAATAATGCATCTGCATAAATGTAATACAAAGATTGTAACTCTTACAAAAATATTATGGGATAGATATACACAATATTCATTCTTGTTGTCTTATTTTTGAATTTCTTTCCTTTTATTTTTGGAAGATACTAAAATATTTAATTTTATCACGATACACTGATTAAAACGAATTCCTTAATTCAGATAACTATTAAACATTAATTTTTTTTTATAAGTTGAATTAACAAATAGCTAAATAAACATAAAGTAATGCTTAGCCAAAGTATTGAAAAAAAGCCGAATTATTTTACTTCAATGAAAAGATTATAAATGTCAACGGCACTAGATTATGAGAATTTCGACAGAAGGAACAAATGCTTTTCCTTTAGTAATGATAAAATTTCAGGTTGATTTATAGAATTTAAAGATATAGAACAAATAGTCTTCTTTTAACAATGATGAAATATAATTTTCTAGTCGATTTATAAAATTTCAAAAGAAAACTAGCTGCGCAATGTTCGCATGCTACACATAATTACTTAACGTGCTTAAGGCAAAAATTACAGGAATACGCATTTCACACTTCAATGGTCGCCATGGTAAGAATTAACAAATTGATTGACCATTCACCATATTCACCAAATCAGAGCTCCAGCGGTTTTTTCTGTTTCCTAAGCTCAAAATTTCGCTCGGAGGACAGAGATTTATAACGAATGAGCAAGCTATCACATTATCAAGTAAGTCTTAACAGACGAAACTAGTTACAGTTAATATATAATATAGTGTGAATTTTAGAAAAAGTATTGTATTTATTCTTTAGTCTTATTTATTCCTTAGTGTAATGGAATTTCACAAAAGAAATTAATAATCAATTATCTAATAATACCACACTGAGAAAAACGAATTTCTTAATTCAGCGAACTATTGAATGTCTTTTCTTATAAGCTGAATTAATCAATTTGTAGTTAAATAACCATAAAGTGATGCTTAGAGGAAACATCTAAAAAGTCAAATTATTTTGCTTCAGTGAATAGATTACAAAAGATCAATGGACTAATTAAATTATGAAAATTTTAAGATAAGGAATAAACGCTTTTCCTCTAGCAATGATAAAGAGTTGCTTCAATATTATTTTTAGGTTGATTTACATAATTCCATAAGAAAACAACTACCTACATACGTATTTATGTTCGCAGACGTGTATGGGTGAAACAGATACAAATATGTTGAAATAACAAGGGATAGTGTTTACTTAAAATACTTTTCTATTTGATTTATAGAATTCCAAAAGGAAACAATTAGGTAGTTATGTTGTTCTATAAGTGCTTCTATTTCTATCCGCGAGATTGACGTATAGTTCTCTCACTACTTTGTAATATATATATATATATATATATTGTTATGAATTAACATAGTTAAATAAATATATACAATAAAAAATAATAATAAAGGTATATTTATATGACTATTTAGTGGTGTTATATACTTAAGTATATTAAAGATCATATCATTGTAATAGACGGTAATAAGTCGAAACGCACACTGAGTGTGCGCTTTGGCCTTCGACAGTACAGATCGTGTAAGGAATTTGTTTCGTGCGGGTTTCTGCCGTAGTTTCCTGGTGCGTCATAGTATAATTATCTGCTGACGATGACAACTTAGTTGTCGAAATACGTACACAGAATACGAAAATGAATGTGGAAAGGGGTTATATATCAACCTTCAGCGATTAAGTTAATCAACCACAGGCTTCATCAAAATTACCATAATTTCCGTTGATAATTTGAGACTTTTGCATAGTTCTATAGCCTTCAACTGAGCAAAATTGTGATTTGGAGACATTCTTTTTATTTATTTAAGGATTTATAATCATGTGTAAATATTTCTATAAAATGCTAATTGTTAATCTGGTTGTTCATCATCCCAACTCCCGTGAAAGGCGTGGAATCGAATGATTTGGCTCACTTTGAATTGAAGCACTTACGGCTGTACAGGAACATCCTATAGTGAACGTTATGACTCGAATTTGTTCATTACAGCACACACAGCGTGTCTGATGGGACAGTAAAGGTAAGCACTCTTAAAGTTGCGACAACCGACTTAGAACTGCGGTAGTAATTATTAATAACTTTCAAACGTTAACATTGACTAACGTTTCGATGTTGACAGATTGTGGAAAACGTTTAAGGGTGTGTTGGTATTAAAATATAAAACTATTATGTCCCTATTTTTATAAAGTTACTGGCTTTTAATGAAACTGGTGACTCCATCTATTTGTGGAAAATTGACATGTCAACCTTCCTTAATAATTTGACAAAATTTCGTAATACTTCGACCGCTAGAAGCAAAAATTCAATCTATTTAAGTACTAGTACTTTGTACATATGACTTGGTCAAAAAATGAATAAAGAACAGAAAGACGTACCGGCCCAGAGCGAGCATTTTTGGCCAAAAAAGTCGCGAATATCTCGAGAACGAAAAGAAATAGAAAGTTTCGGTTTGAAGGAGCGTAACAAGCGTATTACGATTCTCACGTAGACACCGAAAAAATGACCATTATGAAAGCAAGCTTCGGAATTATCGAAATAAAACGAGCATTTTCGTTCTCAAGACTTACGTAGGGAATATCTCGAGAGCGAATGAGATAGAAGGTTCGACTTGAGACAGCTTAACAAACGTGTCATGGCGCTTACATAGACACCGAAAAAATAATCACTTTTGAAAGTAAGTTTCGAAGTTATCGCGAACGAAAAGAGATAGAATCTTCCAGTTCGACGCAACGTAACGAGTGTGATGATGCTTACATTAACTATGAGAAATGTCCCTTTTTTTAAGTAGATTTCTCAGTTCTTTACTTTCTATACTTTAGAGTAATTTGTTGACATTGTTTTTCAAAATTGTTTCTTTTAATTTTAAGTTGACTTTGCACCTGAAAGGTGAGAAAAAGCACTTGATGGAACACGTAAACTGACAGGATATGCAATTTCGATGTTTTCTTCCCCACCAATTCAAAGAGAAAATCATCAAGTGCACAGGAATCTGCAACTCTACGGAAAGTTATATCGAAAATATTAGTAAATCGACATTTACTTTTATAAGAAATATTATTGTAAGCTTTAATGTTTATTTTGTTGCAGCTGAAAAAGTGAAACCAACATATGCAATTCCAAAAACTATAGAATTTGGAAGAAATTGTGATGTATTAATATTTTATTTATAAATCTTTACTCTTTAAGTGTTTTCATTAATATTTCTATTTAGAATAAATAATGTGATATTAGTTTAGTATTTTTATTTAATAATTAATTAATACCGAGCGCTCTTTAATGTAAAAAACGTC